>VWZP01007814.1:326302-840326 GCA_013396995.1 Dicaeum eximium | reverse complement strand
TTTTTTTTTAAATTTGGTTATAAAAGCCAGGATATAATTGGAACTGGCACTGAAATCAAACAGCATGACCTTGCCAGGTTTCTTCCAGTCCCGCCACGCCATCCTTGCTGGCTGAGGGAAATAAAAAAGGGTGGAGGGGGAAGCGAGGGAGGGTAGCAGCACAGGGAGTCCCCTGACAACTCGGCTGCTTGCGTGCCTGTCTTTGAAGGGCCTCTCTTCTATGCATCTCTTATTTATTTAATTTTTGTCCAAGGCAGCCAAAGTGCTTTGGGGACCTGGGGGGTAACAGCAGAGCACACAAGCAGCTTTTTTGTAGGAGCTGACATGTAAAACTGCTGTGGGAACTGAGCAACGTAGCCTGCCAGCTCATGAGAGTGGTGTCAGCTTGAAGGAGCTGGGAAAACAAGGGCCTTGATGCCTGGACCTTGTTGGCTTGTCTGGAGCTAGAAGGAGCAGTCTCTTGTTTCCAAACTCAAGGCACATGGCTCTGGCTGTGCTCCCTAATTCTGCCCTGTAGCAGCACCCTTCCAGATGACTGAGCCAAGAAAACTCATGTCATCTGTGAGCCAGGCACTTACTGGAGCTCAGATGTCCCCAAGGAGAAAGTTTAACTCAGATTTTTCTATGGCTCATCTGCTCAAAAGCAGGTCTTGTTCTTAGGAGGGCTGGTTTCTGCTGTGTGCCCAGGCTGGGTCCTCAGTGAGCTTTCCAGGAGGGGTCTGTGTGCACATCTTTCTTTGCTCTAACCCTTTGCTTTGGGAAGAATTCTGATAGTCAGGGAGGTGTAGTGCATTTCCAGAGGTCTCCAAGTTCTGGAAGGGAAGGGACACAAGGTGGCTCAGTGCAATGGGAAGCAGCCCCTGAGTTCTAGCGTGGAGATGCCTGGATGCAGTGCCCTTAGAGTGGGGCTAACCAGAGCTCTGGAACAGCCCAGGTTTGGGATTGTGAGGATCTCATTGTGAGAGGCACTTAAAGTGTGAGCTGAAGGCACATAAAACAGCAGGGAATAAATCCACACTAAATCGTGCCATCTTTGGTGCCCTCACACACAGCCAGGTCTGCGGTGTTAGTTTTTACAAACTGGAGTAGGAAATGAGGATGAAAGCCAGACAGCAGTGGTGGAATGCTGCAGGACCTCAGGGGAGAAGACAGCAAGCTTGTTTAAAGGCAATTGAGGAGTTGGGTTGGGAGCAAATAGCGTTTGGTGGGATTGATAGAGCCTATATAACAATATCCCCATCTCCCTCCTCCATTCTGTTTGTACACTGCATGGCCATTAGATCACTCTGAGTTTACACAGAAACTGCTGAGGTAAAAAAAAAAAAAAAAAAAAAAAAAAAACCTAAAAATAAAAAAAAATATAAGCCAGTATTTCTGTGTTCTAATATCAATGAAATATAAAAAATGTGAGTGAATGGAGCTCCCATAGGAGAATAGTAGAGCAGCTTGAGTCAGCAGAAGCAGAGGAGAAGGACAGCAGAGGTTTATGGAGGCCTTGATACGGGCTCATTGAAAGCAGTGATTTGCGAACTCGTGGAGAGGAATAATATGGTTCACTTCAGTTGCTTCTTTGCAGACTTAAGCCAAATTCCAGCACGATACTTGAGATACTTTTGGTGCATGATGGGACAGGATTTTCTTTTGGGAATGATTCAGAGGTGATGCTGTGTTCATTCATAGTAGAAGGGAAGTTTCCATGAACTTCAGATGGATCAGATTCAGGCCCATAAGTGAACAAACAGAGCTATAAACTATTATGTACCTTTCTCTGCTACTGCTGCTTTGTTCTGGCTTTGTGTTTTTGCAGTTAGCATGAATTCTTCGATTTGCCTTTACTTACTGTTCCTAAACAGCTCTCATTTTCAGATCATCAGGTGCCTATGTCTTACTGCAGGTTTGGCTGTGCACCACAGACTCTCCTGTATAAACATTTGCAAAATTAAGTTTTATTGCCCCAAAGGACTGCTTTCTGAAGTCAGAGAACACCCTTCTAGTATGAATATCAATATAATTAGTGAAATTTCACTCTGTGCAAAATGCTAACTGCTTTCTCCCAGCATGTAGCACTTGCTGGTAAATAAGGCAAACTGCACTTTTATGAACATCAGATCAAATTTGTCAGTGTCTATGCTTTGGCTGCACTTAGTTCCACTTTGACATCTCCCCTCCGCGCATATTTGGCCAATTTTATTGTATAGCCAAAAAAACAAAGGGAAAGAAAAAGAAGTTCAGCATTGTGGAAATATTCATAGAAACTGAATCGTAGAAATTCCACGGAGAATATTCAACATAGAAAGATTTGTTCATTTGGGCAACCTTAGCAATTGTCAAAGTGAATCAATCTTGAAGTCCCCTGAGCCCTGATTTGACTTATCAGAATAAGCAGCATAAGATTTTCAATTGAAAAGTAAGGGACCCACTGTAGTTGGTGGATAATATCACATATTCATCAATAATAATGATTGCTTTATTCCCTAAAGCATAAGGTAATATAGTCCATGTCATCAGCACTGGTAGTTTATATTTTGATGTTTTGGTTCTCCAGGTAAATATGCAATTCTTTGCTCCACTTTGCTAAACTCTTGTCTTTAATGTAATTTGCTAGTGAGTTCTCTTGCCGAAGTTCAGTGTTCTGTTAAAACAAAAAAAATCACTAGTAAATTTGTAATCACCACCTTTCAGCTTCATTACCTGCTCATTTTTTCCTGCATTATAAAGAAAGAAAACTAGTTCTTCACCTCCATTCTCTGTAATATTCACTATTTCATAGACTTTATCACACCTCCTCTTATTTGTCTTCTCTTTGACACAAACATCCCCCCCTTCTTTTATTCTTGTATGCATTTTTCTACTCCTGTTATCATTCTTGCCACCTTTCTAAAGAGGAGGCTGAAACAATACATTGTGACTTATCTGGCCACTAGTCAAACCATCTGGAATTTCAGACTTCACCTTAGAGAAGGAGGGAGACTGGGTGGGGGGGAATCCATCAAATAAATTGGAAAAACAAATACATTTATTGAACTCACCATCTGGCAGTGCATATTCCACCAGCAGAATAAAAAAAAAAAATCAAAAACAAAACCCCAAAAAAACACAACCCACCAAGCTAAATTCAACAAATCAATTATTCATTGTGAATTATTCACTAGCTTCTATTCCAAACACTGCCAAGATATGTTTGTTTATTTTCATTTGGAGTTTAAAAAAATCCATGGCAACATTGCTGTTTGTCTGTGTTCAAGCACAAAGAGCAGACCTGCACTTCTGTTCTGGATGCCTTTATTTAATCAAAGAAAAGCAACAGAACAAGAAAGAACAAAAGCAAAGTTCTCAGAAGAGAAAATAGCGTGTGTCTGTAATGCATCCTTTAACCATGTCTGATAAAATGGTAGGTGTTGCAGGTGGCCAGGCTGTTTTAGAAATACAAATGTTAAAAATGCAGAAAGAAACACTCTGTTACATTTGTATTAGGGCACCACCTGACAGGGGCAGGGTTTGTGCCACAGCTGAAGAAAAGAGATGGATTGATTTTTACTGGAAAGGAGCTCAATAAACTGGTGTGGCTGCAGGTCAGGGTTTACTTGCAGGTCAGACTGGGGAGTAGAGGATGGAAGAAGAGTTTGAGCAGATGATATGGGAATAGGAGGATTAGGGACATCCTCATCTGATGGGAAGGTGCCATGTGCTTGGGCTCAAGTTCCTGCCTGGTTTGGTCTCTTTTTGTGGCTCCACTTGTGCCGTAGGACTGCAGTGGGGATCTGAGCAGTCCAAGGCAATGGTGATTCATAATCTTCTCTCTGGTTTACAAGCTTCTGCAGAGCAAGGCCATTTGGGGAACTAACTGGGAGAGCTGGACAGCTCTGGGTGGCATGATTATATCTGAGGAGTCAGCAGAAGGGACAAGGTGAGAGGTGGACATCCATGGCCCTCATCCTGCTGCTCTGTTGAAAAGCACAGCAGTAAAGGAGGTTTTTTTTTTTGGTGTCCCAACGTAGTTACCACTAACAACCAATTAAGCCCTAATTGAATATTGGCCGAAGGGCAGTCAGATAAGTGGTTAGGAAACGGAAGGAAATAAAAGTGCACTGTGAGTCACGCTTAGTATCGATTGTAGTCTCCTCCAGTGTAAGGTGCCAGGTGCCTGGCCTCGAGAGCATTTGGGGCAAGCAGAGCTTTGGTCCATATGTTTGCACACTGCCATGCACATAGCCTGGCTCCTTCGGCTACTGCTGCCTTCAGAGACCAGCAGTGGCACTATGGTGTGCAAACATCCCTTTGCAGGTGCTGATCTTGGCATCCCAGTGCAGGACTTGTTATTTTGCATCATATGAGATGTTCAGTTTTAGCTTTATGGGGGTGTTTTACCAGAGGGCCCTGTTGCCTTTACCCAGTAATAAATGATGTTATTCACTGACATATTTCCAGAAGTAGGGGAGGCAGAAGCTGTCATTTGGGCTCATGCTTTACTCTTCAATTTTTTGTTCCTAGTTCTTCCATATTAAAAAAAGAAAAAAAAAAAAAAAGAAAAAAGCCTGATCCCACCTTGCTTTCAGATAAATTTTTAAGAATTTTTATACCCCCTGATCAGTGCCTGCCTGGTCATCAATTTTGTGCCTGCAATTAAATCATTAGCACAAAATGTCCCAGCATTAAGCTGTGAGCAAAAATGTCTCAAATTGCACCAATACAAGATGTAAGAATTCTTACTGATAAAGCAATATTCCAGTTTTGAATGCATACTGCCTTTTTAAAACTGTGGCCCAGATTTTGGCAACTAAGGTTAGAATATTCAAAGCAGTGGCATTTCCCATCTGCTGATGTCCTCAGCTATCAGGTTGCTGTGCTGAACAGTTTACTCTGCTAGAAATCTCTACTGCTTCTTGTGGCACTAATGCAAATATATATATTCAGAAAAAGGAGAGAAGGAGCGAAAGAGAGATTGAATTTGAAAACACACAAGATTAAAAACAAAAGAAAAAAATAAAATAACTCAAATCAAAAAGCCCAGCAAATGGAAGATTAGGGAGATTTTTCCCCTCCTTAGAAAAAGTTTTTCTCTTTCATCATCTGATTTGCTTGACTTCAGTCCAAACATTCCTCCTCCGCTCTGGCAGTTGTGGTTTCCTTGTTCCCTGTCCCTGCCCTGGTGTTCCCATGCCCAGTGCCCTGCCACAGGTTTTCCTGGGCAAAGCTGTGGAACTGCCCAAGTGTTGGCAGGACGATGGGAGAGTCAGAGAGCGAGCCCCGGGGAACAGGCACTGCTCTGGTGGCAGCTCGGTGTGTGAGAAACAGGATCAATGCCCGCCTGTACTTCAGAGGGACTGATGCCTCCCCTGGGAGAGGTTGCCTGGAGTATAGTCCAGATCAAGGGGCTACTTGATATTAGGGGTTGTTGCAGGAGCTGGAGATGTTGGTGCAGAGAAGGTTGGTTGAGCAGAAAGTGAGGTGGCAGAGCAGCTGAGACCCTTGAAAATCCTTCTGCACTTCATAACTGGCAGATCAGAAACAGGCTGTGTAAACTAGGGGACACAGATGATTTTGACACCCAAAATCATCTTCAGAGGAAGATGCATTTGTAAGGGTGGATTCCTTTTTCTTTGAGATTTTTGGGGAGGGAGGCTTAAAATTAATGCCACCAATGCACAAGGCTGCCAGTGTTTTTCAGCAACACAGTTCTCTAAGATACAGGGGACTTTTGTTGGCCTTTACAAATTATTTATTCTGACAGTTATTGTATGTTCAACAATAAATTAGGTTAAAATAGACTAATAGTGCATATTCATTCATGCTCTTAACAGCTCAGTAATAGAAAGGAATCTCCTCTCCAACCTCATTCTCCTTCTCAATAAACAGACTTTGGTATGTAAGCCAGACAAAGGCAGGTTCCTCCAAAGGGAAGTATAGGTACGTAGGCAGGGAGAGAGAAGTCTTCAGCAAGTGCCTCTCTAGTTGGTGATGAGGCAAATGCCTCTCTGATATGTGATGGGAGAGGGCTGAGAAGATCACTTTGGTGTTAACGGCAATGCAGAGTTTTCTCCCAGTAAATAATGTGTACAGTGAGAACTTGCACTTTTAGCACTTTGAATCTTTCTGGAAATCTCAAACGCATGGCAGTTGACTGTTTCACAAACCTCGTTGCAGCATCTGCTTCACGGGCCTCGTGGCTCTCCCTGCATGTCAAAGGCAGCCCTTCCTCACCAAGCTGCCATGCCTCAGGCAACCCCATCCTTGTTATCTGGTACTATGCTGCATTGAGGCACCGCTACCCTGAGATCTTTGTGCTGCAGGGTCAGCTCAGAGGGTGGGAGGGACATCAAGAGGAGTGCATCCTTGTGCCCCAAGGCAGAGCTGGCTAAACTGATGCCATTCTAACCAACCAGGTATCTGACATGCCTTCACTTTAATAAGGCTTTTGGCACTGTGGTGGCATCCCAGAGAAGGTCAGTTGAAATACCAAAGGGTAGTTGCAACATCTCTTGTGCTCAGAGAGGAGCTTCCAACAGTTCTCTGTCAAACTGGAAAGTGTGTGGAGTGGCAGGGCTCAGTCCTACAGCAGTCACTGCTCAGTATTTTCTTTCCTGAGTTCAATGATAGGCATAGCAAAGAAGCTCTTATTTTTAATGTTTATAGGATTGCAGGCATGCTTTTGGAATGGGCTAGAACAAAATGCTTAAATTGCCTGAAAAAGTTGTGTCTGAAATTCAGGGAGAGCATGTGCAAAGAGCTGCACTTTGTAAGGGATAATGAAGTACGTGTATATGGGCAGGTTGAAGAGCAATCCTATGGAAGAACACGCTGCAATT
This sequence comes from Dicaeum eximium, assembly GCA_013396995.1. Taxonomy (NCBI): domain Eukaryota; kingdom Metazoa; phylum Chordata; class Aves; order Passeriformes; family Dicaeidae; genus Dicaeum; species Dicaeum eximium. Next base: position 833,520 of record VWZP01007814.1, on the reverse strand, counting down.
ACTGTGAAATGTGAGGTCGGAAGGTGCTAAACTAAAGCAGGGATATATTTATTTAATTATTATCATATTTTCCCTTTCTCCTGCAGCAGCCAGGACACTTAGTATTACTTCCTGACCTGCCTCCCTCGCCTCCTTGGAGTCTGGCCCTGAGTCTCTGCTATAGCCAGGCAATCATGGGCACAGATAGGTAACAAAGACTTATGGAAGGGCTGTGGTGACTCTGAGGTGCATCAGGGGCTCCAGCTCTCCTCCTTGCTCCCTGCCTAGTTTTGTGCCAACTCTGGAGAACCCTGATGCCATTGGCACACCTGTGGCATCAAGGAAAGAGGGAGCTAAACAAGTGGAAGAATGAGGCAGAAGGCAGCCTATCAAACCAACATGCTGTAAAAACACCCCAGATGCTGCAGGGGCTGCTTCTCCATCAGCAACAGAGCAATGCATCCAACCTGCCCAAGTCTTCTGAGGCAGCACAAATGAAAGCCTAATTCTTAGGCATTGAAAGTAATCTGTCTAATCATCACCTCCTCTCTTCCCTTTGCCTGCTACCCACTTGCCTCATACTATTTTCTTGTAAACAAGGTGGTCTCTGTTTCCTTGGAAAGCATCAAGTTGGTGGTTAGACCTGGAAGGATAATTCACAGAAATTCATTGGCTCTGCAGTTTTGTATCATCTATTACAAATGTCTGTGAGCTGAAGACAGTTGCCTTGACTTTACTTAAGGAATGATTGTTTGCTTACTTGTATGTCTCTTTTTGTGTTTTTGCTTTCCTTTCCCCCGCCTTCTTTCTTTCTCTCTGTTTTTTCCCTCCTTTTTATGGTGGTGGTTTTTTTTTTGGGTTTGTTTGTTTTTTGGTTTTTTTTTTTGAGCCAGTTGAGCAGAAAGTATCAGAGATTTGCTACTGAATCTACCTTTGCTGTGGTAAAACACACTCTCTTCCCTTGTTTTCATGGTTTGCTGACGATATTTCCTGTAGCCAGAGGGTGCTATGAAGAAACCAGTGACTTTCACTCTCTTTGGAAGAGGAATCAATTTATGAAAATAGAACACAGAAAAACATAAGACTATTTGGATCGTGTTTAAATGTTTTTCCTCTCCCCAGGCTTGTGCCCAAGTATCACTCCTAGGAAATTTGAGCATCTCTGCATCTCTTTGGCCGTGTGGGAGTTTAGAGGTAGCTTGTGCATGCCCATCTATATCCGTGCACACAAACATTTTACACAGTTAGGTGTATGCAACTGACTTCTCTGACTTTTCTGATAGCTTTGGAATGAGAGCTGCAGTGGGAGATTTTGGGAGCTCCTTGTTTTTGCTGTGACCAGCGGTGTCTGGTGCAATATAAAGTACAACTTCTGATGTGAATGTGTGCATATGTTTGAGCTTCTTCTTTGTTCTCTGCCCTTTACCGTTCCGTGGGTTGGCAAGCTGGAAATGGCTTTGTGCCAGCGTTTAATGGGAGCAGCTCCCAACTGCTGAACGTGAGTGCAGAAAGCAAATGCAAGAGAGAGGGGGTTTTGATAGTGAGAGCAACCATGTTTTAACTGGGAAAATTCTCCTGTAATACAGATTCTATAACTTTCCCAACTCTGGTTATGACACATTTTAAAATCCACACTGCTGTGAAGTAGAAATTATAGCCAATTAAACAAGACTACCAAACAGAGTCTGTCCCCAAATTTTCCCTTTTTGTATTTGTTGAACTGCACAATTATTTTAAATTGAGTGTTGCATATTCATAAACCACATTTCAAACCACCCAGTCTTCTGGTTTATGTATCTAGTTGGAATATTAGCATATATTTCAGTAGCTCATTTCATTTCATTGATCCCAAAGTTCCTTACAGCAGACGTGCGTGACATTTGTACCGGTACCGAAGTGCAGCCTCCTCTGCGACAGAATATAACAGGTGTTTAACAGAGTGAGAATTTCCTCCCACCACATCAGCTAAACCAACATACAGCTGCCTCTGCCTCCACCAGGAGTGGCTGGGTAGGTTGTGTTCAAGTACAATGTACAGCAGAGGGATCACAGCACATCCATGACACCGGCAAATTTCTTTCCTTGGATTGGTGTTGAGAGTGACCTCAGAGCCTAAGGGTTAGTCCGTGTGGCCAGGTCGTGCAGCTGTAATGAGAGATGTGGATTTTAGTGGCTGCTGTTGTGGTGATGGATTGGGGTTACCCAGCCTGTTGGGAAAGCTGCTCAGGAGGAGCTCAGGTGAATGAGGCTGCTCGGGAGGGAGGATGAGTTACACAGTGGGGTCAATGGCTGCAGGGATATCTTCTCAAAATCTCACCTTAAATGTGAGTGGTGACTTTCCCATGCAGGCAAACCCAAAAAACCTATTCGGTGAAGTGAATGTTATCAATTGCCTGTCACTTTTTTAAAACATAGCATAAGGGTTGGTAGCTCATGGAGGGAACCCTTTAAAGCTGCACCCAGCATGTCCCTCTTACAATTCTATGGCAGCACTGCTGAGTTTCTGAGTCACTAACGCTGTTATTTGCAGTTTCTCCCATCCAAACAGTGACAGTTCGTTTCTCAGCTCTGTTTAGCTTGTCAGCTCTGCAGTGGGGGGCTATGGCTCCTCAGGCACAGTTACTGAAAAGAGGGAAGGAGAAACCTCTTAAATTTCTATCATCTTTCATTCTCGTGACATTTATCAAATTTCCTCTGACAAGTTCAGATCAGATGTGTTCCCCTGCCTTCCTACAAGTATCCCTCTGATGGGCAGGGAGGGTGAGACATTGGGCAGCATGTGCTTGGAAAAAAAGGGGCAAAGTGTTGTATAAGAGAGACGGAGGAAGGAAAAGATTCACTAAAAACCCCAGATTAAAAAAAAAAAAAAAATTAAAAGGCCCCAAAACATAAAGAAGGAGGAAAGAGATAGAGAAAAAGGCAGGAAAATAAGGAAAATAAATGGTTTAAGATTGTTTGAAAGACTTATTAAGCCCACACACTAGAGTCTGCAGTCTTTAAAATACCTGGAAAAACAAGTGTTGTCTTTACTGTTGTGTCTGCCAATATTCTTGTCACACACCTAGTTCTGCATTTTCTGATTCTGGTCTTTAGTTTTCTCCTGCATTTCTCCACTATTTTCCTCAGTCATTGTCTTATGTCTTCAGGAGTTTTTTTTTTTTTTTGGGGGTTTTTTTTGTTTTTTTTTTTTTTTTTTTTTTTTTTTTAATTCTCTTTCTGCCTGAGTCCTGAGTTAGGAAGGGCTACAAGAGGTTTCTTCAATTTCCAAGAGAGGTGGACAGCCACAGTAGATCATGCACACTCACCTTCTCTTCTTCTCTTTCTTAGGCTATGTCAGGGCATGTCCTAGGAGAAGAAAGGCAAAGAGAGATCTGAACTAAATTTCCAGATCCTTCTGCATCTTTTTCCCTTACATTTTGGGATCGTGGTGCTGGGCAAACTGATAGCAGTCCCTGCCGCCATCAGCTCCAAAGTTTAACTGCCTGCTCTCAGGGGGTCATTTGGAGAAGACTACCCATTAGGGAAAGAGGGGTTACATGGGCTATTCAGCAGCTCCCTGGCTGTTTTGAAATGCTTTTTCCCAGGCCAGTGACACTTGATGGCTTAGTCCATACTGGGCAGTGGTAGGACATCCTGCAGGGCACTGGCACCACCACTGCAGGGATTCCGTCTAGAAACCATCTCTTCTTAAAAATCATTGCAGCTCCAGAACACTCAGCTCTGCTGACACATGGGCATTCACCAGCTGGTACAGGCAGTGGCTGATATCTGTCACTAACTTCAAGATAGGAACAGACCACAGCTGCCCTCATCCTGAGCTCCCATCGCCACAGAATGTACAGACAAAGTTTCATGGCAAGACAAAGCCACGTATGCTGGGAAGTTCAGGGTCTGCTGGCCACATAATTGTGTACAAGAAAAGTGACTGAAAAATCCACTGGAACGAGCACAATCTGACTGAGCAGAGCTGTGCTTGCTAATGACATTGATGAGTTCTGCTTGTGGATAGCAATGAGCCACACATTTTAACTCCCAGAAGTACAAATGGTCCTGCAGCTGCTGTTTGGTTTATCTTTCTGCTAGGCTGGCTGCTGCACATGCTTTTCCTCTGCCATGCATCTAGTTTCTGTGTGTGTCAGAGGAAAAGCTCTGAGGAAGTGTTGCATACTGGATTGGTAATATCTGCCATCTTTTCAAAAGATGTGTTAGAGAGTCTTGATGGCTTGCACACATTTGTCTGGGCTCTCTGTGGCTGAAGGAATAACATGGTGACTGCCATCTGCATTCGAGGTTCAGAGGTTGGTTGAAACATTGCCAAATATCAGGGAGTTTTCAGTTTTTATCAAGACATCTCTTGATAAGAACATCTCGGCTCTGAAAATCAGCAGAGACCACACTTTCCTGGGAGATTTCCATTAGTATTAGTCAGAAAGCAACTTCTCTATGTGGCTTAAAACTACAGAAGTGTTTGAGAATGAATGGATGGAAGTCATGAAAGGTAGAAGTAACCAGGTTTGGGTTTGCCTCTTGTTTGGACCAAGAAGGTTTCACAGATGGTTGGTTCTTTTTTTTCACTTGAATCACCTTGGTAATCTGGAAATGTCTACAGATCCATGCTCTTTGGCACTTACTATTAGACATGAACAGGAAGGTCTGTGGTAAAGAAACGACTGAAAGAGAGCATGAACTGGGTGACTCAACTCAGGTCTCTGTTTCAGGCTAAACATGACACAAGTGGAAAAAGCCAAAGATACAGCCATTCATTGATTCCCTGTGCTTACAGATATCTGCTCAAACGTGCAGCTTTTCCTTCTTGATAGCATTTCTGTTGCATGTTACTGTCCATCTGTAAGGAGATTACATATTTAGCATCTGTCTACCCATCCATCAGCATTACGTTTCTTAAGGCACCCGTTAACGTTGGCTTTCAGCATCCGTCTTCCTTGCCACCTGCTCTCTGCATTCTGCATCTTTTCTGACAGAAAATTCCCTCTCTGTTGTGGGAATTTGCTCTCTTGTGTCTCGGTTCAGGTAGAGATTTGCTGGCTTTCTTTCATGGAGACTGTTTTTCTTTTCTTCTTCCTCTCTGCAGTGTTCCTTGAATTTAAAGTAAAAGTGAGGCTGGTTGAGATATTTAGCCTTGCTGCTGGAAGATCCAGGCATGACTTGCAGCGCATCACTGTTTCCTGATGGCATAGGACAGCTCACTTCTGCAATTACACACAGTACCAGCAGCGTGTCAGAATCCTGACTTGCACAGCTTCCCAGTTCAAACATCTTACTTGTGATTAAGAAAGATGTTGGTGTTTTCATTATTCAGAAGTATTAAAAGAGTCATCCCAGTATGTGGAAAAGTGGCTGACTTGGACACCAAAGAAATGTACAGGTGAACATCTTGACCTTTTACTGCCAGGCTATTTTAGCCATGCAGTCAGGTGGAGAATTATGCTGCTGAATCTTCCAGGACTGGTTACCTACAGAGACTAAATTGCTTTGTATGCAGCTGATGTACCCTGGAAGCTCAGGGCAATTAGCTGTGCATGATGAGAATCGCAGGTTCTCAAGGCCAAAAATACTCAGCTGCTCCACTCTTGGAGATCTTGGACACTCTATGGGGCCTGACCTTCACTCTTAACTTGAGCATCACCCTTGGCATGTAGATAATCAAGAGGCTGGAGTAACTGGGATGGAAAATTGTGGTAAACACTGCACAGTTTTAAAGCTCTTCTGCTGCTGAAGGCCTCAGGTTATGGAAACAGCAAAATTGTTTTGACTCTTTTTTTCTTGTTTTCATTAAAAAGAAGAAAAGTAGAATCTAAATGCAGTCTGTCACCTGTTCCTAGCTGAAGCACTTACTTACTGTGTGTCTTGTAATGATACTTAGAAGCCGTGGTGCCATTATTAGCAGCGTACAAAGATATATCAAAGAACTGTTCCTGTCCCCAGAAAGCTTGTGGTCCAAAGTCCAGACTCTACAAAGCATTAAGAATCTGCTTAGCAGTGTGTTTCAATTATAACTGATTAAAATTGCTGTTGTGGAAAACACAGTTCCCAAATATCAGCTAGGAACCCAGGCTACAGAGCCTTCTAATAATACACAATAAGGAGAGTTCCAGAACCAGCAAGTTTACAGCCAAAATGTTGGGCATTGACCCTCTGTTGGATTTCTTACAGTGCATACAAATTCAGTGCCTGTGTAAGGCTTTGCAGAGACTGTGCATAAAAAGGGGAAAAGATAAGAAATAGATACAACAAAGATATAGGTGGAAGCATAAGGTAACAATGTAAAGTAATATTAAGAATATAAATCTAAAATAGAATTGAGAATATTCCAAGGGCTTGGGTTTTTTCTGCAACATTAACTTGATCGCATCGCACACTAGAATATATATATTCTTATTTTACCTGTGAAATGTACAATTTCATATATAATGTGTGAGAAATAGGATGTACAATGGCCTAGAATCAATGGTGCAAGAGCAACTTTAACATATGGAATGGCTTGACTTCTAAGCTCGATTTCTCAGTCTTGATGTTTTAGCAATGCTGAGGTTTTTTTGTACTGTAGATATATTTGCATGCATGTGCCCTTCTGAAAACTGGGTGAAACAGAAGCCAAACTTAGCCATGTAGTAGTGCTGTCTTTAAAAAGAAAGACCTAACGAGCTTGTTGCAAAGCCCATCTGTTTGACAGGCCATTTGTTGAGTGCTAGTGCAGCTGGAGTGGGATTCTCTCTGATGGGAATAGATGGGTTGGCTGATAATTTTCATACAGGAGAGCTGAGTCTCTGGGGGAAAAAAAATGGTTTTGCATTAGTTTTGTTACCTTTTTGTTGCCCTATTTGTTAATAGTGGGACTTCCTTGGGGCTCTTTTCCTATTTCAAAATTGAGATAAATAAAGAAAAATAGGTATTTTTCCCTATAACCTTGGGGATAAACTGGGCTGACTCTGTAGAATGACAGAGATTTTCTCCTGTGGAGTGGAGAGTGCTGGGGTTTAGAACATGTTATTTTAGACAGATATCTATTTGGACAGAGTGAAAAACCTGAAGATGATAAATGGCCTGTATTTGCACATTTCCCAACTGAAATGCTAACATTACTGGAGGCCCATTTCCCAAATCTGATCTGAAAGACATGCTTCATACTTATGTCTCTTCCTAGTGCTTTTATACCATCATAAAGACTTTAGTATCCCATCAAGACATATTAACATTTTTCCTTGAGCTGGGATGGTGTGAAAGTGGCTTATTTTCCAAGACTCATCATGCCTTCTCTAGGTAACAAAGAAGTCTCATATATCCTCACTTTCAGTCCTCTTAGAAACTCAGGGCATGAAGAAAGCTTGATGTGACAATCAAATACGTAAGAACTCTGATGAAGTCCATGAAAATACAACCTAAGGCTCTCAGGGAAAAATAATTTTTACCACTAGTGCCCCGGCCACAGCACAGTTCTTGTTGTCTCCTTTCTCAAGGAAGGAAACATGGAGTGACAAGCAGATATAGGAGTGGAAGGTAACAGATGATACATGGAAGCATTATGTATGAACATAAACATAAATATATGATGGAAAACATTGCATAGCCCTAGTCAATTTTTCCCCCTCTGTCCTTCTTTCTGTTTCAAATCAGATAAATTAATATTTTATTTTTGTGCAGCTGTAGGGGAGATATATTATTGAAGGGATCAGGGATCATGTTTTCCCAGAGTCCCTCCCCCTTCCTTGGTTTTCTGTGCTAGATTAAGGCAAGTTTAAAGGGAAAAATAAACAATGACTTGTAGGGCTGGAGTTGTGGAAGTTCCAAAAATTCCACCCAAACACTCATAGAAAGACCCTCTACAAGGTTTCATTTATGCCTCAAGTCCTTCTTGGCTTACTGTATCCAACATACTCATGAATAAAGCTCCCATGAGACAAGTACATCAAGTTTGACTCTTAAAAAGTTACACAGATGCCCAAAGACTGGGTATGGCCAGAAGAATGGTGTGTTGCTCAAAGCCCTGCCTGCAGTGTTGGGTTCTGCACTTGTGCATGTCTCAGGATCCCTGTCAAAAAGCAATGCTTCTCAATTTGTGTACCATGCTGGAAAATACATGCATAAAAAACTCCAAGGAAAGTATTGTGGTATTGCCTCTTGGGCATAGCAAAATTTGCTGCTCATTTGTGTTGCGTTTGTTTCTATTATTTTTTCTTCTGGAGCAGACCTGAGGATTTCTCATCTGGGGAATTAGGAATACTTCAAGTGCACTGAATTTAATCAATTCAGCAGATATTTTTGTGCAGTCTCACAGAGGAGACAGGGTGACCTAACAATTTTGAATCCACACTTGAAATCTACACTCTCCCTCAACGGGAAAAATTTGCAAATACAAGAACTTCTTGGTCCTGTTAAAAACCCACTACAAGAACTTCTTGGTCCTGTTAAAAACCCACTACTCTTCATCCTGCCAAAGTATGAAGGTGCTGAGGAGCCTGTCTGTAACAACAGGTTCAAAATAGCATTTGAAAACAGATGACTTATCATCTGTTTTATCATCTGAAAACAGTCACTGAGGCAAGTAGGTGTCGCTTCCAGACCAGTTATAGGGGGCATGAGTAGTTCCAGTTTTCTGTTATCCCTGTGTGAATCTCCAAGTATGATATAGTAGGGATTGAATGCCACAACACAGAGATAACACATATGCTTAGGTCATGTATTTTTTCTGGCATTTTAGAGGCCTATGTGCTCTTTCTTTTTTTTTTTNTTTAGGCCTATGTGTTCTTTTTTTTTTTTTTTTTTTTTTTTTTTTCCTGGAGAGTCTCCTGGCTGTTGCAAATGTCTTTTAGGTAAAAAAATGCTGCAGAGAACAAATAGATCCCACAGGCTGATCTAAAAGATATTCCTTTCTGGCTTTTGCTTATGGTGGAAGAGGGTGTATTTGAGAGTGGGAGCACTGGATACAGCATGGCCATTTGCCTGACCCCCCAGGAGCTCAGTGAGAAGCTTTATCATCTCGTGGTGTGCTGTGAGGCATTTACTAAGTCCTGTGCAAAATTGTCACTTTCAGTGCAGTGAAGGTGTTGGCACTGTTTAGAGACACAGAACATTCTCCTCCATGAAAATCATGCATGTAAAGCTGCCCTGCTTTGCCTCAGGCCCCTCTAATCTCTTCTGTCCCTGGGGCTGCCCCCCAAACCCATGACCCCTCTGCTTGTTTCATGGCTGAGAAGACACACACAGCTGTAGGAGAAATTTGCATCCTCCTCTGTGTCCTCCCCCTTCCCAGTCACACATAGAAAGAAAATTCAATTAAGAAAGTGATTTGCTGTTGTGTTTAAGTTACAATAGTAGTAATCACACCAATTATAGAAATCAGGTTGGCAATCATGGACCCTGCCCTCTGCATTGCTTATTAACTTCATTCCAATGTGTGATTTCCCTCCACCCCATGGAAATTGGTGAATGTCACCTGTGTATGTCCCTGCTCCTCCAGGGTGTAATAGCATCTTTGAAACCTAACAGCCAATTGCTGCCCTCACACATGCAGTCAGATTTATCCCTACCTCTCTCTATTACAATAATGAGTGGGTAGCAGATGTAGTCAAATATTTTTGCAGTATTCTCCCTCTGCCCTCCCTCCCTTTCCCTAGCAAGCAATAGTTTGAATCTTAAGCAGTGTCTTGGATTGCTTAGTGCAAACATTTCCCAGGCCCAGGGGGAAAATAGTTACACAACTGCCTAGGATCTTTTTTTCCGTTTTCCTTTTTTTTTTTTTTTCTTAATCCTATCTTTCTTTCTACTTGGATGAATCTTCTTTAATTATTTAAACTATACAACAAGAAGCACCATTAAATATGATGACAGATGTCTCCCTCTGTTCCTGTTCTCCCATCTCCAAGATTATCAATGGAAATCCCTTCACAGGCAAAACATTACTTTATTGCAGGGAAATGATACCATATTTTTTTCCCCTTCTATTGCTCTCGTGAATGTAGGCAGATTTCTAGTTAACTTCCTTTTGTTATCTCTTTCTCCAGCTCAAGTCAAAGGGATGCAGAATCCGACATACATTTGACTACAAAAATTTTTGAGAAAGAAGCTGTTGGTCTAGTTTCTTTGGGCCAGGCAGGAAATCATACCTCTTTCTGCCATGAAATGCTGAGATGCTGTATTGAAACATGGGGCTTTAGCTTTGGGATGCAGCAGCTGTTCCAGATATCCAGGTACCCTCCAAAACCAGAAACACTCAAATCACCATCTTCTTTCCATAAAATTGGTTGTTGCTCAACTGTACATATGTATGAGCTCAGGGTGAAATTGGGTTGTGACATGTGGAGGGAATGAGATGAGGTGATGAATGAGATTAATCTCACACTACTTTAAAAAGATTTCAAGTTCTGTGAATAGAAGTGCCAGTGAAAGAAGAAATAGAATTATGATTCTTCTTATTGATACTATTCCTTTTTGCTGCTTTGCTCAATCCCAGGGCTGGGAGATCATCTCACATCTCAGGGCCAAACTGAACTCCAGCTTAAGGGATTAGAGAACTCCAAAGAGTCACAGAATGGTTTGGGTTGGATGGGATCATTATTTAGGTTAAAACTGTTGCCACTTGTCCTGTCACTAGAGACCCTGGTGAAAGGTCACTCTTCATCTTTCTTATAAGCACCCTTTATATATTGAAAGGCCACCATAAGATGTCCTTGGAGCTTTCTCTTTTCCAGGCTAAACAAACTGAAGTCTTTCAGCCATCCTTCATAGGAGAGGTGCTCCAGCCCTTCTTGTGGTCATCCTCTGGACTCAGTTGTACAGGCTCATGTCTTTCTGTGCTAAGGACCCCAGAGGTGGTTGCAGTAGTCCAGCTGGAGTCACATGAGAACAGAGTTGAGAGGCAAAATCACCTCCCCTTCATTGTTGGTGACGCAGTTTTTGATGCAGCTCAGAATGCAATTGGGTTTCTGAGCTGAGAAAGAACATTACAGGCTCATAGCTAGCATTTTTTTTACCAGTATCCCCATATTCTTTTCGACAGAGCTGCTCTCAATCAATTCATTTTCCAGTCTGTATTTATACTAGGGATTGCCCTGATGCAGGTGCAGGACCTTACACTTGGTGTTGTTGAACTTCATAAGACTCTCATGGGCTCATGTCACAAACCTGTCAAGGTCCTTGCGGATAGTGTCCCTCAGCTTCCTGTCAGGTACAAACACTCTGAGGTGGACTCGACCTTACTATGTCATTAATAAAGGTGTCAAACAGTACCAGGCTTGATGTGGCCTCTTGAGGAACATCTCTTGTTACTCATCTCCATTTGGACCACTAAGCCATTGAGTGCAACTTATTCCATCCATCCTTATTCCTCATCCATCTCCCACTCCATCCATCAAACCCATATTGTTCTAATTTATCAACAAGGATGTTGGCCTGAACCATGTCGAAGGCATTACAGACGTAAAGATAGATGACATCAGTTGATGCCATCAAAATGTTATCCTGCCTTGTCTAGTGCACAGCTGCTCCTCACGCCACCTCCTATGTACTCCTGCCTTTCCCAGTGTGTCTGGGTTGGGCATTCTTCAGTCATTCATGGCATCTGCTGCAGTCCAAAAAAGAGGCTGTTGGGAGGATGTTAATTTAGATGCTTGTTCAAAAGTCAAATTAGCTTCTCACATCTCTGCCTTTTTGGGATCACTGTTTTTCCTGTGGTTGGTCTGCTGTATTATTTACACTTTCCACAAGAGAGGTGGCGAGCCATCTGGATTTGGTGCGCAGCCAAAGCTGGTCAGATTGTCCACAGAATTAAGACAGAGCTGCCATGTATTGGGAATATCAAGCCCTTTAACAGGTATGAGAGCAGCTCTGGAGTGGCATTTTCCCAACATGCTGTGCCTGGTAAATTGGCCAGCACTGAATCATTTAAGGGACACTCTTTGTTATGTCTTTCCTCTTCTGCCTACCTCATGCTACATCTCTCTAAACAAGCTCATTACAAATTTGTGACGTGCTTGGTTCAACACATTTGTGCAGTGAAGTTGGGACCTGGCCGCCCGAGTAACTTTGGGTTTGATGTGGTGCTGAGTGGTGCATCCATGCCATGTCACAAGCAAGGCTGCCTTTAATTACTGCTGTGATAAGGTGCTGTCTCTTCCCTAACGTGGCTCGTGCTGTCTCCTGAGCAAGCTGACAGAAAGGCTCAGTCGCACTTCTTGTCAAGTAGGGGAGGATCCCCTTTTAAGCACAAGTGTATCTTGAGAGGGAACCAGTGCAGAAATAGTAAATTGGGCCCTAGAAGTTCAAGAAAATGGTTTTTCTAATGTTTCTTTCTCCTTAGGTTAGGTTTATTGTCATTAGCCCACACTAAGAGAGAGCTACTCTGGATGCCCCAGGGTGCACAGGCAGTGACAAAGGAGAACAGCCCCAGAACAGAGCTCCCTTGTGGATTGGCACTAACCTGCTGCAGCTGATGAAATGGCCATTTTCCATGGGTGCCCCAGCTTAATGTCCCGTGCTGGGATGTGGGCTGTGGCATTACCTCCTGCAATGGGCTGAGTGCCTGTGTTGCAGGGTTTGACAGCAGTACCAGGCCAAGTGCCTGGCTGCATCTCCACAATCCCCAGGGCAGGCACAGGCCGTATAATCGTACAGACAGGAGTGGTTTAATCCTAGAGAAGGGAACAGATGGGGAAGGGAAATGGCAGCATTTCAGGATGTGCAGGTGTTACCTGCCACAGTGCCACTTTCGGTTGGCTGCACAATGAGGTTTCGCTGGTTTTTCTGCCACCTTGGCTGGCCCATGGGCTGAGGGACCTTCCATCCCTGTGGCAGGTGGAGGAAAGCAGGGCCAGTGTGTCCTGGCCAGACCCCTGGAGCTTTCATTCCTGCGTGTTTTCCTGTTCTGACTTCCAGCCACGTGTAAATCTTTCCTTGCTCTTCACCTGCCAACGCCCAGGGCAATGAAGGATCAGGTGGCAGGTAAAGTAATCAATCTGGAGGGCTTTTAGCAGCACGTCCTGCCATCGTTTGACAGCGCATCTCTGTCAAGGAGACTGTGTCTTTCCCTGATCAATAAATCAATCTGTCCTTTTTTACCTTTGTGCGCCAGCATGTCAGTCATTTCATGCCATGGACAATGTAGAACTGGCACTGAAGCGGTATAGTAAACATTGCCTCCTGCTGAGACCCCTCAGGGCTGCATCAAAGTCCAGGGCCTCTGCAGGATTTCTGCCCATGCCTGCATATCTAGGGATGGAGCCAATCCAGATCCTTTTACCTGCCTGGGTCGCTGGGTGGTATCTGATTTCAAGGCAAATCCTCTGTCAGGATGTCTGTGATGTGCCTGAGTGTATCCCTGAGAAGCCTTGGGTTCATGTCCGCGTAAGCCACAGGACTTCATTTCTGTCAGGTGTCACTGAGTCACACATCTCTCCTGGCTCTCTGCAACAGGGCTCTGCCAGCATCTCCCCTTGCATCCCGCAACTTCTCTCTTCCACATGCTAGAAAAATTTCACTGCTGTGTTTTGGGGAGGAAAAAAAGCATGGTCTCCCCCGGCAGTTGCAGGTGGAGGCATGGAGGGTGCTGCTAGAGCTGTGCCAAGTGTGGGCTGAGGCAGGCTGCTGGGGCTTGCTGCGTGGGGCTGCTGCTGGCCCGGGGCTGGCCCTGCATGCCTGCGAGTGCTGCATGCAGGGTGGGCTGAGCTCCTGGCGCCTGGCTGCTAAGGTTTGTAGAGATGCAGCTTGTGTCAGCCTCAATCTCTGATTTATCTCCTCCTGTTCATGCTGTCACAACTCCTTCCCACGAATGCAGAGTGAAGAGGGCAGCAGCGTTGGGTAGAGAGGGACTGACAAACAGCTGGGGCCTCAGAGCCGAGGTGTGAATTATGCCTGCACACCCTGACGCCTTTGCTTGTTTTACCAAGGCCCAGACTGAGCAACACCAAAGTCAGTGTGCTCAGGAATGTCATTCTGTAATATCAAAGGGAAAGACTGTGTCTCCTTCAGCATCTCTTCCACAAAACTGAGATGTGATTACCTGAGACTAGAAAACAGCTGGTTTGGATGTATTATGCTAATTTAGGGCATCTTCTTTTGGTGTTTTATTGCTCCTGGCTCCTTTTCACAACCAGTTTTGCTTTCTCTTAGCATCTTTTGCCCTAAGATCTCCAACTGCAAGTCCAAGGTGTTCTAAAAAGGACTCTGATGGTTGAACACTAAAAATGCCTCAGCTTGGTCTTGTGAATTCCTGGTGTTAGTTTAGAAACACTTGGAAACATTGAAACCAAGGTATCAAGAGACCGGAAGTTTCCTGCTGGAGTCACAAGGCGTCCCTGCAACACATCAAAATCATCCAGGAGCGAGCAACAGAATGCAACCGATATTATCCTGTCCCCTACCTTTATGGTTTAACAACAAGATCAGCCTCCCTCTCTAGACATGTCTAATTGTATCCTTAGGCTATCATGACTATAACTACACTGCTACACTAATTAGGCTTACGGTTCAACATCTTTCCTAATTTCTCCTTTCTTTAATTTCTTTGAAATATTTTAGGCAGCCATCCTACCTTAACCAGTCTTTCATCACCTAACATTCTTCATCTTTCCCTTCCTCTCCCCTGGATGCAGCTGTTGAATGCCAAGCCTCTTTTACAGCTCCTCTACAGCTGGTGGCTGGTGGAACACTTCCTTCCATTCAGGCAGCATGGGAGCTGCAAACAGAGCAACAAGAATCCTGAGAATCCTGTCCTCACCCCCACGCTGAGGTCTGGGGGGTCTTGATGTGTTGCACAGTGACAGCTGCAAAATTCCTGGATGACCCTGGATTTGTTATCCTCTTAATTGCTTTTACTTCTTTTTGGAGGTCAGGCCCTGCCAATCATTGTCAGCTCCTCAGAGATTTTAGAGAAAAACAGGGACTAGCAGCTTAAAAAAAAAAAAAAAAAAAAAAAAAAAAAAAAAAAAAAAAAAAGAAAGAAAAAGTGACTTGACAAAAATAGCCTCTTCCTTCTCTGTTGTTGCTCTGATTTCTCTATGACTCCAGGTCAGTTTTGCTCATTTACAGATGGAAAAAAAGTTTTTGCCATTTTTCTCCTGTTTCTCACAGAGCTCCAGGAGAGAGACCTGCAGATTCTCACCAGGATAGCTAACTAAAGTCAAAATGAAAAAATGGGGTTGTTCCTGAAAACGAGCGGGGGAAAATCCCCAAAGCAACAGTTTAATCCATATATCCATATATCCATATATCTTTTCTTAGATCTACATAGTTGACAATAAGACTAAAGAGTGACCTGCAACTTAGTAGGGCACATCAGGAATCAGACACTGTGTGATAACACAGTTATATGTAACTATTTGCAAGGAATTTCTTCAGGAAATTGTTCTTAAATATTTTGGCCGACAAGATGCTTGCCAAGTTTTTGCAATGTAGGCATTCTTACATTGTAAGGACAGAGTCAGACAGACAGGGATGTTTTGTCACATACTGCCTACCCCCATATTGTCAGTATGTAGGATGGTTTGTGGTGCTAAGAAAATATTGCCAAGCTTTTCCATCCAGTAGCCACAGGCCAGCACCTCTTTTTCCCTCTTTTGGTGTGCTCAGGGAAAAACAGAGCTTTCCCTAAAGGGTTTTTCATTTTGAAGGTATGAAATGTTTTTCCTTCTCTGACTGCTGTAATTGCTGTGAACAGTTGTTTTACATGGGGGCTGCTGTCTGCTCGAGGAATGTTTTAAAGAGAGGAAAACTTCAGATCATCAGAAATAGGCTGCAGACTATGTCAATGAAGTGTGCAAAATCTCCTTGCTCCAGCACATCCCACGAGGAAGAAGCAAAAAGGACCTCAGGTTATCTATCTGTTAAGCTTGCACACTCTCCTCTTCTGCACATATGTGCACATGTGGGGTGTTATATCAGGAGGGTACCCTCAGAGTCTGGGTGTGAAAGTCCTTAATTCCCAGCTCTGTGCCTCCCTCTCCTCCCTCCCTTTCTCTCTCCAGCTCTGCTGTACAGGCTTGCTAAGGTACCTTAATGTAGAGACTCCCAGCCATGGCCCAGCCTTGTGAAGCAGGTGGCTTCATGGCTGAGGATGTCTAGGCCTTCCCAACTCTCTGTTCGTGTTTGCATGTAGAAGTATCTGTGCTAACCTCTCTCCTGGTTGTCCCAAGAGACAGACAAAAATAATCCCTGTGTCATCCTGATCAGAGCCTTAGAGCTGCTTGAGAGAGAAGGAGAGATCCTAGCTGGGTTTCCTCATGGATTTGTGTCTGACTGGTCCCTAGGGCTCATGTCACGTGAATGCTGCAAGCTGAAAATCTTGAAACTGAGACCATGCCCTTTTGAGATCCCATGGCAAGTCTAGTACACTACATGTGATGATCCTGGTGTATGGTGGCTATCAGCTCATCCTGCCCACCTTTGCCATGTCTGTTAGATACCAAGCACTTTCTCTCCTAGGCAGCGGTGTGGCTGCTGCCAGGGCTCCCCAGAGGTCACTGCACCTTTCTGGAAGGCGAAGGAGAGCAATCCCACTGCCAGCTTGGGTAGCAGCCCCAAAACATCCTGTGTCACACTGGGACCGTGCTGTAACTCAGAAACTGGGGATGAGGATAATATCTCTCATTCCATGCTGTGCCACAGGTGTAGAAGAATAAGTTAAGCCAGTCTGGGGCTTAGGGGTGTTCCCATTTCTGTTCCTTTCCTCCCCTGCCCTCCTCAAATGCAAAGCTTAGAAGACAGGGAAGAGGGACATGAAAGCTCTTTTGCAGTGAACTTTGCAAGTCTGCTATCTGAGGGGTTTCAAGGGCAGCTGCCAGCTATAGTAAGACTTGCAGGAAATTCACAGGAGTTGGCTGTAGGCATGTCAGATGATGTAAGGAGAAGGGACTCACTGATGTGTACAGAAATAGAATTCACCAGGCCAGCTGGGGAGTTGAGGAGAGAAAAAAAATGTTGCTTACTCACAGGAAAAAAAGAGGGGGGTGGTGGTGTGGTTTTTTTAGTATTTGAGAGGAATTGTCTGCTTTCCTATTCCTTCCATGTTCCTGTTTTTCCAGACTTTTTAAATTGGTGGATGTTACCCCATAAGCATCCCCAGATTACTAGCTCAAAGGCACTTGAAAGTCACAGTGCCCTGAGGTGTGATGGTGTCCCTGGCACTGGGGCTTTCCTAAAAGTGAAAACTGAGTCCAGAAGTAGTGTGGAGAAGGATTTAAAGCTGTTGTTTGGGAGCCTTCTGTGCTCCCTGAGTTGCAAACCCCTTTTGTGGTTTCCTGCCCCAAATTTTGTGGGTGGGTGGGCCCTGTGTGCCCACTGCCTGGCACTGGGGTCAGTGGGACTCTGCCATCCCACCTCTCACATGTTTTGTATCTGCAAAGAATGTACAAGTTGAAGGAGAATCTGACCCCATTCCACAAAAGGGAGTTTGTCATCCCTGTTGCTCCATTTTTCTCACCCATTCCTGGGGAACCTCCTTGCAAATCCCATCAGCTTTTCTGCAGCACTCAGCACCAAGAGCCGGCTCAGCAATCAGTACAGAGACCCAGTGATCAGGCTCAGTCTGGCCTTGCCCACAGCACGCACTTGCTAGCCCTCATGCAGCGGCCCGCTTGCCCTGGGGCCATCCACAAGCCCCATGGAGGCAGGTGGGATGGGGCGAGCTGGTCCTGTCCTGGGCTGCCTGGGGCTCGGGGAGCAGCCCGGGCCAGGCTGCAGACTGTCCTGGCAGCCAGCCCTGCTGAGGGCCGTGGCAGTGTCCCCTCCGCAGGGACAGCCCGCCTGGCCGGAGTGTGCCGGAGGGCTCGGGGCTGAAGGGATGCACGGGTGACAGAGAAGCAAGCGCAGCAAAAGCAGGGAACAAGCGCTGACTGCAGATGGATTTTGCCCCCTTCTGACGGCATCCTGCAACAGACCGGAGCTGCACGGCCGCGTGTGGCTGGACAGATGCTGTCACACCACCGGCAGCCTCTTCCCAGCCTCTCGCTGCTTGCAGGCACGGAGGCCAGGAATTATGGCAGAAGCCTCTGGGCTCAGCTTTAAAGGCACGCCGTTGTGCCATAGACAGGAGTGGTTTATTTTCAGGTCAGAAGATAGTGGTCTGGGGCAGGGGAGCTGGTGGGGGTGTGGGAGGAGCAGATATTTGCAGAAAAAAGGGAGTCATATAGCTGAGGGGCGACTGTCAGTGTCTGAACAGGCCTTGGAAGATGGCAACATATTTTTGCCTACAGATTCACTTGTGAAAATCTGCTGCTGTCTTAAATGTTGTCAGTGCCTGAGTATTTGCCTCACAGGAACATGAATGCAGGATCCGCCTGCAGGCCCAGTCTCCCTGTGGATAGCAGAAGAGTGTGGAGCCTCTAAAGTAATATCTGTGGTTGCACTGACCTCCTACCCTACCCTAGCCCCTTGTACCTCACATGCCAGCAAAGTTTGCCGTTGCTGTCAGATAATGGCCATGCAAAATCATGAGATAAGCCTCATCCTAGCATTTGCTGAAGTGAGTGTTAGATGGAGAGGATGTCAGGAGAGCAGGTGGAGGAGAAGGAGATGTGCCTTAGGGATGCTCACTATGTCCTGTGCAGCAGAGAATGGGGACTTGTGCAGTTTTGCAGGTATGTGTTATCTCCCAGCCAGGCTGCCTGGATGGTTTCTGCTCGAGGAATTGCATTCCTCAGGCCTCGGTTCCAGAGGCACGGGACAGCTTTTTCTTCCATTATTTTGCTTTTCAGCAAAATTAGTTCTGGGCTTTAGTAGGAAGGTTATAGTCACATTATAAATAATCCCTTTCTCTCCAGTATGACCTCTGTGCAGGCTCTGTGTGTGCTGCTAAGCAGCTACACGAGAGGTAGTGGCTTTTCCATGACTCCAATGCACACAGGCTTAGTGGCATTTCAGAGCCTCCTCATGGATGTGTACTCAACAAACATTTCATATGGGAGCCCAGAGAGATGCCCAAGGTACAATGATTCCAGTGGTGTGGAATTTCCCAGTGGTTGCCCAGTCAATATTTTAATGTCAGTCTGACTGAAATGAAATTTTGAATCCAAGGCAGACCTTAGAGGATGTATGCTTCAGAGTTATGTTGACCCCTGTGCTTCCATCACAGCTGAAAAACAGGTCTGCTGGGCAAACCTGCTTCTTTTCAGCTGCTGTCAGGAGAGTTTTGTCTCTGGAGCAGTGCTGAGCTCCCTTCAGGGCCCAGATGGCATTAGCTGAGGTGAGGTAGAAATCTTATGGGCACCGGTACAGCCTTCATCCCCAGGGCAGTGTTACTGCCACCTGCTCCCCACTGCAGAGGGCACAAAGTCATTCTTTGAAAATGGGTGTTGTCTGGAATGGCCCTGCCTGATGGGGAGGATTTAGGTGCCTCCAGGAAAAAGGCGAAGAAGCACATCCAAGCCTTCCTGGCTGTTCAGTAGTAGATTTGCATGCAAGTGTCACAGGGAGCATCTTCCATCTCTTTTCCTCCTGTTAGTCTGCATTTATCTGTGGCCTTTGTATCTCTTGGCTGCAGCTCAGGCCAGACATGGGCAGCTCACCAGATACCTGTTCTTGCATCATTCCTGGTCCCCCTGGATTATGTATTTACTTTCTGCCTTCTTGTGCTCTATAAACAGAAGAGGTACAGGTCAATGGGTCGCTGGGAAAAGCACCTAGGCTTCTGTATGCAGATTGTATCCACAGCAGGCCCAGCAAATCCCACTCAAACCCCAGCTATGAACATCTCTGTAGCTTGGCCAGGCTTGAAGAAAACAGCCATATATAGCACATGGACTCTGCTCTTCTTGGGAAGTGAGAAGTGCTTCCAGCACAGGTTCCAGTGTGCAAGAGCACATTGTTGTAACACCTAGAGAGGAGAAGATGCAGCCCTGCCTCCTAGATGGCCCCTTGCTTTATCTGCAGCCGGGATCCAGGGGAGCCCAGAGCCTGGGAACTGTGATCTCCTTGCCTGCCAGGGCTGCAAGCTGGTACCTCCTGATAGGCTTGCCAAGAGCATGTTGTGGCTGGTGTATTTTTCCTTTTTCTCCAAGCAGCTGAGGGTGGCACCTGTGACTCTGGGAGGGAAAGCTGGACAGGTTTTTGGAGTGCTAATGATGATTAGTTTGTCTAAGCCAGCACAAACTATCAATGGGTTTGAAATGTTAATCAGGAGAAGGGCCTAGTGCTGAAGAGCTGCAGAATGAGAAATGAATGGGAAAGGGAGGGGAGGGAGGACAAGGGCTGGAGTGGGAAGAGATGCCTAAGTGGGGATTTGACACAAGTATTTTCAGCTGTTCAACTCTTTGCTCTCTGAGTGGGACAGATGCCTCCCACTTCTGTGTGCCTGGAATACCTCACTTTGCTCACAGAAACACTGTGACTGCAATTAATTTCACTCTGCCTGTATAGGAAAGGTCTCCTTGAGGATTGCGTCCTAAATACTCCTCTGCTCCACCCAGGGAGTGACCTTGCTCCCCAGCCCTATGAAATTTACCCTTATGCTGCTCTCTGCTGCTTGCTTGTTTGGTTTTTGGTGTGCATATACCTTGGCACAGTCCTGGAAGATACTCTCACACGTGCCTGATTTCAGACAAACCGCTGCCTTGCAGGCTGCACTTTCCTGTAGAGTGCATGGATGGGTGGATTCTGATAAACACTAGAATACGTGCACTGTAAAAAAATGTTTGCAAACATACTCCTCTCTCTCCTCTCTTCCTTTTGTAGATACCTGTGCACCTCCATATTTTTATCTCACACTTGCACTTGCTGTGCATGCCTGTACTATCTTGCACTCACACTGACATATAGGAGGAAGATCATCCTCAGAGTACCTTGCCATGCTGTGCTGGCACTTTCAGCTCCTGAATTTATGTAGAACAGGATTGCTGCTCACACACCCTCCCCTGCTGGTAATCAGTGAGTGGACGTAGATGTGGGTGATGATGATGACCCCTTATCACACCTCATCCTGATCATGTGTAGATGTGAGACTGCTTTTTCTCAGACTTTGCCAGGAACTCCTGCTCATTCTTTGGGATGGTCTTGGGCCCATGGAATAGGAAATGCAATGGGGAAAAAAAAAAAAAGAGAGAAAGAAAAAGAAACACATAATTTTGTAGCTCTCTAAGCACAGACATGCCTAACTTCCTGCTTAAGGATCTGAGCCATACAGCTCACCCAATTAGTCAGTACCATAAGAACTGCCATACCAGGCAGAACCAAGAATCTGTCTAGCTGCCTTTCCCCCATATGTCTCCAGCAGTGACCTATAGTAGATGCCAAGAGGAAAATGTAGGAGTGCTGTAAGTATATGATGTAACTAATGATGCCGCTCTGTTACACTCGCTGAGCCTCCAGTGATTTGCAGCCCAGGGGCCTCCTGAGCCAGTAGTGTTCACTTTGTGCTCAGTAGTTCCTTGTGGATTTGCGTCACAGCTTTTTGAGGTTCTGCACTGTCCTGTGGCAATGAGTTCCACAGCTGAACTCTGCTCTACCTGCTCTATTTTGCATTTGATCATCACCTGTCTGCTTCATTGAGTTTCCATTGCTCCCACTGGAAGACATAATGAAAGATCTTTCTTTTTCACTTGATATATGGTGCTCATGATTTTGTGTTTCTATTTCACATTTCTTCTCCATCATCCAAGCTCTAGCCTGAAAAAAACTGTCTTTTTCTGTGTGAAGAAACACACAAACAAGAA
Organism: Dicaeum eximium; assembly: GCA_013396995.1. Classification (NCBI taxonomy): domain Eukaryota; kingdom Metazoa; phylum Chordata; class Aves; order Passeriformes; family Dicaeidae; genus Dicaeum; species Dicaeum eximium. Next base: position 811,885 of record VWZP01007814.1, on the reverse strand, counting down.
TAAGCAGGAGGAAGCACTCCAAACATCCTTATCTCTTAGCATGTTTCAGACAGTAATTTTTCCTTCAAAATGATACTGGAAATCAATCTGTGAGTAATTCCTCAAAGCTCCATATTCACATCCAAACCAGAAGTTGTCTGTGGTCTGTCTTTTAAATACAGAGACTGTGCTATTCCATATCTAACTTGTCACTAAAATGGCTTTTGAAGAACGTGTGTTGACTGCATTTCCTGCATTCTTACTCATTTTTCCTCATTATGGCCCTTTTCTGTCCTCTCTGCACCAAGCAGCAACTTCCCCCCCAGAGCACTGTGCTCCTCAGAGGAGGCTGACACCTCACAAACCTGTCAAAATTAATGCAAGCTGGGAGTCTCTGGCCTGGCCTCAAGGTCAGTCCTGTGCTGTGCAAGAGTTAGTTATTCCTCAGTGTGCATACTCTCGAGCATGTGCTTCTGGAGAAGAGATAAACTGGAGCTGTAATCAAAGCATCTGGCAAGAGTCATGGCCTTGATGCAGTTAGGTAATTACTTGGATCCTGGCATCCTGGGATTGCCACCTTCTGCATCTGTCCTTTTGCAAAGGAGAGCTTCTGCAGTCAGCTGCAGAACATAATCGCATCAGTGGCCATCGGGATTAGCTCCTGGCTCTACAAGGCAAGTCAGCAGCTCAGACGAGATGGAGAGAGCAAGAGCTCCCACCTTGGAAACGGATTTAGAGATGAGGAATTCCACTAAATGGTGACACAAAAATGTGAGCAATAATAATTATAATAATAATAATTAATCTTCTTAATCAGGCAATCTTTTCACGGCAAATAGTGCTTATAGTGAATTTAGTCCTACGTGTTACTCTGTGACACACAAACCATTTAAGTCAATGGCACCTTCTCCTTTAGAAGGCTTTGGATCAGAAATTCTGTCCAAAGAGTTAGGTACCCCATTTTGATGTAACTGCCATTCCTGAGCTTTTACTGAATGGCTCTCAGGAATGTGAGAGCTGCCTGTCCAGCAGACTGCCATGATTTTTTTGTTCAGGTACTCATTTTACATGGCCAACACTCAGACTTGCCTAGCTCTGCTTTTTCTGTCTGATGAGGTGGCTGTCCAGTTTTCCAGAGAGCCATGCAAAATCTTCCAGCGCAGGTAGTTTAGCTGACACACGAAGTCAGCGCCACGGTGCTCCTGACTTTGTTTCTCTCCCTGGGGACACTCTTGCAAACCAAAGCCATTTGTGTTAATGTTCGCGGAAAGCGAGTAAAACGGGCTACGAACACAATCAAAACAAATCTGCTGTTTATATTTGAATGACTGTTTGGTCATGCTCTAATAGCAATAATCATCAGCAGTAGCAGCGGGGAGCCAGCATGCACGTTAACTGCATTACATTTTCATTTGACATGAGTAATTGTAACATTCACTGAAGTTGTTCTAATAGTTACGATACACTTGTTGGTCCACGAGGTGGAAAGTGGTAGAAGGCCAAATTAAGGTAGTTTGTCTGACTTTCACTAATGAATTGCCCTACTCGCAACTGATAATATAGCAGAAGTAATTTGACTATTGCTGATTATTTTTAAAGTATATTTAAGCCACATCAGCCATTTCTTCTACTGCACGAATACATGTGATGATTGGAGATGGGCCCAGGCAGGAGCTGGTGTGAGGATGCAACATCTGGATTTGGTTTACAGCTCTTCATCTCTGTTTGCAAACTAAATTAATACCCTGTATTGAGCCAGTCCCATTTTGTGTAGAGAAAAGGCAAGAATCAATTCTGTTATTTCTTTTAAGCAAAGAAAATTCTCAGCTAATAAATGGATCAACACAGTCTCCAGCCTAAAAAATGCTGTTATCAGGTTTCCTTTAGTCTTGCCCTGGTCTGAGAGCCGAGGTAGGGGCTGTTAGATTGTGTCACTGGTGGTTCAAGATGGAGACCTGAGGTCCACTAGGTTTCAGGTCAAAGTGCCCAGCTGACGGCTGAGCCATGAGGTTCCATTTCAAAGCTGTCTCTAGTCACAAATGCCATGTTTGCTTTCTTAGTCTCAAAAAAAAAAAAAACCAAAAAAAAAAAACCCAAACAAACAAAAAAAAAGAAAGAAAAAACAACCCACCACCTCAAAACCCCCCCCCACCAAACAAAACAAACAGTTGAAAGCTGGGGATCTCACAACGGGGGCCTTTCCATACCTACAGGAGATGCACACAGGCCAGCCTGGCCTTTGCCTCTGTGTGCTCCCTCCAGCCTCCCACTGCTCCTGGCCGGCTGCTCGCCACCGCCCCGGGGTGACCTCCCTGCTTAGCACCCTGCAGCTTTTGCTCACGTTCACAGCAGGCTCTAAACGAAGTAGAATGAGCCTCCAATTACAGTTTTAACGAGGATGAAAATCCTGATTCCCATCTCGTGCTGAGCTCCCAGCTGTAGGAATTTATCAGATTGTTCCAGCCGGGCGGACTCCGGCTCCTGGCTCTGCCGTGGCCTCTGCTGGGCAGTGCCTGCTGGCTGTGCTGCAGAGCTGAGTGCTCTCTGCTCAGCCAGGCCAGGCTGATTTCTCACACGGCAGCGAGCAGTCATTTTGTTCGCTCATCTGCTCACATTACTGTGGTATAATGATTTCCTAATTGCTTCTATTAAGCACATCCCTAAACAGCTACCTGTGCACCTGCCAGACTGTACTGGGGGCCATGTGGGATTGAAAACAGAGCCCTGGAAGGCTCCTTGGACAGTATCTCTAAGGATTCAGTTTTTGTTTCCAGTCAAGGATGAAGCCAAACCCTTAATGAAAGTCTTTGCCGAAATCATAGCTAAGTTCTGTACAGGGGCCAAGATGGGAGCCAGCCCCATCCAGAATCTCCTCCCTCCAGCTCTGCCCTGTGGCATCCAGACTCACCTGAAGCATTCCTGTGCTCAGCTTGACCCAGATGGATCCTCCACCTGGATAATCTCCACCTGTCATCACACCAGTCTGGCCTGAGGGTTTCCTACGTGCTCCCTTTGCCTACGTGCTCTCTTTGCTTTCCTCTTGGGTCCGTGTGTGCTCAGCCCTCATCTGTCCTCTCCTGTCTCCCCCACCTTTCCCTGCCCTTTGATGTCATCTCTCTCTCACTCTGTCATGTGGCTCACAAGGTGGTGCCAAGCCTGTCTTGCATGTGCCCAGCACGAGGCAGCCCCGCATCAGCCCGAGCCTGCTGAACCCTGGCCCAGAGGCGAAAGGAGGGGGAAAGATGGAAAGGTGACTGAAATGAAGAAGGGAAATACAGTTGTGGAGTTGGCACAGGTGCTTCCCATGTAGTGCCAGGCAGCATTTTCAGACGGCGGCAGCACGTGGTGAACATCACTTTGCATATGAAAATCTAGTTAAGCTAACGAGGTCCTTAATTAGGGCTTTTATTATCTTTTAATTCTTTGCTTAAAGGAAAGTGATTACAAAGCTCATCTTTATGATACAGCAAACTAATCTTTCATTTCTGAAGTGTTTCCTTTCCTTCTCTTACCACAATATTGGGGAAAGGGAAGGAAAGAAAAAGGATGGAGAGGTGGGTGCAGAAAGGGAAACAAAACTGTGAGAAGGCCACAAAGCAGAGGGTTTGAAGCTGCATGCTCTTGCAATACCTTTTCTGTGAGGATCAGGAAAAGCCTTAGGAACCTGTGACTGGGAATGAATGGGTGAGAGAAGCAAAATATCAAAAGGGCAGTGTCACAGGAGGAAGGGGGGTCATAGGCTTTTGCTGCAGGATCTGCACACCTCTGTCCCTGGCACAGGGCTTGCTGCTCCCCGGTGCCACTCAGCCACACCCAGTGGCTCAGTGGGGTTCATGGATTAATCTCATAGATGACTTCTTAAAGGGTATCAAAGCAGAGTAGTTGGGGCTCTAGGGCTCTTGTCTGCTCTGCTAGATGCCCCCAGACTGCACAGCCCATGAAACTGCAGGATGAACAGAGCTGATTAGAAACAAGCACAAGCTGAAAAGCTCTGCCAGGGTCTCCTTCTGCCCAGCATCCTTCAACCCCAGCTTTCCCAGCCTGTGGCTTCCTTCACAGCTTTTCCAGTGTATTTCAGATCTAACGACTGGCACCCTTTATGTCCTTGTACATTTCCTACAGGCCTGCTAATTTTATCCCATCCTGTTAGATCCCCTGGCATACTAGTGCTGGGCTTCATGCAGAGAGTACTTTATACACTGAATCTTGACTTGTTATCACAGTCCTGTGAGTCTGACAAAGAGATATCATGCTTTCTGTCTTTTGTGATATGGACATTTGTTGAAAGCTGCTAAATTCATGTTTCTTGTGAACACTGCCAACTTGGAACCTTGGTTACTGCTTCCCTTCACCCACCTCTAAGGGCACAATATGTTGTGACACAAAGCCATATCCCCTAGTGGGGGGATGGTGATAGATCTCTCCAACATGAAGAGTGTAAGGTGGGGTTAGCTGCCTAAAACTGGGAAGCTTCAGAACCTCCAGGTGGGAACTCCATCAAGGCAAATTCTGTGAGCTGAGATTGATCAGGTGCCCTGCTGCAGCTTGTGCATTCCAGTGCTGGTGGAGGAGTAATCCTTTGGATGGATATAAAAATAAAGTGTGGATAATTTTTTGCCATTAGAGGTCATGAGATATTTCCTGTAAAAGCAGGGATGTTAACATCAATTTCACCGAATTTCAAGTCATTACATGCTACTTTCTGAATTTCTTCTCTTTGCAATTAAAATGTCTATCTCTTCTCCTTTTCTTTTCCAGACTGCTTCAGCACTGCAAAGCAGTTGCTTCATTCCATACCACAGCCACATTTCAGTTTTTGCTGATACAATCTTTACTGTATGTGTTTAGAATGTATCAGAAAACACAGTTTGGTGTATTAAAGTTATCCACTTTTCACTGCCATGATAGCAATGTTTGCTGTGCACTTTTTAATCCAATTACAATACAGATGAAAATAAAATAAATTTTTAAACCTTCAACTTGCATTTGAAGCTAGGAACATTGTGCGTTAGACACTGAGCATCAAACAGCAATTTGTGCCTTTGAATTCTTTTTCCCTGGTAAAAGATCATCAGCTTTATCTGTGAAGTTGTAGATGATGCCAAAGACAAATGGACTGATTTTGCAAGGTGCTTACTGTCTGCATTTCCAACTCAAGCTAATGCTTAGTATCTGTGAAAATTAGGCAAAAGATTTTTTTACAACCACTTTGAAGTGCTTTGTAGTCTCTTTTCTCCATATCTTTCACATTTATCTAGATTGAAGCAAGTTTAGAGGAGCAAATAAAATTACTAGCACTTCTTTGTCAACCTGGCAATAGTTTCTGTCTGTTCTGCCTAGAAATCTCAGTCTAAACAGGTAAGATGAGCACGTATTACAGCTTTTCAGAAAATATCATTATGATATTTTTAAGCTGGTGGATTAGTGTCACTGTCTTTAACTGTTTACTTCCATGTTTGTATTAATCATAATAATCTCCCCAATACCAGGTAGCTTAATTTTCCAATAATTCCTTAAGGACATATTGACCCTAGTTAGAATTGGAATGAATAATGGAACACAGTTTATCATATTCATAAATCTCTGTAGATCTAATTTACATTGTAAGGTGTAAATTTGTACATTTGTTTTTCCATTGTACATTTGTTTTTCCTGGAGTCTCAGTTAAGTCATCTTTGCCCAGACTCTGGCCACAATGTGTTAGACCCCAGGTATTTTACTTACTGGATCAGCCTCTCTTTCTGGCTTCCTGCAATACTTGCCAAAGCCTTCCTTTGCATTAACTTCCCTGTACCCAAATTAAAACATCATCCATTAAAAGTCTGACATCTCATAATCCCGCAAAGATCTGTGCAATTACTCTTTGTAATACCTTGGGATCAGAACTTTTACCAAATGGCCTTTGCTTAAATTCACTGTATAGTATCCAAATGGTGTATTAAAAATCACTAGCTTAGAGCCCAAGCTAACTTTTTTCCTTCAAAAAATGACTGTGTTACATTAATTCTTTAGAATATTTTTATTTTTCTACTAGGATCTTAGCTGTCCTTTCTTTAGTGATTTTGATCAGATGCTATACAGACTTTATGGTTTCATTTCGGTTATGTGAATCGATACACATCCATAGCATATTTGACTTCTCAGTTACAACCACGTAATTCTTCCAAACGATAAATTGTTCTTCTGTACCATTAAATGCTTGCTTTTTTTCCTATGATTAAATTCAGTTTTCCTGCTCATTAGGGCGAACAGCGCCTTTTTCTGGATGGGCATCACATGGGAGCGATTAATTTATCGAAGTGGTGTTTGGAGATGTGAGGATTGTGTAGTCTGTTTAGGATTCTGTAGTGCTTGTAACACTCATCCCTTTTTACCAACTTGGACTGTGTCATTTTCAAGTCCCAGTATTTTCCCTGGAACACATTGCAGTCACCCAATTTAAAATAATACAACCATGCCATTAATGTTTAGCTGTGCGTGCCTGTCTGAGCCATTTATTTTGCACTCTGTGTCTACAGAAATATATATACCATTGTCTCTCTGTTCTCTAAATGTACAGACTCTCCTGGTTTTAATGTATCTGCTGCAACTCTGAATTTTTTTTTTTTTTTTGTCTTTGCATTTATATATTTATGTTTGTGGCTACCGGGCTGTGATTATCAGAGTAACTTTTATTTCCCTTCTGGATTCTTTTCCAGATTCCCTTAATCTCCAGCTTTCTGAAATGATGCAGTATGGACACTCATTCATCACTGAGTCACACAGAGCCCAACTGCGCATTTCACTACCTTTTAAACTGTCTCTCTTCCTGAGTGAGCATTATACCTCTTCTTCAGAGGTTTGCATCCATCTGGGGTCTGATCCAATGCCCCCAAAAGCCTTTATAATCATACTAGTTGCCTTCAATAGGTTTTAAATAAAGCTTCAGTCATTTTGTCCCAAGGCTACAAATTTCTCTTTCATTTAAGGCTTGTGGAACTCTTCAAATTCATGTGACTGAGCTTAAATTTCTATCCAGTCCCCAGTGCATCAGCTAGATCAATTACACATGGTTGCAATGTTTTTAAATGCTCACATTTTGTATAGTAGCAGCTTCTGTCTCTGATTCTCAGAGCCTGAGCCAAATCCTCCCCAGTTGCTTCTCCTCCCATGCAAAAGCAGTGCACGCCAACAAACACCACCAAGCCCACCGTGTGTATGGTACTGCAGCTTTATAAGAGCCTCCTCTGCAGCTTATTGGGACTGGGCAACTGTTCAAACTCTTCCTGATGCTCTCTTTTCTGTTCAGATTTCTTGACAATTCAGAGAATTTGGGGGAAACAAACAGTCCCATCTCCAACTTGTGTCAGGGTTCAGGGGGCACCAAGGGAGGGCGACACTGTTGTCATGAAAAGGAAGATTATGCTCTTTTACATAAGGGTATACTTAGATCCTGGAGACATTGAGTGATACTGGGCATCTTTGGAATTTTAATACACATGCTATTAACACAGTCCATCCTGCCTTGTTAGCTCCAAAAGCTAGGCCTGAAGTTAACACCTCCAGGGTTAGACAAAGCACCCAGCCTGGGGTTGAACCAGCTCTGGCTATGAGCCATAAAGATACAACATTGGATAAGAAACAGGGCAAAAAGCTTAAAGTTGCAAGCTAGCCTTCCTAGCTGCCATGAACAAGAGAAGATGAAACACAGGAAAAAAGAATTAACTATGAGGCATCCATCAAAGTCTTTCTCAAGGTGAATAATTACACTCTCTGTTAATTACACGTAGTACCATAGCTTGGCTTTCATGATATATGTCAGGTTTTATTGCTCTTGTTGTCAGTTTCTGGATGTCATAACTCTGCTCCCCAGCAGCCTGTCTTCAGGATGTGCTATGTTTTTTCCTTTGTAAATGAATTCCATAAAAAAAGCATTTGCTAATGTTTGTTTCCCCAGGAACAGCAGTGCAATAGGGTGGTTGCAGACCTTGCGCCAAGCTCTTCCAGCAGCATGTTGCTCAGAGCTGGTTTACTTCTGCTCCTTCTACAGGGCCCTGAGACTAAACCTGAGTACTAAACCTGGGTAACTCTTTCTACAGCAGGAAGGGAGGTATTTCTTTGTACAGGCTTTATCATGCTGCCTCTAGTCTCATTCATAAACCTGACAGGCCACCATTGCTGCCTTGGGTTATCCCTGGCTCTCCTAAGCCACCCAAGGACCCTGGGCTTGCAGCATTTTAGAGGTCTTCTCACTCTAGTTTAGGGTTTCATGGCTCTCTCCCTGCATACTGGCAAGTCTCATTTTCAGTACTGTGCTTATTTTTCTTTCACAAGTGCTTCTTGGATGAATTTTGTTTACAATTATGGAATCACAGAAATAAGCATTGAAAAAATGTATGTGCTTATAAAAGTCCTGTCAGGCTGAACTCATCCAACCAAGGAGAATTACCACTATTATTTGACTTTGCTTTGTCATACCAAATGATTTACTAGCCAGCTTTTGAAGAACATATGAATTCTTGGAAGAGTTATGGTAGGACGTCGTGTTTCAACTTATTCAATTTATTAAAATAGAAATGTGTGAGGATGCTCTTGTTTTGTCCCTTTCCTTGCCACATTTCACATCTGAAATTTTTAATTTGCTCTAGCCATGGGGCAATTTTTATGTTTAGTCCATGGGCTGAAATATGTTATCATCAATTTTGTTTTGAGTACATTTGCATAAGGAACAAGTTAATCAAAAATGTCTATGTGCCAAAATTTCATGAAGAAACATTGCCAAATTTTGGCTGCAAATAATTTGTCCAGCTCTAGTGATCAGGATGAATAAGAAATAGTAAAAGTTGTCACGCAGGTTTTTGCATCTGGTTCTTGATGTTCTTGGATATAATTAGTATTTGCAGGCCTGAAAATACTTACTGTATTTAATATCCTCGTGAAATAATAGGAATTACCTTTTCATTTCTCGTGAGAGGCTCAGAAAGGGGGAGACTAAAGATGGGTCAAACCACTTAGATGAAATACCTGGTTTAAGATGGGATGTAGTGTTGTCTGGACCTGTGATCTTTCTCTGTAGCTTGTAAAGAGAGCTTATGATAGAAGTCCATCTTGAAGGTAGGATGTTAGACTAGATGAATCCTGCTCTGTACGGTGGATATCCGTGGGAGGTGTCTCTGACTGCAGGAAATCTCCGGCAGAGCAAGGAAATGAAACTGCTACAGGGATCCCAGGCAAATCACAGGACCTTCTTCCTTCTGTGGCATTTCAGGCAACCTCTGCTCTCACAGATTTCAGAATAGAGAAGTGCTGATGCAAGCCAGCTAGCAGTCCAGGTAGAATAGCACTCACATTGCAAGCAAGCAGGAAAGGAAGCACTCTGAGCACAGAAGAGGTGCACTGATGCAGAGGATTAAAGCCAGAAAAACCCACCTTGGCTGGTTTTTTTGACCCAGACACATCTGGGTCAATATTGGTTTTACCTGGCCATGCCTTGAGCAGGGGGTTGGACTAGAAACCTTGAGACCCCTTTTCACCTGCAGAGATCTGCAAGTCTCTAACTCCCTGTTTGTTCTGTGGCCTGGCCTCCGGTGCTGCAGTGTGGTTGTTGCATGCCCCTTGTGCTGCAGCTCTTTGCCACCAACCACACTGTAGGTACTGAAGATCACTGTGGCCTGTTCTTGGTGAAACCTCGAAGCCCTCCATGTCCATCCTGATCAAATGCTCCTGACACAGTGGTATAGAGACATCCTGGAAACACGCTGGAGTTCCAGAGAGAAGTGGCAGGGAACAGTGGCCCCTTTGGGTACTTAGAAAAGCATGCAAGTAGGTGTGAGCAACCCTCAGAGATGCTCGTGCTCATAAGGAGTGGGGCATAACATCCCTGGTGTTCCCTCTTCTGCAGGAGCTCTCAGGAAACGCAGGAGTGTTGCACAGGACAGGGCAGGTCAGGGCTTTGCTCCCTTCAGGCTTAGAACACCTTCCACTGAGTCACCACCTCAGCTGCCAGCCATGCCCACGAGCCAGCCTCAGCCCTGGCCCTTGCAGTTCATGGTGTGGGGGCTGTGGGGAGAGTGGGGGATACCTCTCCCTGCCTTGCTGTAGGGGTCTAACCCTGGCTGGATGCCCACCAAAGCCACTCTACCCCTCCCCTATGCCAGTAGACAGGGAAGACAAAATCCAACAAAGGGTTCATGGCTTGAGATATGGACCAGGAGAGACCACTCAATATCATCATAGGCAAAACAGACTCAAATTTGGGATATTATACAAATTCAATTTAATTTACCAATCAAAATGGGAGCAGGATAATGATAAGTAAAATAAATCTTAAAAACACCTTTTCCCCAACCCTCCCTCGTTCCAAGCTCTACTTCCTCCCCTCCAGTGGCACAGGGAGTCAGGGAATGGGGTTGTGGTCAGTTCATCACATGTTCTTCCTGCTGCTGGTCAGGAAGAAGAGTCACTCCTATTCTCTGGCTGCAATTACAGCTGCATGATACCTTATTTTTTCCTTCTTAAAATGTTATCACAGTGGCATTTCCAGCATCTCTGACTGGCTTAGTCTTGGCCAGCAGTGGGTCCACCTTGGAGCCAGCTGGCAGTGGCTCTGCTGGACGTGGAGGAAGCTTCTGGCAGTTTCTCACAGAAGCCAGCCCTGCAGCCTCTGCTCCACTACCAAAATCTGGCCACACAAACCCAAGACACTTGCTGTCTTTGCCACTTAGAGTGGGCTGAGGGGAGGAGCAGGTCATAGTCTTGCATCCAGGGTGGATCTCACCCATGGCTCTTGTCATGATTTCAGACCACTTGGCAGTGGTTTAGTTTCCTTTGGAAACCAGAGTATTTCCAAATATGGCAGTGATAATTGCCTAAAATTGCTTTTAACCATGATAAAATCACACATAATTCCTAGAGCAGTGAATGAGATGCACTCTCATTTGTTGTGTGGTCCATTGTCCCATTTGGCTAGGACAGTTGTAATGACACCAGCCCTTGGGGCTTCCCTGATGTCTGGTAACTCATAATCTTTCCTTTTTTGGAAAGGGAGGCCATCACTGGATCTCTGTCTTTTTTACTACATTTCTAAAATTTGTATGGATGAAGTAGCTGGGAAATCACTGTTTCTGTGTCAGGGCTAATTGAAACTGTCTCTTCTTTGATACCTTGAGTGACAGCGGGTCCAGCTATGCTCTGCCTTCTCATGTAACTGCACCAAAGTCATGGGAAGTCAGATCCACAAAGGCAGGTATGTCCTGAAGAGCCCAGGAAACCTTCTGGCATCTGGGCCTTTGTTTTATTCCCCATCCCTAAAGATGGAGTCCACATCTCTGTCTTTGAACTCAGGGCTGTTCCCTTGGTAGCTTCCAGGTTGCACTGTGGTCACAGGGACAGTTCCTGCTACCACCAAGGTAATTTTTCTGCTAGTATATAGTTCTCTAAGGTATTTTTACCATTCAGCCTCCCAAATAAACTGCCTTAGCAGAATCTGCTGTCCTGGTTGTCAAGAAGTTGGAAAAGCTTGCTGTAGAAAATCAGTGGCATTTGGAGATGAGTGAAAAAAATATAACTCCAAATGTAAGTGATCTTAATGAAGCCCTTATATAGATATTTGTGTATTTATTGTTAGCTCTCTCTGTAAAAATTTGGTGTGTGGAGGAGTGATTTAATTCAATTATTTCAAGATTGTTCTTAAAAGCATTCCCTTAAGATTTCAGCATGTCTCTTTACCCACCAACACATTAGAAGACAGTCTGCACAATGGAAATCCGAGGTATCACATTCAATCTAAGTCCCACACAGTGTCTCTTGTTTTACCTAAACCAGCTTATGCTTCCTCTCTAGGAAAATGTTGCCCAGATGCTTGGGACTTTATAAGAGAACATGTTAATAGGCTTTGAGTCACAAAAAAGGTTTTAGTTTTCTGTAATAAATATTATCTTTGACTTGATGCCAATGTAACCCTTGCTATGACACAGTCTCTCACTGAAGCTCAGAAGGCAGAGGGCTGGTGATTTCATCCTGCAGAACAGTGACAAGAAAACACATTTTAAGAATTACACCTGAAGCATTTCTTTTTCTGATTGCATCTCTCAAACATCATTTTTAGGGGAAAGCAAGGTTGCTGCCAGAATTCAAAGTGAACAATTCCAAAGAGCCTTAAAATAGGAACTCAAAGGGTCCTTAAAAACATTGCAAGCTAATCTCTCTACCTTGATGTAGTCAGCTGCACATCTGTTATTTCTGACATATGATTTATTTGAAAGCTGTCCAGTACCAGAAGGACTATGCCTTTCCCAAGCAGACTTTTAAGTACTTTCCCAAGCTTACCAACAGAGCTTTCATTCTGCTGGCTAGTTAGCATGCATCCTTCTTTCTGAAATTTAAGTCAGTTACTCCTTGCTCATTCTGCAATGGACATGGAGAACAATTTTTTTTCTCCCTTTTTAAACAATCTTTTATATACATGAAATTATTTGTCGTACTTCCCCCAGTCTTTTCTTCTGTTGACTTCCAATTAGCCCTGAAAGAGGTGTTTTCTAGAAGCGTAATTATTCTTGTTTGCTTTCCTCTAGGCTCTTTTTTTGGGCCCACATATTTCTTAAAGTGTCATGCCCAAAACAGGACACAGTCTTCCAGCAGAAGCCACTCAGTGCTTGGTAGAGTGGAAAGATCATATCGTGTGTCCAGATCCCTATGTCTACATGGTATTTGTCTTTTTCTCAGTGTTATAATACTGCTCAGAAAAGTCCAGCTGGCAAATCACTCCATTCTGCTCACCTCAGATTATTTTCTTCTTGAAGAACTTTTGACTATTTAATTATTCCTTTGTCTATGTGGTTGTATCTCCCTGTTAAAGGCTTTAATTGATCTTTGTTGCATTCATTCAGTTTTAAGAGTTCTTCTCCACATTGTAAAGATCCATTTCAATTCTTATGTTAGCTTTCAGCAGTCAGGTATCCTCTACAAAATTTATGAACCAGATCTCTACTCCATATCATTGTTCAGGTAGAGGATAATATGTTCAGCATATTTGTCCTGGGAGAGAGCCCTGAGCAGTTTCCCTTGTGGACAGAAACCACTGGGAGCAGCCCTCTGAGTCAAGCTGCGACACTGGTTTTATTCCTACCCTTCAGTAGTTACTAGTCCATGTTTTCTGAGATTGCTGAAGAGAATATCACAGGCACCAGTCACAAATCCTACTAAAAGTCAAGATATATGGCACCTACTGCTTGTCACCTTTGCCCAAGGCCCATTACCTGTCACACAAAGAAATTAAATTGGCTCGACACAATTTCTTTCTGACAATTCAACAGGGTCTGTTACTCATCTCTTTGTGCTTATCCTTTTAGCTTTCTACATACAGTTCGATTATTTGTTTCAATATTTTTTCTTGGGATGGAAGTTAAACTGAGTGGTCTGTAATTCTCTAGCATAATTTTTTAAAGCTAGGCATCATGCTTCTCCTTTCCAGACTTCTTAAGTATTTTCTGTTTTCTATGATTCATGTTCTCCATGAACTGGAATTGCTTCAGCTGCTTCTCTTAGGTATTCAAAGGAAGAAGTTTGTCAGGACCAGCCAGCTTAAATACACATTCCTCTGGGTTTTTTTCTTGGCTTTCATGCCATCGGCATTAATAGCATAGTGTTAGATGCTTGCACTTGACCTACTTAATGAACTGTCCTCCAGAAATTATTCAGCCTTTAGACTGTCATCTGTCCCTTTTCATTAACACTTTCTTTTTGTTCTCCTCTCTGCTGGTGAATAAAGGGGATGCTTGTTGCTTTTTAATTGAATCTGTGCATCATTTATACCCTCCCTCCACCCAGTAGCCGGACTTGAGGTCTGTGCTCCCTTCATACAAGATCAAAGGAAGTGCTCATGATTTAGTCATGTCCTGCTGCCTTCCTGTGTGCTGCAACAGGACACTGGGTGTCTCAGTGCTGTTTCTTTGAGAAATTGTCAGCTTTCCTTGTTTCCTTTAGAATCACTTCCCTGGAATCCTACCTTCCTGTTTTTGGTGTGTATTCTCTGCTTCATTAGAGTTCCTGCTTTTGTGTTCTTGTTTTACTTCTTACTCTTTGTACGGGTTCTGAACTCTATCATTGCTTGTTCACTCTCACCGAAGGTGCCTTCTGCTTTCACAGTCCCAGTTCACCTTGGTTCCAGGTATTAAGCAAACTTGTATCACCAAAGAGATTCTGTCTTTGAGGCTGCAGCTCTTTCTGCTCCAGAGCTTTTTGCCGTGGTGATGGTGTTTCCCTCTCACTTGCTCCTTCTCCCTGTCTGTCCCCGAGTTGATGTAGGTCGAACAGCAAAGCTTGTAAGCAGTGGCTGAGCTGCAGAGGCACAGGATCAGAGCTGCTGCAGAACTGCCCTTCTCCCACTGGGTCACTGGTTAGCAGTTTTGTTTACTTGGGCTTTTGAATTCCTTTGGGCTTGCCTCACATTGCATGAACTTCATGGATGCTTTGCGTTTGCTTTTTTCTCATTTAATGCTCGTTGAAGTCCAACAGCCACTTCTTGCAGCTCTGCTTTGATTTACCTATCAGTACCAGGAAGAACCTGATGGTGTTACTGTGTCAAATCTGGTCACTCCTACAGTTGATCCAAGTCCACATTAAGATATCCTCTCTAACAGAAGTGGCTTCTCAAGTGTCTTCCCTTTCACATTTTACTGTGCAAAAGTAGTAAATTATAAAAACCAAAACGTAACCGATGCCTGGCTGTGGTTCCATGTTGTTTTATATGGAAACTCTTTTTACATTTCAATCTTAAAGTTGTGTTACAATGGAATTTTTAACTAGTGTTTACTTCTGTAAAATAAATTTGTGGTTTGTAGTTTTCTGCTTGTGGTATTCTGCCTGTGGTGAACAATTTTTGCAAGGACTCTGGTGAATGAATTCTACTAAGTGAAGTTATTCTGAAATGAATGTAGCTCTTCTGTAGTTAAAGTTTCAACTGGAGTTTATCTGATTTTGAACAGATGTTTGCCTTATGAGATAGATAAACAAAGGAATAAAACCATCCCCAAAAGACAGACCATGTGAAGCCTTGACTAAGAGGTTTTTACCTACTAAGAAATGAACAGGATTCCCTGGATTGCTGCTTATAGCTACCTGAAGGTATAATTTTTTAGATGGAAAAACATCCTTTAATTCACTTTGCCACTTTATGGCACAAGAACAAAAAAACAAACAATGCAAAAACAAATCAGAGATTAAAACTGCACTAGTAGACTCATCTTATTGAATCTAATGCACAAGAGCACTGAAAATTAGTTGATTGAACTCTAATTTTAAAAGTCACTGACATTATAAAAAAATGTCAGAGGGCATGTCACCAGAAACAGGCTTAAAATAGGATGTCAGATGACTACTGAAGACCTAATTCTTTTTTCTGTTTCTATTCTTAATTTGTTTAGCATTTTGCAAATACTGAAACTACAAAGCAATTGTCAAAAAGGATTTTTAGCAGAAATTCCCAACCCCTGGCAACATTCAGATGACCTGCATACATATAATAATGCAACAAGCAAACAAAAACCCTCTTCAGGAGGAGCTCAACTGAGTCCTGAGAAAGAAAAAAAAGCTCTACTACCAGTTTGCTGGTGATGACTTTCTTTTCTGATGATGATAAGAATTAAGTCTGTCAGAAAAGCTCTGTGTTGATATAGACAAACCAAGGAGACTCATTGCTTTATTTTCTGTTTCAGAAACGTGTCCTTAGCTTGTAGGTGATTGTTCATTTTGGATTTTGTTAAAACAAGTTTTCTGTAGTAAGAAGGCAAATGGAAATGCCCTGTGCTGATTTCAAGATGCACTCATAAATTGTGGCTGGTGTTCAGAAGCTGTTATGAATGATTGGTATAATAAGTTTTGGGTTGTTAACTTCAAATGGGAATAACCTGAGATTGAGAGGAAGAGGAGGGCAGATGGGCAGCCACACACATGGCTGAGGAATATTTTCTGCAGAGAAGGAAGAGGGAAAGAGAAATAACTTCTACCAGTAAAGCAAACATGTCAGGTATGAATACCAAATCATGCCGCACATCCTAAAAGGCTCATGTCTGTCCCATCCCTAGATACTTGAGCTTCCAAGGAGCAGACCGTCAATAATTAAAATTTGTCTTCTGGTGGTTTAAGTCATGTTGAAATTTGTGACTATTCATCTTAAAATTCCAAGCTGCAGAGTGCAGAGCTGTAGGAGCCACCTATGAGCACCTCAAGTCCCTCTGCATTAGGACAGAGGCAGGGCATTTTAGGTCAGTGGCTGTTATCCTTACTCCTGAGCCAGAGCCTTTTCAGAGCATGAAAAACCAGAAGAAGCCTGGTCACAGGGAGGAGCAAGAATGCATGTTTTAACAGTGGAGGGGTCAGTTTCAATTGTGAAACCAGGTAGTGGGATAAATTTTAATTGCTTAAAAGAAAAAAAATGATTGTGTTTCTTCTTTATGAGTTAGGATGCTTAACTGCATAGCAGGCTCATCCCAAAAAATATCACCAAATGCTGAGGAAAAAGAGTCAGAATATGACTGAAAGCCCTTTTTAGTATTCTTATAGATTCTTCAGCTTCTTATACCATCCAAAGTAAAGAACGATTGATTGGGGAAACCTCAGTAGGGCCTGTGAGTTTTCTCTAGGATGCATTTCTAGAAGGGTCAGTATCAATTTCCAGCCCTGGCTTGCAGCTCTGGAGGTCTGGGACAAGGATGGGCTTGAGCTTTGTCTGCGTTTGGGGCTGGAGCCAGCACTGGAGTCTGGGCTGCTCCCGGGGGCTTGGATCAGCTGTGCTCCACTGGGGCACAGGGGTGACACGGAGCCGGAGCCAGAGAAAAAGCTTAAGTGTGCCGGGGGGACTTGGGAAGGCAGAGCACAGCAAGCCTGCTCACATCAAGGGAAGCTGAATTGCACATGGGCCCAGCACGTGAGATACAAATAAATATAGCAGCCTGGTGAGTGCCCAGCTGGGGAGAGCTTTATTTTGCTTTTTAAAGGAATCCTGTCAATTCCTATTTGGCTGATGAATTTTTGCTTTGTCTAAAAAGGGGGAAAAAAAAAAAAGAAAAGGTAGTGGTTGTTGGTTTTTCTACCCCACACAAGCCAAGAGTAAGTAATTTCCATTAAGAAGTTAATTTTTTTTTGTAAAAGGTCCAGTTGCTTTAAAAACTGCTTCCTTGTCACCTGATACTTAAATTCACTGAAGAGAAAAAGGAAAGCTGCTACATTGATTTTCACTGTCCAGGCTGAGAGGAGGACAAAAAGCTATCAGGAGGAGGGAAAAAGACAGATGTAGTTAAGAATACTCCTCCTGATTATAATCTGAGAAGTTGTTTGCAATATGAATTAGGGGATATGTTCCTTTAAAACACATTGCTGCTTTTTAAGTGGCTAGTTCTGCTGTAAACAAATCTTGGAAAATGCCAGTGGAATTAGATGTATTTCAATTAAGGAACTCAAAGGAAGTAGGTTTTTACCTACAGCAGAGTATGGAAATGAGGATGGGAGCGTAAGGCATTTTACAAAGCAAAATATAAGTTCCTTTGAGTAAACAGGGAAGTAACAGCTGTGAAATGTTGCTAGCAGAAATTAAATGTTGTGGCCAATAGGTTTGTTTTGTTTTCTTGCCTGTTTGCTAAGGCGTAATTGTTCAGGTACAAACAATCAATCAATCTGCGAGTGTAAGAAAGGGTCAGGGTGTCCATTTCATCAAACCAGACCAGTACATTACTTACTGCCAGATTAAATTGTCCGGAGGTGGGAAGGATGTCAAAACGTCATGCCTTCGATGAATTTGTTTTCCTGCAGACTGTGATTTTTTTGAGTGCCTGGCTGTGGTTATTAGAAGTGCATCTTGCAGAAATGGGCAGTTGTTGCCTACCAGGTGGGCAGAACTAGGGTGTTTTGGAAGATGCACCAGTGTGTTTGGTAAGTCAGTTTTTACTTTGCCAGACCTCATACAACAAGATACCGTGGCTTCCCTTTTCCCTTACATATTTATTGTCCATTAGATGTCTAGAAGGGAAGTTTAAGTGCAGCATCCAGAGGTTTCCGTGTCCACATGCACATGCGAGTTATATGAAGTTTGAATCCTTACTGGTATCAGAAGATCTAAGTGTGACTCAAGCTACACATGTGCATAACTATTTACAGATGCAAGTCATGGTAATCATTAAATTCAAATTAATGAATCCTGTGCAAGGTTTAATTTCTTTATGTGGGGCCCATATTTCTGCTGGTACTCTCTACAGGCTGATTTGTGACCAGCTTAAGGACCCTGTTTATCCCCCTGTTGTCAGGGACAGATGGACATAAGCAGCTCTTCACCTCATGATGCTCTTTGCTAAAGAAAGTGCAAAATTTCTGTAATTTCAATGATTTTTTAAAGACAATTTATTAATTAGCCACCTGCAGAAATTTGAAAACAGCAATCAGTATAAAAAAAAGACTTTACAACTTGAGAGGTGGATAATTTCTACATTTGTGGAGGCACTTCTGTAGAAGCAAACTGACTGCCTGGATTGTATTTTAGATTGAATCACAAGGTTTATGCAAATAGCAAAAATACTAAGTGCCACATATAATTGGGGCCAAAATTTTAACCTCTAGAAATAAAAAACAGAGCAAAAGTAATGGAAAGTCTAATCTGCTTTAGTACAGCACAGGATGAATTTTGTGTTTTCTGTGTGCAGCAATTTGCTACTTCCAGAGCAAGTGAAAAATGTTTTGATGATTTCCATGTCTTCAGTGGAAAAGAGTCTTCTGTGTTTTAGGAGATTTTCATTTTGTCTAAAACTAGAAAAGCTCTGTTGATCAAGTGATTTCAGCTTTTGGAAGGTTTTCCAGGTAGCACTGGCTAGCAGAATGCCAACTACATACATTCTTAATTTGTTCCACCTAACTGTATTTGTGACTTGCACCTTGTTTTCTTCAACTGCTGCCTATGGGCATGTTTTCAAAGAGATTTTAATTTTGAGTAACTTAGAGATATGAAAAAACCTCCTGTTTTGGTGGGTTTTGTTTTGTTTTTGTTTTTTGTTTTTTTTTTTTTGTTTTTTTTTTTTTTTTTTTTTTTTTTTTTTTTTTTTTTTTTTTTTTGAGGGGGGATTGTTTTGCTTTGTTTTCTCAAGTGAAAGAAGCTAAGGAAACATTTAGTGTTTCAAAGGTTCAGTCTGGCATTGCCTACCTCTTTGAATTACAGGTCCAAATTCTTCAAATTGCAGTGAGGAGGAGGGAAGGGAGGAAAACAATCTTTTTACCTTCTGTACAAAACCCTGCAGTTATGAGATGAAGTCAGAGGAATGCATGTGAAGAGTTATTTAGTCAGAGCTGAGAGTGGAAACTGATTACAAGCTCAGCTCTGGAGAGACTCCAGCCCTTCCACAATACAATGGCAAGTTTTGAAGTTTTCTGCCCTTCCAGGATGTGCCACTTGAATCATCTTTAATCAATGCATGAAGACAGAGGTGAAGAAGGGTGTTCAGAAATCAGAGGTGTCCACTCTCAGTTGCCTCAGAGATGTCAGCTTCTTTGTCCATGAGATCTTCTGCTCACACTGGTTACAGGTGGCTTTACCAGCCAGCAAATACAGTGACATAGGAGGGTCAAGGGGATTCCCTGACCTGGGTTCTCACAGCAGCTGGGAACTGGTGACGGAGGGAGGCACTCGGATCAGACACAGGCAGAAACAGCCTTTGCTGTAACGTTGCAGGGCTAAGGAAATAGGTTTGATCAGATCTGGATCTTGGCAGCTTGCAGGTGGTGGCTGTTTGTCCTTCTGCAGCCGAGGAGCTGTATGAAGTGAACATCCTGGGTATGCAGTGTTTCTTCCTGCAAGTCCCTCGTGCCCAGCAGCAGAAGTGCAGGGAGAGCAGGAGGGTTGGGCCTGTTTGCCCTCATCACCTCATCTCAGAGCAGCCAAGTGCCCTGCAAAGAAACCATTAGGTGACTCCACGTAATGTTTTGCTTTCTCTGGCACACCCACATGTGAATGTTGATTCTCCTTCTTTGCTTTCTCTCTTTCTGCCTATAATAGAAAAAGCAATAGTTTATGGACTAAGCCCAGGCTGGGCAATAATTCCCCACTCTTGTCTGGTTGGGAGTAGACCCGAGGGAAAGGGCTTTTGTGATGGTACTCTCCTTCTTGCTGTGTGAGCAGCAATGCTTGAAGAAGGGGGTCCCATCAGTCTGTTTGGGGAAATTATGCTATTTTTTACAGTTTTTTAAAAACTGATTTAACCTATTTTATTTTATGTGTCCTTACAGTCACCTGTATTGGTGCAAATAGATCTTCAGACAAGAGGGTGGGGTGATGGGAAGCTCACACACTGACTTCATAGCACAAGAAAATGTATCTGGCAAACCAGTCTTGGTCCTCTCAGCATGTCTGACTTTGGGAGCTTGGTAATTCAGAGTTGGCCACCAGTTCCTCATTTTAGGAATGAGCAACAGAGAAGAGATTAAAGCAATAACAACAGCTGTCAGAATATAGCCTTTTTAGTGGTATATTGGAAAGGAAGTTTGGCCTGTGTTAGTCTCAACTGAGAATGCATCAGCAAATGCTGGGAAAGATGAAGAAATGAGTGTGCAGCAGTGTCTGTTCCCCAGTTTGCTGTAAACCATATGTCTGTCGGTAGCATATATAAATACTGAGTAGGTGAATAGGTGACTCATATTCAGTTGGCCAGATATTATGATTACCAGCACTGCCCAGCCATGCAGGCTCTGCCAAATAACTTTCAGGCATTTAGCACCTGTGGATGCTGTCCCTGTCACACTGCCAGAACTGGCTGCCATCTGAATAACAGCAGCTCTGGCCCCTTGGTGTTGTCTGCCTGTCTTGCTGAGCCAAGCTTCATGCACACAGGAATTGTTCTACCTCCAAATGAGGTAGAGCCACTCTGCTTGGTATTGCTGTGTGTTTCTGTACTATACAACAGTGCAGGCAATAGAAAGAGGCAATTTCCCACTGAAACTGCAGGTAACACAAATGCAATTAGCTGTATTGGTGTTTGGCCAGTGAAAATACAGGAACATTCTTGGAAGCCGGAGAGTTAATGATGTTAAATCTTCATGAGCGGCCAAAGTCTGTCCTCTCCTACTACTTTCTTTATGCTGCCTTAATGTATAACTTTCTATCTTTGAATTGTAGGTAATTAAGCTGGTCTCCTCCGTGTGGAAATGTCACACTTACCACCTATGGGCTTCCTATCCCCGGCTTTAAAAGGAATTATTCTTCCTACAGCTCCTGCTGCTCCTGTGTTCCACTCTTATTAACCTCATAGCCACAGAGAACAGTCTCTCCTGTGCTTTCATTAGATCTGTTTTCTAAAGAAATGTAACCAGAAACCAAAGGAAAATATTAAAAGTAAAGATTTTACTTCTTTCACTTGCGGAGTGAGGTGACAATATGGAAGGAATCCTTCTAGCTCTTTTGGTCCCCTCTGACCTGGTCCTTCTGCTGGATCTGTCACAGCCATGTTCTCAGGATTTGTCTCTCAGCAAGGAAGCAATTGCAGATACACACTGTTGCCATCATTCAGTCTCACATTTCATAACAACCCTGATTTGATAGTCATAGAACTGAAGAGTGTTTTCACCTGGAAGGCATTGCAGCATAGCAGTGCACTTCTTTGTGGTTTAATCTTAATTACAACTTGAGGGCACCCTGTGTGGTGGCATTGCAGAGCACAGACAGTGCTTGTCTGGGAATCCACATCCTGAAGCTGAGCTAGAGAAACAATTGCATCCATTTGAGCAGGAGAATGCATCAAAACACAGTCGGATATATTGTATATTCATATCCCTTCACACATTGCTGAACTTTGCTGGAACTTCTGCATTGCTCTGTGCCCATTCTCCAGGATGTGCAGATGTGCTGTGCTGGATCTGTGGAAGCATTGGATTTGTGCTGGATGCCAGCAAGAGACTGACTAAGCATGGTGACGTGGTCAGATAGTCAAACTTTCTGGTACAGCACAGACAAGCTTGGCCTGATGTTTTTGATTTTGAGAAAAGTTAAATTAAGTTAAAGTTAGAGAAAGGAAAGAAAGAAGGGCATGTGTGAACTGAAGCTGCTTTTGGGATCACTACAAGTTGCTCTTCTTGGAGAGTTTACACAATTGAGATTTTCAGTTCACTTACACTAGCTGTAGCCAATTTGTGCTTGCATTAAGTATTTAAATCATTACCAAATCAGAAAGAGATTGTTTGGTAGTTGCATTGCTCAGATTTAGAAATTACAGTTCTGGATGCCAGGTGATAAGAAACAGTGCCCAACATTCAGTAAAGGGCTTGTTTTCTCCCTTCCCACCCAGGGCAAGCTGGGCACTGTGCTCCTTCCACCAGACTTGCATAGGAAAATGCGGCACCCGGCATTCAAGGCAGAGGCACAAGGAGTACTGTTTGGTTTCCTGCCTTCTGATGTTAAAAGCTTCTTCCCTGGAAAATGTTTTCTCTTCCCTCGGGGCCCTCCTCTCATCAGTCGAGAAAAGGAGTTACAAAGGCACACGACGGATTTTTAGATCTTAATAATAAACAGTTAGCAAGGCTTTGGTTTGTACTCTGCTCAGGAGCCTTGGGATGTGCAGAGATACTGTGTTTCATCATCAATTCCACAAGATAATGAAGTCCCAATTCCCCCTTATGGCAGTGTGAGTTCATGCAATTTTTCTGTTTTGCTAGGATGTCCAAGATATGGAGGGACCCGGCAGTAGGGCACAGCTGCAGGCGGCATCTTGAACTCAGAAAGCCTTTTCCCCATGCTGAGCCTCTCATCTGCTTCTACCTTTTTCTGTGGTAGATGTGTCTGAGGCACTGTGGGTGTGGGACATAGTGGAGCCTACAAGGATGAGATGAGGAGGGCAGGAAGGTGACATCCACTGTGATGCAGTTCTGCATTGTTTATTGTGGCTTCTCTGTTGGTACAGGCACACAAACAGCCCCAGGATGCCTATGTCTTATGCTGAGATCCCTGAATGGAGATACAGCTGTCATAATTGTTTCCTCTCCCTCTGAGTTGCAGGATGAGTCTGCTCCAGACAAAATAAGTTATTTGGCTGTGTCACAGGTGGGATTTTCCCTAGTAGGCCCATTCTAGTCATGAGTAAGCAATACTGCTAGGGTGTCATGGCACCCAGCTCACGTGTCCTTATCTGGTTCCCCAGCCAGCTGTGACCATTCAATGTCAGTGACAGTCTGTGGTTAAGCTGTTCATCACAGGAAACCCAATATGGGTGTGGGGAAAATGATGCTCACCCTCTGACCTTCAGGGACCTGAGGAGGAAGCCACTCATTGGAAAGCTGGAGGTGGGCTGCTGGCTTGGCAGAGAAGAGTTTTAGGAGTAGTAATTTCTGTAGAGAAGAGGAAACTGAGGAAGTGTTTGTGAGGCTATGAGAAGGGAATTTGGTGATCAAGGTTCAGAAAGTAGAGAGACTGCCTGATATTTTAGAGAGAGAGAAAACAAGGATAAGGCTATTTTTAGGAACAACATGTCCAGGCAAGTGGATGACAGTCATACCTCACAGCAGAAATTCTCATGCTGAAGTGCAAATGCTGCTGAGCTTGTGCTGCCAGCCTAATGAGCAGAGGAACATGACAAGCCAACTACAGTAAAATAGGGATTTAAATAGCATGGTTCCCAGGGAATTTGCATGGGAAAGAGGAGATGTGCAGGAGTGGATGGTGGAAAGAGTGCCTTCTTTTGGGATAACTCCCTCATACAGCTCTCCCCAGAGAAAGCATCAGTGCCAAAAACATGCAGAAAGGGATGTAAGCATTGATATTGATTCAGTGGTTTCTGGTGGGAAAGCTGAATCAAAGCCCTGTGTATGCCCCATTTGAGAGCTCTCTAATCAAACCTGGTGAGGAAAGTGCTGGTCCTGTTTCTTTTGCCTGAGAAACATCTCTGGAGCTGCTACTGCTTCTGTTTGTGCCACTCTGCCAGAGCCAGTCTTGAGGGCATGTCTTGGGTGGATATTAAATCCCATTTCCACTTGAAGGTAAATCAAAGTTTTGAAGGTTTGGGCTTTGTTTCCTTGCAGATTTTTCCCCTGTATTCTCCATCCTTTGCTTTGTGTCACAAAAGACAATGAACCCAAAAGTAAAAAGGCAAACCCCGAAAAGCTCAGCACACCTATTTAAATTTAATGTCCCCACTTTCCTAGTCTGAACTTTGTAAAGATTACAGACAATCATAGCTGTATCAGTCAAGGCAAGCCCTCCAAGATAAGCTCAGCTCCAGAAATTCTGAGGTGTTATGGTCCTGCCTCACAGAGGGATGTGCTGGTAAATGCCATGGTAATTTTGTTTGTTGTATGCAGCATCTAGATTCATTACATTAGATATAGGTAACAGGTGACTGCAACTTAACCTTCTCATTTAGGATGCTCCGTGTGTCCATATCCCTTTCCCTGGCCCTGCTCTCAGCACACGTGGCTATAAGAGCTCTCTGGAGTAGCATCACGTGAGCCTCTGGCTCTTGGGTTTCGGAGGGCCTGTTCTGAAATGCAGTGTGGGGAGCCAAAGTCTCCAGACTTGGGGAATTCAGAGGTAGGCTGAATGGGAAAGAGCTGTGTATGAGTCCACATTCATCAAAAGCCTGACCCAAAGGGAGAGGTAGAGGTTGCAAGAGCAGCTAAACCATGAGAGGTTCTTTTTCCACTGACTATAGACTGGCAGGCCAAACTTTGGCTCCTTTGAGATGACACTGAATAGGAAAGCACTTTCATATTTAAGCACTTTGATGAGCATTGTGGTCTGCTGCATCCCTTGCTGCTGTCAGATGGGATCCCAAGGCTTGTCAACATGACTGATTGCCGTGTTACATCTCTCTCTCTGCATATGAGTAAGAGGCCCCGTGATCATTCGGATGAGCTTCACTGTGCAGCCCTGTGTGGGGTGATGGTGTGGCTGAGGAGGCAGGTCGAGAAGCTGTTGCTTGCTTGGGAGCAGTGAAGCTGTCAAATGACTCAGCACTCACCTGCCATGGTGGTGAGAGCAGCAGAACAGTGCCCGTGGGACATCAGGGTTCAGGCAGTTGTCACCAAGAAGATTAGGGCTGGTCTTGGACCTTCTCCCCCGATGACAGCTAGCCCACTGGGACCAGGCGATGTGGTGATGATACAGCTCCAAGTCAGCTCCTGCAGCCATGTGGTATTACCCTGGGATTCCTGTGAGACAGTCCTGTGATCGCTGGTGACGGTTCTTGTGGGCAATAAAGCAGGAAGTCTTCCCTTGCTGATGGAATGAATGTCCTTTGCTTTGTCCCAGTGACACTTCCCACTCTCCTGCTCTGTCTGCCAGACCTCTTGGTTTAGCCCCACACTTAGGACTTGCACTGGTTTTAACTGGGTTGGCTTAGGAACAATTAGTTAACTGCTGGAACAGGTCAGTGGAGTCTCTTGATTTGGGTTGGGGAACTTCATGTTGATGTCACGTGTGCTCACCAAACTGGCACCAGAACCTCTTTAATCCAAATTACGAGCAGTTGAGCAAGGAGTCAAATCAAATTTAGCAGACCATTTTAGAAAATGATTTTATTCAACCTGTACAGCTCCTGTGTGCTCATTGAACCAGAGATGAAGTGATTGTTAAAGTCACTAGAGTTAAACTCATATAAATTTGAGTGCAGGCAGGCTTTTATGAACTCATTTGTGCGGATCAATCACAGTGTTGATCCAACAGGAGCACTTTGAAGAACACAAAAAATAATTTAATATGCTAGATATTCCTTGTGGGCGAGTATTCACTGGGCTCACCCGTTGGTAAAGGCCATAACCAGGCACGTGGCGTGGGACAGTGCTGTTTGTTACGGCTGTAGGGACACTCAGGTCTGCATCTAACCTGCCTTTCAACATCAGTAGCTCTCCTTGCTGAGGCATTAGCCCTGTCCTATACGTAGTCCAAAGTGACTAATGGGATTTTTTTCTGCAAGTTGATTCCCTGTGAGTGACTCTACTGGGGACGCTGGGTGGTTCCTCTTTGTAGGGGAGAAGTCCAAGACATTCAAAGGGCAGTATCACACCTGATAGCTTTCTCAAGCTCAAAATAATAAGAACTGTGTCCGCACCAACTCCAAAATACCAACCTTTTCCTAAGGGAGACTCCAGCAGGAGCGTGAACAAGGCTGTAGCTCATCTTTAATAATGCTATTTTTAAAAATAAATCATGTTTTATGGATCTAAACTTAGCCTCTCCAGATAAGCAAGTCCTGGGGCCGCTGGTGATTAATATGCAGCACTGGAGCGTGGCCCAGCGGGGCCCTGATTAATAGCGATGACATCATGACTTTTAAACATTCTGTTAATGCCGGCCCCGGTGACAAATGGGGATGCGCGGCACCGCTTCCCGTGGCATTTGTGTCGCCAAGCGAGGGCCGGGAGCAGCGCCCTGTCGCCTCCCCTGGGCCAGGCAGAGGGAACTCGCTGCTGCCCGCCCGGCTGAGCCGCACCGGCCCTGGGAGCTGTGCCCGGGACCTGGCACTGCCACGGTCCCCCGGCCTCGTTCAGAGGCTTGTGCGAGTCCCTGGAGGGCGAGGCAGGCATGGTGGAGGTTTTTAAGCACCGTCTCCACCTGCAGCTTTCTCTGCCGCCCTAGCCTTCAGGAAGTTTGCTCACAGGCTCGGGGCCAAGGTAGCTCCCTATTTAAGGCTCCTGCTCCCTGCTGCAGTCCTCCTGGGTTTTAGGGGCTGGTACCCCACAAGCCCTTAGAAGGCCTGAGGCCTGAATCCATACCCTCCTGGGCATCATCAGGTGACATTCTTGCTTCAGCTGCTGCCCCTCCCCTTCAGCCATGAGTTAGTCGAAAAGCCCCGGTGATTGTTGTGTTACCGGGGAGAAAAGGACTGCTTTCGTGTGCCATTTCCCATAGTTTCCTGCAGTTCCATGACCTCCTGGTCTTTCCCCCCTAGGGCTGGTCCCCTCTGCTGAGGGACAGCGTGCTGCATGGGTGCCTGGGCCATCCTGCAGGCCGTCCTGCTGGCGGGCACAGCTCCCCAGGTACGTTCTGTGCCTGCAGGCTGTGAACTAACGAGCAGCCCATCACTTCCCTTCTCTCCTGCTTTTATGGCATCTTGCAGAAAGAGGGCTTGAATCGGAGGGCTGGGCTTGACCTCCTTGGATGCTCTGGAAAGCTCTGTAGATTGGTGTCTGCTTTTTGGGGCTTGGGATTTGTTTCTGCTTTTTGTTCACAGGGCTCGATCTGGACTGGTCTGGTGTCTGGAGAGCAATCTAGTAGACTAGACTGCTAAAACTTTCAGATCCTAAAGAACATGTTTTTCAACTCTCTAAGATTTTGCTAAGAATTTTTGCCTGGTGTTCAAATAAATCCTCTTCTGTCATCCCACCAGTACCAGTGAGAAAAGTGTAATTTGAAGCTCCCTGTTTTCATATTTAAATGACAACTCCATGAATCCAGACTCCATTTAGCATCCAAAAGTAATCTCAGGAAGGTTTTAGGCAGTTTGAGTTTTACAATACAATTTCATTTTTGCAGTGGTCTCTATGCCACACTAATGTGTAGTATGGGGACCAAATATGTGAGGAGTCCTGAACTGGCAAAAAATCTACATGAGAATCACTGGTTGTGCTGGGACAGGCGTGGCACTGTAGTTGTTAAAACCTTCACAAAAAGTTGGTGAATGTTAATATTGTTGTATTAAAATTATATGTGGTCTTCTGGCACCTCTGACCCTTCTGTTACCAAATGACTGTGCTGCATTTTGCAGAGCTTTTCTTGTTGAGTCGACAGGTTGCTTTGGACTTCCTTAGTGTGTGGAGAAGGGTTTTTATTCCTAAACACCTCCCTCTAAAGCCCAAGACATCTAACTGTAACACTGTACTATACAGAGCATATATTATGAACTTAAAGGTCTGAGAATATAAAAAATGTTGTACATATATACAGTATATACAGAATATATACATATATACAGTAGCCCAGTAACCTCTGGGCTACTGAGCAGCAGCCAGGGAAATGTCCCCCCTCCCCTTCAGCATGACTAGGAGAATGCAGGCAGGCTGCCTGTCAGAGAAATCTTTGGCATCATCTGCTCTGTAATGTTTCACCCTTGCAGCAAATCCTCTCACCCCTTCTCCAATCAGCCTTGTTCTTTGCACTTTCAAAGTCTTTGCCACCCCACCTTTAATGCATGCTCCTTGTGCAGTTAGTGCAGTGATAAAGTGCATTGCAGAGTGAAGGCAGTGGGGACAGATGGGATCAGGGGCATCTATTTTCGGGTCTCAGCCATGGACTTGTGTGTACTTGGTTTCATCAGCTTGTTCCTCAGCATCAGGAACAAATTGGTATTTGTCATAAACTCTTGATCCTTGAAGAAAATGAAGGGCCATTTAACAATTTTAGAGTAATAATAATAATCTAGGAAAAGGGATTCATCCTGGTAGCTGAGAACAGCAGGTTATTTGTTTAAGAGCATACTTTAGAACAACAGCAAAAAGGACCTTTAATCTCAGAATTTCAAGGCACCCTGTAAACTATAAACATTGATTCTCCTTCTTGTTATTCCTTGTGGGCATTTTACCTCTATAAAACAGAGCAACATTCCTACCCTGATGATCTTGCAGCAAGAACAAACGAATCCTAGAGAGAACTGAGGAGAAATACAGGGAGGATTCAGGTGGCAAACACAACCAGGGAGTGTGCTGGCAATGGGTGGTTTATGTTCGGGATATCTCACCCATGGGATTGTGCATTCTGGCTAAGTCAGCCTCATGGACACCTGTGAAAGGAAATTTATCTTGCCCTGGGGAAGCTGAGTAGTGGGGCATGTAAATGAGATTGGTCACTCAATAAATTTCTCTTTGAAAAATGTAGCTTTTAACCTGGCAAGGAGGTGAGTGGGTGAGTGTTGTTGAATCATGGAGGGGACAGGCAGCCATTGGGGGAGTTTTTTGTTCATTCCAGTAGATAAAGACTTCCTGCTGGAAGGGAGTTCTAGATTTGCCTCCAAAAGTGTGTGCCTGCTGTGTCATCTCTACACTGATAATGTTATGCCTCCTTTGCTTTTTTCTTTCTTTTTTTTCCCCTCCACTTTTGATAAAGAAAGCACTGAAAACCATTTTGAGCTGCTCTGAAATTTTGGGTTCTTTTGTTTCTCTGCTTTTCTATTGGATTATGTCCCTGACATTATTGCCAAGAAGTTAAATAATACATCTAGAGATTGAGAAAACTAAATAATGAAGCTCTGCAGCTTATAGCTTTTCTAGTGCTGTGCCAAAGAGCTTTTTGAGTTGAGAATTTGACTGGCACTCAAATTTAGGTAAAAATGGTTTGAAAATTATTTCTTTTTTTCTCTTTTCGTTTTTTATCTGATAAGGACCAAAATGTACTCTTGGAAGCTGTAACATTCGTGGCAAAATAGCCTCAGAGATTCAGAAAAAGTAAACATAGTTAAGTTGGAAACCTGTTTGCTAAGCAAATGCCTGTGGTTGCAGACCACGGGTTATTCAGAAAGCATGGGCTATGCCACTCCACGAGAGATGAGCTGGGCACACCTGACTCATCTGGAGCCTTGTGCAAGATCAGGTCATAAAGGAAATTTAGGCTGAGCTTCAGCACTGATGGAGGGCTCCCTCAGCACCTATGGAAAGGGTGGAAGTGTTTCCATTGCCATGAATGGCTTTTGGCAGCCTGACCAAATCAAATTCAGCAACTCCAGGAACAGCTTCTTACCCTCAGTTTGCAAGTCCTACAACCTTTGCCCTGCTTGCTCCTCTCTGCAGCACCCTGAGTGCAGCAGGCACTGGGGGCTGGGTTTAGACTGTCTGTGCTTTGACTTTTCCTCTCTGTCCCTGAGTGCTATGCAGAGTCAAGAGAAATGGAGTTTGGTCCTTGGATGCTTCAAGAAACTGTGTGACAGCATAAATGTTCTCCCTAACCTTTTCGTCGTCTGTGGGTCCCCTCTTCACTGCCTGCTGCAGCATCCCCAAACTTGTGCAGGAAACCACTTGCCAAATCTCAGTCAGATCAGCTGGGTGAACTCAACCTCACTCTTTTGCCTATGGGGAAAGAAAGAGGTAATAAAGCTCCTCCAAAACAGACTGAACAGAAGCCATTATTTTATGTCCAGGCCTTGCTGAGTAATAATGATCTGCCTTTAACCACCCACTCGTGCCTCTGCTTATCCCCCTGTTTGTTCATGACCTTCACTCATTGTATTCTGTTGAATTGAGCTTGTATATTCCTGACACACAGGAGCTGCATCTTCATCCATTTGTGGTAAATGCCTGAGACACTCAGGGCACTTGAAATTAAATAATCAGCAGTGAAACAAAAGACCCCAATTGGGCACACAGGCACATTGTCTGCTTTATTTGCAGATAAGTTCTGCCTAAAAGCCAGCAATGCGTGATGTTTCTTGCTGTTTTTTTAGTTTAAAGCAGATGTTGTACACAATATTAGAAACTATATCCTTGCAGGCTGTGAAGTAATGAGGGCAGGAAGTGGGAAGTGAGGAGCTGGGATATCTCCTGCTTTATTTTGGGTGAGGCTTTGGGGAAGGGAAGTGTGTAGAGTGAGGACTCCGTGTTTGAGCAAAATGTTCTGTGATTTTGTGCCTTTTGAGGCTGAATGTCTGTCCAGTTGAGGATGATATGTGAAAGGGAGGGACAAATGGGGGAAGGGAGGGAGGGAAGGAGGGGAAGAAATAAAGGTTTTAGTGTTGTATGTTGGATCTACACAGCATGGTTCAGTGAAGGTGTGAGCTGTGCTGGGCTCTAGAGAGTGGTCTATCTGTGCTAGAGGTGAGGGAAGAACCTATGAATTTCGTGATGATGCTTCAAGCTCAAAGAACCCAATATTGTCTTATCAGGTGTTTGAAAACTATGAAAAATTTCAAGAGATACAAGCATATATTTGCACCCAGGATAGATTCAAAGGGGTCTCATATCCAAGAAGAATCCCCTCTCTCTTTTCTTCCATTGGATTTTTGGGAAAGACCCCTGGAAAAATGCATTTACTCTCCCAGCTGAAGAACAGCCATGTGAGAGCAGCCCTGTGAAGCACCCTGACCACAGGTGGGGCATCTTTGAGGAATGTGGGGCAGCACAGTGAACTCTCATTTTATTTCCCTTCTTGGGAGCAGATAAAGTCACTTGTTTTTTAAAACACTGAGAAGATGGGAACTGCAGTGTGTGTGCATGCCCGTGCCCAGATCTCCCCTGGGAGTGCGGGGAGCGGCTGCTGGGCGCGTGCGGCTGGAAGATAACGTGCCCATCTCCCCTCCGAGGGCAGGCCATGCCAGCCCCGCTGTCAGCCCCAGGTTATCTGGCACCCACACGCTGCTTGCTGCGTCTCTCGTCTCTTCCCACCTGGTTCCAGCCAATTCCAGATGAGACCCACTACACATGAACTTGGCGATCAGTCCATCAACCCCTGTGAGCCTGGAGGGTCTGCCCACAGAGCAGGGGGAATCACATGCCATGGCAGTGGGCAGAACAAATCAACCATGCCTGGCAGATAAGAGTGAGGTCTGGCAGTGGCTGTCAGTCCCCAGAAAAGTCCAGTTGTCTATGGAGCAGCTCTCAGGTTTATGGTTACCTGTCAGAAATGGCAGCTGTGGGTTGTTCTTCCCTTCTTTTTCTGAGCACCGCTGAAAGATTTGTGGAAGCCCTGCAGGAGGTCTGTGAGTGTAGCCCAGGATGTTTGGTGTGTCAGGGTGGCACACCTCAGCAGAAAACACAGCCTTTTTATCAGGGGAAACTTGGAAATCTGTGCTTGTAAGTGGCGAGGGAGGGAAGGTACTTATTGATGTGGGGATAGTTGGCACTACCTTTTGGGATAATTGCTTTTCTCTATTTAGATATCAAAAGGGCTCTGTGAATAACATCCACCTCCCCATTTTGCAAACTAGATGTGGTCTTAGCACAGTCATCTCTTACCATGGAAAAGATCATACTTGCAGTGCACAAGAAAATATCAATAAAGGCAGGTTGGAGCATCACTCTCCCAAAGAAGACCTGAAGTTTTTTTATGTGGGTAGGGAGAAGGAAATCCACTCCTAGTTCTGTCCATAGAGTCAGAGAGCTTTTGTTGGAATTACCAAGTGAATAAATGGGAGCTGTACATGTAAACCCCTCAGACAGCCTCGTAGATCTCAACTATAGGCTCCAAAAATGTCAATTTATTCTTTTTATCAGCATTTTAGTTGTATTTTTATTGTTTTTTTTAAAGAAAAAGTAGGAGGTGAGTAAGAGAAAAAAAGAAAGGAGGGGAAAGAAAAGAAGGAAAGAAATTATTGGAGTGAGAAAGAGAAAAAAAAGGAAAAGGAAAGAAAGAGCAAACTATGCTAGCAGAATATTAAGGTTTGATAAGGCACAGATAAGTCGTGGAGCAGAGAAATCTTGCCTCACTCGTCTGTATGCTGCATAAGTTATGAAGAGAAGTGAGTGACACAATATATCTTGTTATTTAAGGAGTATGTGCCATGTAGTTCTAGCATTTCCTTGCATTAGCATACTTGTGCAGCTATCACGCAGTGTATCCATTTAGTGTTTTTTTTTTTCCTACTTCTTCTTTTAAAATGAATTTTGAAGGGTGGGTCTTTCTTAGTAAAGACTTCCTGTATTCCGTAATGTTTTGTGAAAACCGTTGCATAACCCCCAGTTTCAGCAAAGCAGAGCCCTGAGATGTTGAATGAATTACAGAACTGTTGGGTTTGGAAGGGACCTCTTGAGACCATTTAGTTTGACCCCATTGCACGAGCAGGGCCAGCTGGACCAGGCTGCCCAGGACCATGTCCAGTTGGCTTTTGAGCACTTCCACAGATGGAGACTCCACAACCTGTCGAGGCAACCTGTTCCAGAGTTTGATCACTCTCCTAAAAACTGTTTTCCTACATTTAGGTGGAATTTCTGTGGCTTTAGTTAGTGAAGGAGATACTGCTGCAGGGCCCTACCTTCCTGATTTCTTCTGAGCGGAGTGGAAGAAAGAGCAGTATCCTTGAAATGAAAATGGGAAGACAACCCAGAAGGATTCCTTTACACACTTATTTTAGTTTAGAAAAGTAAAGGGAGATACCATCTGGAGAAAGCAGGAACTAATTTGACTGGGTGGAACATGGCTTCATGGGAAAAAGTTGGATCTGCAGTTAGCTTTTATGTGCCTTGAAGCTTTTGGTGTAATCAGAGCTTTGCATTTCATTTGTAATGAAGGCAATCAGGTGCCAGCTGTAAAATTTATTCCTGGATCTGGACCCAAGAGTTTTCATCCTCCTCAACTTTTCAGAAGTTTTGATTCAGATTTTATTTCTGCTTTTCCTTCTTCCCTCTTCGGCCAAGCTGAAATGTCTTGATTTGGGATCTTCCAGAAATATGGAAAAGAGGGAAGAATATGCATACCTGATAGGACTGGCATATCCCTGTCTGTCCATTGAATGAGAATTCCTCAGCTTCCTGGGACTGCTGGTAAAAATTACCAGATGAAGGACACGGATCAAAATGACACATTGGACCAACATGACCCAAAGATCTGGTGCTTGAGAGGAAACGCTGCAGCCCTGGTTCCTGAATATGCACAGTGGCATCTGCAGGGAAGCAGCCACGGGTGTCACTTCTCTCTTCTGAGCCTCATCCTGTAGGTTAATGGGCACCTCTTGAAAGATAATGAGGGTCTTCAGTTTCCCACTTGGTGCAGGGTGGAGGGGGAATTGCACTGACAGGGATCACTGGGGTGGCTGCAGCTCAGGTGGAACCACAGGACTGTGGTGCACCACAGGAAAATATCCAGGCTTCCTCAGCCCATATTCAAACTGAACCTTTAAGCAGGATGATTGCCCATCAATAAGGAAGACACCATAGAGCTCCACCACCTGGTTCTTGACAGTGTGATGGGATATTCATGACAGTGTAATAGGATTTTGGTGAAATGCAGTATTTTATTCTCATTACTGGAATGCAGAAGGGCCACTTTAAGTCAGAAAAAATTGATTTTAGAATAGGCTTTGTTAGAACCTTTCAGTCCCACAATCGATGTAAATGGGCAAATATGATTCTCTTTAAATCCAGTTTCCTGAGGCACAGCTGTGTCATGCACACATTGGAGAAAAAAAGGAGAGCACCCCTGTGTATCATCAAAGTGGAGAAAACTAGATGAATTCTTCATGCTGGAAGCTCTCTGAGCAGAAGGCTGAAAGAGCTGTGTGAAAGGGCCAAATTACACCCTCATCCCTGGTGTAAGGCCATTGAAGTCTGGAGCAGGGAAGGTGGAAGGGAGACGTGAGGCCTGTCTGATGATATTCGAAGGAATATGTTGCGAAGAGAAGAGACCAATTATTCTTACTAGCCAACAGGGGAAGTGCAGAGAATATTTAGGTCAAGCATTTGGAGAAAGTTTCTAGTGGGTGAGTTATTAATCAGGTAAGGCAAGGCATACATTGGAAAACCAGCCCTGCACTTTGGGAACCAAATGAGTGTTGTATGTCGGGAAGAACAGGGAAGTGGGATGTCGGGGTGTAAGGCTTAAATCCTGTCCCTGCTTCTAACACTGAGTCATAGCAGTCCTGTGGAGGTCCATTTTTAGTCCCTGCAGGCAAGTCTAAGCTGTCCACAGCCTAAATAGGTTTTCTACCTAAGAACAGACATGTATGTGCAAAGACATGGGCAACAGGAATGTTGGGAGCTGCTCAGCCATTGGCTGGCAAAGCTCCTGGATCAGATACAGCTGTGCCCAGATTTGGAGTTGTCTCCATTGAGAGATTACTTGTGCTGTGTTTCTAGGGAGAGAAGACATTCATTTCTCTGTTCACTAGATGGAAATGGGTAAAAAAGGCCAAAAAAATATATTCCTGGGGAAATGCTAAGTGATTGAAAACCAGTTTCTCATCTTTGGAAAATCTAAGATTTCAAAATTTTTGTCACATGACCTGAGGAAAAATGGAGAGGAAAGTTATAATATTGGAAACATCCATAAAGAGTTTAAAACTGTTTTACTTCAAACTTAACCAAGGCATTTAGCTTCCTCTTTGTGTTACATTCATGTAATGCAATATCAACTTCTTTTTCAGCCTTATCCAAATGGGTTGCTGTCATGAAATTTTTCCTTGAATATTTCAGCGCAATTGATACTTTCCTGCAAAATATGCTGTTTCGGTTCAACTTGAATTTTGTCCCAGAAAATGCTCCTTTCAAAAATCTTGGGCCAGCGCTGGTTGCCATTGTGCAGCTGCTGTTCCTGTACTTTGTGGCAAAAAAGAACATAGCAAAACCACCCCTTGGCTGCCACTGGGGTGGACTGGGGATGTTGCAGGTGTAACCAGTCTGTTGCTCTCACGATGAGACCATACCTGTTTCTGTAGCTGGAGTGTGAGCAGGGTGAGCACCACAGTGCACAGCACCATTGCCAGCCTGTCTCCAGCACCATGGCAGAGAGGGATGCTAAGGTTTCCTCTAAGGGCCCTGTGGGCACCTATCTCAGTGTTCAAATGTCTCCCCAGAGACAGCTTTCTTACTTTTGAGGTTGGTTGTGAGGTCACTCAGACATACAGAGCATTTCTCTTGGAAGGGTAGCGTACTATGGAAATAAACGCCAGCTCTTACTCCAAGCAAGAGTTTAGACTGGGGAATTCAAGGCCTGTGATTTTAAGCCAGCCTGGTGACACAGCTTAGATACATGGATGTGCACACCCTCTTTTGTTGTGTTTGCGTGAAAATAAGTAAATGAGTAAATGAGTGTAAATGTTCCCTGTCACACAGACGCTTTTTCCTTTTTTTTCCTTCATCTCAGTTCTTCAATGGTTGTATTCCTGGATTTCTATTATCAGTGTACAAGCAGGGATTCTTGCTGCTCAGTAAAACACAACACAACAAATGGAGTTCTCCCCTTCTCTTCCCCCCTACACACACCAGCACGTAGACATTACACAGCTGCAGTCCCTGTGCACGAGCCAGCATGGATGTCACTTACTAGGTACATTTATGTGGAGCCTGATTTCTCTGGAGGAATTGCAGTCACCAGGTGTTAAGATCAAAGGCTGGCCTTAATGCCAGCCATGCAACTGCAGGGTGTGTGGGTCACTGCCTGGGAACCTGACGAAAAAGTTTAGAGAGGGGTTTGTTTGGATGTGGGTGGACAGGAAGATTACATCTTTTGGAGGGAATTTGGTGCTGGCATTAAGGTCACT
Source organism: Dicaeum eximium (assembly GCA_013396995.1). NCBI lineage: Eukaryota > Metazoa > Chordata > Aves > Passeriformes > Dicaeidae > Dicaeum > Dicaeum eximium. Next base: position 775,796 of record VWZP01007814.1, on the reverse strand, counting down.
CACAAAGCCACTTGCAGGTAGCACCCTGCCCTCCCTAGCTCATACTGGGAGAAGGTGGTGTGCTTTGTGTTGCTGGTGTTGTGTCCTCAGAGCTGCCTGGGAGATGCAATGAAGTGGAAAGTGAGAGCAAACTCAAGGGTGAGGGACGCTCTGCCACTCAGTTTCCATTTCTGGAAGTTTCCATCTCTGCAAGTTTCTGCTTTCCCTGGATGCATGGGCAGTGAGAGCAGAATCTAATGCGGATTGCAGAGATGGACAAGGTGTAAGAGATCCATTCAGTCCTCTCCAGGCAGGTGTAGTGCTTTTATTTGAGCATCATGCTGTTAGGATTTCCTGAGGTCGCATTAAGTGGATTCATGACCACAGCTGAGCCTGACACCACAGCAAGCCCCAGCATGTTTTGGTGCCATTATTTGGTCTAATGATGGGAATAAATACACCTGGAAGCAGGGAATCCTCTCCAATCCTGGAAATTTGTCTGGATGGATGTGAAGCCTTATCAGCCCAGATCCATGCAGGAGACAGGGGGTAATTTTTGTCCCTTCAGTGGATGGTAAGTGATACTTGAGCCCTGTCGCCTCCCAGTTGCCTCCATCCTTCATTAGCCTCCCTCTCCTCCCACTGCCCCCTCCTTGTATTGCCACCCACTCTCGTAATAGCTCCTGCACTGGCACACCGCGGCTGCAATAACAAATACCGCCTCGTTTCAGCATGATGAATGAAGAGTTTTAATGAAACTGGCCTAAGCCATTCCTGGCAAGCTGCCTGGTTTTTGTTTGTTTTAAGCAAGAGTGATCCATCACCCTCCCGACTTCTCTCCATCGCAGCATCCCCAATCAGTGCTCTGCACCAGCCTCCCTCCTGTATCCCTCGGTGGCTGCCCATTCCCTGGCTTCCCGCGGCTACCTCATCTCACCGTGACCCCAGCCCCCTTCCAGCTTTGCTTTCCGTGGGGGAAATTTCGTTTGGGTGTGTCTCCTTCCCTCGAGTGTCAGTAGCTGTGGCTGTGGCTAGCGGGGTGCTCAGGGCTGTGCGAGCAGATATCATCATCTCTGCCTGTGCTTCTCCAGCTGCCGGTGCTCACGCACACACAGAGGCACATATTGCTCACTAATGGTGCAGTTGAATGTCTGGTAGGTATTAATTACCCTTGCAGCCTGCTCTTTCATTAGGGTCTCCTGGCACCCCTGGGACGGACTGTAAATCAAAGTGTGACTCACACAGATTTCAGAACAGAAAAATATAAACAATCAAGCCCCGAAGGAGGGAAGAAATAAAGCAGAGCTCCACCCAACCTCTTGGGAAATTAAAAAAAAAAAAAAGAAAAAAAATATATTAAAAAAAGGGAAAAAGAAAAAGGCAATCTTAAAAGCAGGAAGCACTTTAATCAAGTGAGTGGGTGGCAGCCCCCAGCTCCACACTCTGGAGCCATTTGGAAAGGGGACTAAGAGACTTCCCTCTATGCATTGCTCTGTCTTCCCGTGCAATTTTTCATTATTACAAGGCAGGGAGAAGGAGCAATGTTGGTCTTTTCCATCTTTGAAGGAATTAAGCTGACAGGTGTACGTGCAAGTGGTGGAATGAGGCAGGACAGAGGAAGGGAACAAGCCAACTCAATACAGAGTGCAGTGTAACATCAAGCATGGGACTCCTGGAAGAAAGAGCCAGAGAGCAATACAGTGTAGCATGATATTTATAACCTTTCTCCAGCTGTCCTCAGTACTTAGGTTTTTCAGAGCATCCTGATTGCCTGTGCTAAATAAATGCCATTTTTAAGCATTTCTCCAAATTTTGGACAAATTTTCCTGTGAGAATAACCTGCTGAAGTTTATTTCTATCTGAGAAGTACCTGGGGAACAGAATTTGGTTTCTTTGGGCAAAATATAGGGTGCATAAGGGGCAAACAAGAGAATCCATGAGAGCTAGCAGGATGCATTTGAAGAAACTTTTTAACCAGAATTTTCAATAGAAAACCTTGAAAAACTTCTGAATAAAGTATGTGATGGCATTTTCATTTATAAAAGCTGCTGTACGTGGCCAGACTCTTGTGGCTTTCATAAGCAAAAATGAAGAAAATAATTCGGAGTGAAGTTGCTTTTAGTATTAAGTCAGGTGTTCTTGGAATGAGGAAGTGATGTGCTGTCCTTACTGTTTACTACTTCTGATTTTTTTGTGGAAGGAGTCTCAGAGGAGAATCAAGACCTTACAAATGCTATGAAGGGATTTATATTTCTTCCCAGCCTTTGATGCTGAATTGCCTTACAACCTTTCCCAACAGAGAGCATTCAGAATGCAAGTTTCTCTACACAAGGCTATATCCATGTTTGGAGTTTGATATGGAATGGATACTGTAGGACAGAAGCTCTGGAGAAAAAGGTGTCTCTTTTAAAATTATCTTGAAAGCTCTAATATTTTTGGACAACAGATTAAACATTTATTTGTAAAAAAAAAAGTGCTGGACATTCTGCCTATAAAGCAGATCATTACTTAGGGGTATCCATTCCAAGTCTGCACAATATTTCCATGCTTCCTTTCCAATCTTCAGATTGTTTAAAAGGAAGAAAACTTTTCTTCTTTTCTTATTATCTCATCCTATCATGGTAAAGCCTACTGGGGGGAAGGTGGGGGGCGGGGGTTGAGGTAACCTTGCAAGCCCAATAAGGACAGAGTTTTCCTTTCTTGCCCTTTCAGTTAGGAAAACTTGGCTGCACCCTGTTAAATACATTCAGAATCCCACAAGATTTATCCAGGCTTGCTCTTTTAATCCCAGGGTTTGTTCTTACAAAGAAACTGTATCCCACACAGCTTGCTAACTGAAGTGTCCTCATTTCCTTGTAGGAGCCTGTCAGGAGCATTTATGCAGGAGACCTGCAATGTCTCTTTTGCATTTGTGGTGCTTTTTTTCCACCTCTCCTCACTTGCTGTGGAAATGACAGCTGACCTTGAAGAGTGCTGCATGGTCCTACATCCCATCACTATTAGGCTTTTGAAATTAGGGTAACCCTCAAATCTAAATACCTCTTTCACTACCTCTTCTTTCTTAAATTTGATCAATTTTTATTGAAAACAGAGTTTAAAGTAAATGCAGTAAGATATCTCATTACCAGGAGCACAAGCAGGGATTCAGTTAGTCGACTGCTATATTGCACAGGGAGATAGAAGAAGCATATGGAGCTTGGACTATCTAATCTAATCTCACAATGTCTATATAATCTGGGTAAATGGCTAATCTATCACAAAGAGATAATAATAATTAAGGCTGCAGCCAGGTTCCATTAGCAAAATTGATGTGCCTTGATCCCTACTGGGTTTAGTTTGAAAGCAAGAGGGAATTTTTTTCCATATAGCTCGAAGAAAATTAGTCAGTGTCCTTTTTTTTTTTTTTAAAGAAAAAAAAAATGTTACAAGGCATTAACAAATTAACCTAGATTTGAAATTTTGGCTCCTACCTAGCATTTGTTTTTTCATCTTCTAGCTAAACATAGCTTTATCACTGTCCTGTATTCCAGATTTTCGTATGGTGAAAGACTCTTGAGAATTCACTGCTGGATGAATTAGTGGAAAATAGGTTGTAAATCAGCAGAATCATTAACTCTTGCTTTATGTAAGAGCAGTGATTGCTCTGTACTCAGGAAAGAGGTGTTCTGCCACCTATTAGCCCCTCCTAACCCAAAGAGAATATAAACAGCCATTTTTCAGGAAGCTTTTCAGGAGGTTTTCTTTTACACAGGTTCCTCTGAGTATTTGCAGAAGTGGTGGTGGCAGAATAGCCCAGATTTTTTAATCTCTTTTGAAAAACTCCAGTGTTCACCTTCAATACTGAAGACTAGATGTGAGGAGGTTCATGAGTATGGGTAGGTAGAGGGGTAATTGCAACTGACACTTGAAGTGTGGGGTTTTTATTTTATTTTCTTACGCTACAAAGGAAAACAGCTTCAGGACTTGTAGATTCCCCACCTATCTTTGTTGTTGGTTTTGAGACATAAGCTACAAACTGATCTAGTTGGAGGAAGAAGGTGCTTGAAACCAACCCAGGTTTTTGGAGTAGTGCTTCTAAGGAGTCCTCTGAGCATCCTCTCTCATAATAAGCAGGGATGTTTAAATTATGGCAGCCTCCTGGCTGGCTTCCTATTAACTATCCTGCAGCACAGCATTGGCGTGGCAATGAAATGCTCTGACAACTCTCTTTTTTGCACTTACTAGCCCTTTCCCAAATCCAGACAACATCTTTCTGGCAGGACAAGGAAGAGAGGATGTATAGTGCATTAGTGAGCATCTCTACCAGGTATCTGCCCTGGGACAGGTTCTCCTTGTGGCTTTCCTGCTGCTACAAAGCAAAATGCCACGAGGAGGGCTGAATCTCAGTGATTGCAATGGATTTGATAGGACCAGCTGCATTGTCAAGGCTGGTCTCTTTAAGTCATGCAATATCTATAATTTTTGTGGAGAAAAAAAAATGTGAACAACTAATCCAAAGATCCTTATGCATACTACAGAACATGTCTTAAAAGCCCACAGTGCTCCATAGGAAGGACAGATTTCATTTTGATGTGAGGGGGTTTTTTTTCCACTCTATGCAAAACAGTGGTTATTAAGCTCTGCTCTGTAATGAAGAATTTCTTGGAAGATATTGTACTAAATGGCAGAGCATTACCTGCTGTTGCCTCTGGGTAAGTATAATGATGAAACTCCAGCAGATGAGGGTTTGATTTGAACAAATAGTGACTTTTAGGTACAGAGCTCAGGTCTGCTGAGTGGTGCCTGCAGAAATTCCCTGTTGTCTGGGGAAATAGATGATACAGTATTTTGTGCATTTCCATTTGCTCAAGAGGATTTATAGCCTGGAGGGAATTTGAATATGGACATTGCGATCACAGGTAGAAATGCTTGGCAGATTCTGTGTCTCTCCCCACCATAATCTTTGGCCAGTATCTCATCAATGATAAGAAAAAGGGTTTGTTTTGATATGAGCAAGTAGCTGTCAGACAGGTTTAGAGGTCTTCACCCAAGGGTCTGTTATCTTCTGCTTAGCTTGGTCTGCTGTGCTGGTAAGACAGGATGCAAAGGCTGTATGCAGGACAGACAATGACACTATAGAAAGAGAGACAGTGATTTTACGTTTGTGAAGAATTAGGTGGGTGCTTCATCTGGTCATGTGCAGTACAGGCAGAATTCAGGCAGCGAGCTGGTGTTCTTTCTCTGAGCCTCCTGATTCCTGCCATCTGCGTTGGCTTATTCAAATAAGCAGCTCTTGCAGGCTGCTCTTCCAAACTGGGAAAATATCCAGTCCCCCAAAGGGGATGGGGGGCTGTGCTGTAAGAATTTCTGTTGTTTTTCTAACTCCAGTGTTGCAATGTTTGTGGAAGCGAGGAGCTGAAAGCAAAGGCTGGAGTTGGACCATGCGAGATTGGGAGCCATATGAAGCCCCTTCAAACCAATGGATCTCTGTTTTGATTGGCATCCAGACCAGGTCTTTCCACACCATGTCTGCCAGTGCCCCCTCCTGTACCCAGCTCAGGCTCCCCTTACCATCTCTGCCAGTGTGGCAGCTCTGCCTGCATTCCTGGCCTTGACACAGAGTTTTGTCCATGCTTTTCATGTCTGTCCCACCGCTTCTCTAACTTCCCAAGGCTTGGACTTGCCTTTTCAGGGACACAGAGACCGTTTATTCATGCAGAGGACACATTCTGTCCCCTGACACCCTAAGTTTCAGAACCTTGGAAATAGATATTGAAGAGTATAGAAGAGCAGAAATTGCTCCAATTATATAGAAAGCTCCAGTAGTTTGTACTAGTTCCTGGTACATCCTAGGAACCATGGAGGGATTTCTAAGTCACCTCCTTGCTTCCATTTTCCTTTCCTTCGTTCCCTCCTGTTTTCATCCTATCCCATATGGCATCAGATACTGTTCTCCTACTCCCAGAACTTTTAATAAGACAGAGATGAAAGTGTTCCTTTATTAATAATCACAAAAAATGTTGTGTGTGGAGTTCAGAACTGGAAGAGTACAAGAAAGACAGTAATTAGCTTGTTTCTGTATCTCGGCTCACTGAGGCATTTTGGATGCAGTGAGAAAATTCTTGACAGATTTTCTTTTCCTTTTGTTCTCCCCTTCCACCTCCCCTTTCCTTCTTTTCTTTTGAAGTATCATGCAAAGTTCTTGGGTTTGGGTTTTCTATTTTTTAATGATAAATTTTATAATATGTGTACAATTTTTTTTCTTCCCTCTGACTTGTCAGAGATATCAGCTCACAACGCATCCCTTTGTTTGCCTGTTTTTCTAGGCAGTTCTACATTTGGTCTCCTAGAAGTAAGTAAACATGCCAATTTTCCATTTACTAACAACGTTTAAGGTGCAGGGGTGATTTCATTAGAGAGGTCCAGAAAACCATTGTTCACCAATTTTGTTTGTCCTTTTGTGAGGAGCAAAGGCAGAGAATTTAATATTCCTCATTTGTTGTTTCTTGTCTCCTATGCTAACACGTGCTGGAAGGACAGGGCAAATAGTTTCTATCTGGTTTTAATCCCTCACTCAAATGCATGCCACCTTCCTTCACAGAAAGGAATTATCAAGTAGGATATACACAGTTAAATTGCCAGCAATAAGTTCCGAGCCCTTGCTCCCAAGAAAACCATTTTTGCCTCTTTGGAAATGTGTTGGACGTAGGACTAAAAAATACATTTTTTTCACTCAAGGCCCAGGGGCCTTACAACTACCATAGCCTGTCTATGAGTCACTATGTGTCTGCTGTAGAAACAGCAAGTGTTTGTTTGTTTTCTTTTCTTAAGTCTTGCAGATGGGAAGAAACTAAGAGGGTGGGAAATAGAACAGGGGCACTAAATCTATGTGATTCTGCACCATATTTTCTTTTGTGATAGAATGGATATAAGTGACAAGTCAGGGTTGAGGTTTGGGGGCAAAGGAGGGGAATTAGACATCACTTTTGATGTCTTCAGTAACTGAGAAATCATTCTCACTTTAGTTTGAAGTCCTCCAGCAGTTTCTTTAGCTGCAGGGTACATTTGTTGATTTGCATTATGAAACAAATCAAAGTCTGGATGCAGCATTGCATAGGTGTGATAGCTCCTGCCCATTTTGAAAAAGGTTTTTCAGGAGCCTGTAGTAGAACGAGAGCAAATGAGTAGCTGGAGCCAGTAAAAAGTTATTTTGACTGTACTTCCCCCTGCAACATCCAGTCAGCTCTGAAGCATCCAAACTACATCATGTGCCAGCTCTCTCCATTCTATAATAGGGTCACCTGAGTCAATATGGTTAATTTCTGTCCAGTAACCAAAAATGCTAGATCTAAGAAAAAAAAAAAAAGCTGGTTCTTTATATCAGTTCTTAGTGCATTAATTAAAAGCTCCTGTGAGACAACAAGGATGAGTGGGATGCAATAAAGATGCTAAGAAAGAATAAGAACATTATTATAATGAAAGCAGATTAATGGGGCTTCACATAGTGGTGCTAATGGATGTTTTTGAACTTAGAAAGGAAGCGATGAGACAATTGAGTAATGAATTTTGTCATCAGAAAATCACAGCTGAGCCAACATCACCATATAAAAAGGGAACTGATTTATTGATTATAATGGAAAAGACTAATAGATGGTTTTAGTGAAGACACAACACAATTTTTTTTCTACAGGAATGCCCTGAAAAGGCCACTCACTTATATATCCATTCCAAAAATGGAGGCACAGTAATTACATCCTTTGTTTATGCACTCCTTGAATGCACACCACATTAACACCAAGTGAAGGGAAGGCCTGAATAAAAACCACAAAGGTTGAGAAGGCCACAAGGAAAGGCAGAGACTGCCAGAGCTCTGCTGTGTTACTTCTCAAAGCATAGAGAAGCAGGGACTGTGGGGACAGCTTGGCAGCATGTTAATATGGTGGTGGACGGGACGGATCGATCCCAAACTGACAGTGCTGGCACCTCACTTGCAAAAAGTGCTGGCAGGACCGGCCACGTTGTCTCAGACAAGCGATATCTGAGAGCAGAGTGATGGGAATAATGATGTGCCTGGGAGAATTCTCATGCAAAGAGAAAGTTATTTGAAAGTCTGGGACCCACAGAGCTTGTATGTTGTCAAGAAGAAGGGCTAAGTAAAAGTCTATATGTTCATAGGAGAGTGCTTCAGTTTTCAGAAGAAAGAACAAGGAGATGTTTGATGACACTACAGAATGAAAAAGTGGGAGTATTTTTTTCCCTGTAACAGGCAGGTTGGCTGGAGAAATCATTGTCTTGTGACATCATTAATAGCCATCTTTCAGCAGTATCCATTGAGAGTATTCAGAGTTGTCCCAATCAAGGAGAATACATTCTGGGAAGGGGAGCCAGCCACTTGCAGTCAGTAAGGTTTAAGGCTTCTCTAGGTCTCAAAACCCAGGACAAAACCTGGCATAGAGGGACAAGCTGTTCCACATCTGTCCACATGGTGCATTTGTACCTTCCCTGAAGCATCTGGTGCTGACTGCTGTCCCACACAGGATAAAGGACTGCATGAATGTCACAGCAAATACAGTCAGGCACTGACAGTGCTGCTCAGTGGAGCCTCTCCTCGAGCTTCCTCAGCAGTGACTCGAGGAGTGAGCGTGCACAAATGCATTGAGAAATCATCCTGCGTCATCACCACGGCTTAACATCTCACCTGGATGAGCCCCGGCTGTCAGTGGCACCAGAGTGCAACATACTGCACCCTCCTGCATTCTGCACACAGCCTTTCAGGGACTAATTACCATCTCATCCTGAAATCACTTTAACCACCGGAGGGAGGGAGATGACATCTGCTTAACATCTGCACAGTGGCAGGCTGCCTGTAAGCTTGGGATGTGCAACACGGATGGAAACATCCGTTTGAAAGTGCAAGGAGTGCTAACTGTAGCTGGACCCTGCTGCAGAGCAGGCCTGCCTCTTGAGCACTGAGCTGGGTTTCCTCTGAAATGTTTTCTAGCAGCAAGGACCCAGTTGCATTCTTTAGGAGACATTCCACAACCTACTACCATACCTTGCCATCAGGAAATTTGTCTCAGGTTTGGTCTGCATTTGCTTTTTTTCCCTTTGTTTTATTCATATTGATATCCTGTCTCCTATTCACAGCCTCAACAGGCATATTTGACCCTTTCAATCTTTGACTGCTCTAATTATCTGACTGTTTTGTTGCTCTGCTCTGCTCTTGTTCATTTTTGTCAATATATTTTGCATAATGAGGTGCTCAGGGGTGAAGATAATGTCCTGCATGTGCTCACATGAGAGCTCCAAATAGAGAAAACTGATTCCCTCCCTTCTCCAGGCAACTCTGCATGCACAAAAAAGGGGCTGAGGAAAGGTTCAATGGTGATTAAAGTCTCTGTTTTTGGGAACTTATGGACACAGGATGTGAGAGCACAGAGAGTTGTTATAGTCATCAGCTTTTAGTAGAAATTTTCAAGTCTTACTCTTCACTGTGGTGAGCTTTTAGGCCACCATGGTCCAGAAAAACCTACTCTCCCCACCACAGTTGGCAAAACACACCTATCCTTTATCCTAAATGATGGCTGCGTCTCCAAAGGTTTGGAGGTTTTTATGCACTGCAGCCCCTCCAAACATATTCTGCTTTAATACTGAACCTCACCCAACACTACTGAGCCAAAACACTCCCTTTTTAAGGGTTTTTGTGAAATAGTGAGAGAACTTCATGATGATGTCAACATCATAAATCATCACATGTGCAGCACAGAAAGTCCACAGTGATGAAGGTATGGAGAAAGAGAATGAATTTTTCAGTGAACTAGTTCACGCCTTCATTTCAAAATAGATTCCAAAATAGATTCAGATTTTCTCTCTGTAGATGACTCTGATCTGGTTAAATATTGGCATTTCCAATGAAAAGGAAAATTGGGAAATGAGGGCAATGTTTTCCTTTGGGCTCATGGACTCTCGGCCACAAGTGACTCAAGAAGTCTGGAGAAAACCTGGTCTGCCTTGGAGCTCTTCAGGTATCCTGATGCCTTGAGCAGAGGCAGTCATAACCTAGCAAGGGCCGCACTTTAGGAACTTCCAGCATAGGTTCAGGTTACTCTGAAGTGAACTGGGAGAGACAGGGAATGCCATCATCCTTTTCAGCATAGTATGTAGAAGGCTTATATTGTTGACAACTGCATAGGGCCACCCATGGCCACATCCATGTACTCCAGTTCTTTCTGCTGTTCTTACTTTAATTCAGAGCGCTTGATTTTGCTGCAGTTATCCTTCTATTGAAATCTATTGGTTCAAATGGGCATGACTAGGCATAAATCCATCTCCTTGGTGCTAATTGTGACTTTATTTTATGCAAGCTGTGAAGCAGGGTTGGTCTTTCCAGCAGGGATTCTGGTAAAATATGAGGCACATTTGTGGTGCAGGGACCATAGGCTTCCACTTTGATAAAATGAACATTGTTGCTGCCAGCGCTGTATCTGTTGTGGGATTAAAAGTGGGTCTCACTGAGCTCGTTGGGAGCACTGCTGTGGGGTTAAACTAGGTCATCTTCTTGCCATGGGTGAGAACACAGAGTTGCAGTACCAAAATCCACCCTGACTGCAATTCTGGAGTAGCTCTGCTGATGGTAGTTGGAATTGCTCTGAGTTTACAGTGCTGAGATTGGAAAAAGAATTTGGCAGAGTAATCTCCAGAGCTATTGAACTGGCACCTCTCCCCAGAGCTATGTTTAGTTAACATTTACAATGGGAAAGCAAACGAGGCATGATTCTCCAAACCTTGAACCCTGTTGAGGGCTGATTGATCTTGAATGCTGGCAATCCTGATTCCCCCAAACACAAATAAGCATGTATATAGATGTGAGCACAATTTTCCTTCATCCTCTTAAAGAATGCAACGCAAGTCATATTTAATAATAGAGAAATGATGCAAGGTCTCCCTCCAGCTGTTTCTGTGTAGGCTCTTACTTTGGGAGGGGGTTTAACTATCTACTGAAATATCCAATGAGTCTTACATCTGCACTGAATGGTGTTGAATGCTGGCATTCCCTGGTGTTTGCTACAAGCTGGTAACTGACTGGGATGAAAGTCAGGCTCTGCAGTCCTGGGCTGTGGAGTGAATGGTTATTTGCCAAGGAAGCAGAAGGTGAAAAGCCATGGTAAGAGAGGCAAGAGAGAGCCTCCCTGTGCTTGGAGAGACCCTTCTGGTGGGTGAGAATGGACTGATGTGCCAGCCAGGGCTGACACCAATTGGCACCATTAATCCAGGACTCAAATGACAGGGAGTTAATGCTCTGCAGGGTGATTATTGCAAACACTGTGCCTTAATTGTTTACCTCTGTTTCATGGAGCCAGTTGACAGTCAGCTCAATAGATTTCAGGTCGGTTTTCTAGTGGGGTAATACTTGTTTTTCAGACGAGGTTTAGAAAGCTGAGTGGAAGTGAAATTGGTTGTGGCATGCTGTCTGTTGTTACAGGGAATAATGGGAAAAAGGCTGGGAATCAAGAAAAGATGAAAAATGTAGATGTCCACAAAGCTGCAAGGTGGGAGAGCCAGCAATTAAACAGGAATGGATTTACACAGGAATGGGAAGAGCGGAAGGGGCTTTTGCTCAGGATCAGGGTGCATTAGTGGGACTGCAGAGGGGCCAGGCTTTGGATGGAGTGGGGTTCTAGGATGCAGATGAGGTTCATCTCCAAGCAGACCTGTGCAGATGAGCTTGCCTGAGGCCAGGAAAAGCAGGGAATGCTGCAGAGGGGTTGGCAGAGCTGGGTGTGAAAAGTCCCAGACTGGCATAGCATGGAGGCCAGCTGGGCAGGAACAGAATTCACACGGCTCTGAGAGCCACTTCTATTGCATTTCAGCAATTTTCCTGTCTTAAGAATGAAATGTCAGTTGTAAAAAGAATAGAAAAGCAATTATCTGGATTGTGGAATTCCAGGGGCAGCAAGTCCTGGGCCTTGCCCTGAATAAAATCTGCCAGGAGCAACAGAAACAAGCTGTAGTCATTCCCAGCTATTTCTCCCACTCAGTCCTGGCTGTATCATCTGAAGGGACTCCATGAATTCTCCAAGGGATTTTATTATTGCTATTGATTTCACATGGGAGATTCTTAGATAGAGGGGTTATGGGTTGGCAGCACAAAGCCTTAAGATAAAGGAATCTTCATAGTGCTGCTCACCTGTGCTACCATAGCTGCTGGCAGCTCCAGTGCTGTTCCACCAGCCTCCTAGCACCTCTTGCTGGGAGAAGTTGAGAAGGGAATAGTCACTTCACTCTGATCAAGGGTAGAAAAAAAGTAGAATTCAGGTTCTTCCTTATTAAAACATGCTATGCACAGCACAAAATACTCTAATGTATGTATTTAGAATATACTGCAGAGCTATTTCTTTCCTTTTTTTAAAAAAAAGGCCCAAGCACTTTTATAATAATAATAAAAATGCAATCTATATACAGTATCTTCATATCTCAAATATTTATAAACATAGTTATCTTTGGTTGACTGATTCCAGGAAGTTTGCCAGCACATCAAAGCGGTGACATTTTACATCTCATATTCTTTTCATTGTGAGGAATGAGATGCTTCTCCATTTCTTAACTGATTTTTCAGATTTTCTTTTAAGACTAGAGCAATTCGGTAAAACGTTACAGATTCTAGAACAGACAAGAAATTCCATGAGACTTAATAAACACCATGCTTGGCTTGATGTTTGTGTAGGGTATTGAAAAGAAATATTATTGACCATTAGTCTGCCACACAGACACATCTATAACTTGCTGTCGTTGGCAATAAGGCTGTAGCTATAACTGGTTACAGATTAGTTTCTCAGAGCCTGGCCTCTGCCTCACAATCCCTAGAGCCAAAATCTTATCTGTTCATCACACCCTCTAGCTCGGAAGTGTGACAGGCCAAACAAGTGGCCAGTGGTGCCTTGGTGGAGTGTGTCACAGTGCCAGCCTTCAGGTCAGGCTGTTAGGTATAGAAATGGCATGCTTTTGTGAGTAGCTGATTGAAGGTGGAAATCAGGGACTCTTTGAAATGATTGTCACTTTATTGTCATAATGTCTTTTGACCAAGGCCTGGTGTGTTGTGTTTGCTACGCATTTTACTTGGGACTTGCTCTCTCTGTGAAATCCATAAAGGAAATGCTATGGCATTCTTGGGTGCTCGAGTGGATATTCTCTCCAGATGTTTTTAAAGGTCCATCTTCTAATTCAATCCCCAAGAGGCTTTTCAGAAACTGAAGTGAGCAATTGGAGGCAGCTGCATAATATCTCAAATGACCTACTCAGTCCTTCCTTTCTTGATTTCTTCCTCATGTAGGTTATCCATTTGCAACAAAAATCATAGTGCCAAAGGCATTTTTGCATTGTGTAGAAACCATTCATGCACATCACTTTAACAATAGGGGGGCAAACCTGTTGAGTACTAGGCTAACCAGCCTTGTAAATGAAGGCTTTAAAGGAGGAGGGAAGAATGATGGATGCAGTGTGCAGGGGTCTGGAAGACAAATGAGCACTATGAAATGGATATGGTCTGCACCGTTTTGAATAATATTCAATGTTCAGTCCACTATCAGGATATCATCAAATGGGGCTTCTTCCAGTGTGTAATGTTACATCATCATCTTCCTCATTCTCTACTTCAAGTACTCTTTGTCACAGCTGGACCAGCTTATTTTCTAAGCCAGCTTTTAATGTTGGAACCTCTACTAGGCAAGGAACTTATACCAATCTATATAATACATAAAATAAAAATATATTAAAAACATATAATGTAGGTGTGCAGGTCTGTGCTCACACACATATGTGTGTTTGTCTGTCTCTGCACATAACAGAATCTTTCAGGAGGATAAAGCCAGAGGTATTCAGGCAAGCAAATGGTATTCAGGAAAGAAAATAAAGCCAGTCCTTAACCTTTCATAACTGGACATGGCACAGGTAAGAGGCAGGAAGCTGAATTAATGCTGTCTCCACTCAACCCCAAAGCCACAATGGGTTGAAGGAAGCTCCAGGAAGAATGACAAAAATGATAAGTTTGGAAAGTGTAGCATAAATGAGAAAATTAAGGAGGCTGGTACATATTCACTGAGGAGGAAAGACGTGTGAAGGGAGATGTAATCACTGCCTGCAAATCCATAAAGAAACCCTACTGAGAGGATGGGGATCCATTTTTCTCAGTGGTTGGTACAAACAGGCCTAAGACATAATGGTCCTGAGGTACAACAGGGAACAGTTAGTAAAAAAATATCAGGGAAAACTTTATAACTCTAGGAAGAGTTTGGTGACAGAGCAGGCTGCCAAGGCACGCTGTAGAGCCACCAGCACTGGAGATATTCAAGGCAGGGATGAGTCGCCCGTCTGTCAGGGATGGTTTAGGTGTAATCATATCTGCCACAATGTGCAGCAATGGCCTGGATGATGCACCAGAGGTCTTTTCTCACTCAGATGAGCCTCAGATGATTTGTCACTTGTGTTTATTTCAGTGTCTGGTACCCTGTGTGTGTGTTTGTGCTTGATTCCTAACGTTCCCATGCGTACCTGGAGCTTGGATGTCTCCCGGTCCGTACTGTCCCCCAAATGCTTTCTTTCTTTTTTTTTTTGCCAATTTACTCTGTCTTGATCCATTTCTCTTACATTTCCATATTTACTTCCTGATTGCTGATCCTTTGTTTCAGTGTGCCCTCTTGCCTCTTTTTGTCTTCATTTCACATACACTTGTGAGTGCTTTCATGCTGTGGCACCTGTGCCCGAGCACATGCACACATGCCCCTCTTCATGCTTACTGCACTTTTCTCCTCCTGCCTGTCCTCCAGTGAGAGCTGTGAGTGCAGAAGGGCAGGCAGCAGGAGGATTTTCCTTTCTGTAACAGAACTGCTGGGAATCATCCAATTTGGGTTTGAAAGAGGTCCGTGTTTTTGGAAATACACTGGTCCCATGAGTATGTGATGCCTGACAAGAGGTGGAACATTAACTCTGCTGTGTGATTGACAGATCTGCTTCACATCTGATAGCCTAGGGCTGTGCACAGGACAAGCTTGAGTCGGCCTGCACCCCTCCTTGTGACTTACCTTGCACCCACTTCTCTGCAAGCCCCACGTAAGGGCTGAACAAGCCACCTGACAGCAGCAGCAGAAATAACTCACAGACACTGACAGCAACCTTGCCAATGGTGATGTGCTGCATCTTCCTGAACTTGCAGCAGCATTAGGAGTGCTTTATGAAATTAATATGGGTTAAGTGCTTATGCTGAGTGCCAGGTGTGTTCTAGAGGGCAAAACCAGGAAAGGTTTACTCCACCAGCAGTGAATACGCTTGGACAGTCACCAAAGCCCAGTGACTGCCACTAGCTGTTACTGTGACAGAGAGGATCATTAAGGCGCTTTTATTTTGGGTGTATGGGTGTGTGCACATGTGTGTACATGAATCTCTTTATTGCCTGTATTCATTTCAAAAAATAAATTAGGTTACCCAAGGATGTGTTTAGCTCTACATCACTTGCAGTTTTCAAATCATCATCAGATGCCTTTCTAAAATATTTTCTTTGCTTCACTCATAAGTTTTTGAGTCAGAAATGGGGAATTTATGGGTGAAATGTCTCACTGCTTCCCTCAGGGAGAAGGCCTAGGTCATCTAAGCTCTTCCTTTCTAATCTTTAATTATAGTGAAGCTAAATGTTGTATTAAGAAACTGTTAAATTTCAGTGTGCTTAAGTCAGGGGATAGCCAAGCTGGATTGTATGTGAAACCTTGCATGGAGACAAAGGAGTCTGTGGTAAATGCATTAATATTGATAATGAATATTCATGTTTACTCCAAAACCATTTGGACCTGCCTTATAATGGCTACACTAAAATTGCTTTCCAAAATTACAGCTGAACTATTGCTCTTGCTGCTGGTCTCCTGCAAGTACGTGTTCCCCCCTTTCAGTGTGTGGCTCCATAAAGGTTTTCACAGAACGCAGTGTTGCTCTCATTTTTTTCTTCAACCTTAATCACTGTTATGTATCATCTTTTGTGCGTCCATGCTTTCCCATATATGGCAGATAAACAGAAGCTATGAAAGTAATTTGTACAAAAAAAGCATAGTAAATTGCGTTAAACAGCATGCTACAGATCAAGACTGGCAGCAAAAGTAATAGTGAAGATGTGCTGGCATATAGAAGGGTTTATAATTAAATTGCAACATTAGCAATTTCATTGTTGGTGTTTCTTTAATATATCTTATGAGAAATGCTCTATTACTGCTTAAAGTAATTACTTTGTGCTTGAAAACATGCATATATTTAAATGTCAACTGATGGTAAAAATCTCACTTTTCAATTTACTTGTACTTGGACATTTAGAAATATATTGATAACCTTCAGATCAGTAGTTTTATGGGATAAATTCTTTGCTCAAACTCTCACTCAATTCAAAAAAGAATTTAACAGTAGTTTAGAGAACGCAGATTGATTACTGAAAGTAATATTGGAACTTTATTAAGACAGTCAAAAATAAATCACAGGCAAAGTACAAAATAGTTAGATTGATACGTAAGAGACCTAGTCAAACAAATCATCAGTTATCATCATGAAAACTCTACACTGTTAATACAAGTCTCTACGCATATTTCTCAAAGAAACAGCTTTGGAGATAGTAGCATAATGAATTACTGTGAAGAGGTGTATCTGTCTGCAGCAGAGAAAATCTATCTTATTTTAAATGTGCATGTGTGCTGAGAAAACTATTAACATACAAACCTGGCACCAAGGAGAATATGGCATAAAGAGAGGTTTAGAGGTCATTTGCTGTGATGGACCAAGTAATACCAATGCCTAGTAAAACAGAATTGAGACACAGTAGGGAAGGAAGGCGTGCTTAGCAGAAATTCAGCAGCTTTTGCCTTCAGTTCCTAAAATTGTATGGGTCAATTAAGACAATTATATCTTTCTCAGGGGTAGTGTCTTTTGGTAAAGGAGGAGCAATGGTAAAGAAGAATGGCAAGGGAGGACACAAAATTTGGATGCCATTTCTTTGTCATCCCAGGCGTAGACTATCTATGTGCCAGGCTGATTCCTGGTAAAAGGAGAGAGGCAGAGCTCCTTCCTGTATTCCAGTACTCCATCAAGTGTCCTTGTCTGACCACACTCACCTGAGCATCATTTGTTAGGACTGCTAGCTCATTGCTCACTCAGTGACTCAGGGGCCTATTATGGGTTGTCATCAAAGGTACATGCTGCTGGACCATGACAGTAACCTTTCCAGGAAGGATCTGGACAAAAGTAAGTCATTAAGCCTTCTGAAGGGGTCAGAGCATTCTCAGTTTTAGGCTGGAGGGAGGTAACATCCTAATTAAAGTAATGAGAAAGCAAATAAAATGGCCTCAGAATGTGAGTTTGGAAACCCCCAAGCTCAAAGATACCACCCTGCTCATAAATGAGTTTATTTTCATTCTTCTTTAGTTATTCTATGTGACTGTTGTGAGAGTGTGACTCTCATATGAGGGAAGATATCTTCATGTTGTGATCATGTTTAAGGGCTCAAGTCCAGTCCAAGACCCTGCCCTCCTAAATTTCAGGTAGGAAGTAATTGGAAAAGAGCCTTGGTTTGAACATATGGCATAGCAACAGCAACACACAATCCAATTTGTAAGCAAGGAATCAAGGCAAAGAAAGGAGAGTCCTACCCAAGGCCATGCGGGATATATCAGACCTGATATCTGAACTGACAGGCTCCTCCATTGCCCGAGAAAGAATCCCAGAAGTGGATTTTTTGTTTATCAGCAAAGCCGTAGAAGAGCTGCCTAGACATGTCCCCGTCCAACTCAAGCACGTTGCCTGGTCCTTTGTCCAGTCTAGATGCTTCCAGTGAAGGACTCCATTTTGCCATGTCGTGGCATGGCTGAATTGGTCTGAAGTAGGAAGAAAATATTTACACAGAAGCTTTCATTCCCAACGGCTGATCTTGTGACACAAGTTGGAAAATGGGTGCTCCAGACACTTGGTCATAAAGCTGGGTACCAGTTTTGCACCCCTGTGCTCACTGCCAGCTGCTCAACCCCTTGGGTTTGGCTGTTGCTCCCCTCAGAGTGCTGAGGTGCTGCTGCCAGGGTAATGATGTGAAGGATGTCAGTCTGAATCTGCATTCAAACTCAATCATATCAAGATGAACCAAGAAGCTGAGGTGACCTATTAGCACAGCCAGCAATTTTTGTATTTTTATGATTATGTTTTATATATCTCTTTACCCTTTGTTCAGTTACGGCAGGATCCCTTTCTTCTTGTCCGCTCGTGTTCTCTCTCAGTGCTAAGTGCCAGCTGTCACTGCCTGCTGGATAATTACCATTTTACAAACAGTGTTTAGGGAAATGCCATCAGTTTCTGAATATATGGCTGTCAGGGCTTATTTGAGGGGCTTTCCTATGTTAACTACCTCTTCTCTTTTCAGGCAGGAGGGCAAGGGAGGGGAAGGGAGCCGGGAGATCTGTCTTGTCTCCAGGCATTTGAAGAAAAATTACATTTCATCTTTTTCGCATTTTGACTGTCAATGCTTATTCCTTCCCCCACCCTCTCTCCCAGTTTATGCACTGCTCTTGCTTTTTCTTTATGACAGGCTGCTCTGTCCTCCTTTGCGGCCCCAATGGCCTGCTAGTCACTGGTGGCAGCAGAAAAGATAGAGCTGCTTATCATGGGGGGTTACTAATGGGAAGGAGGGCATATTCTTAGAAATAATCATGGCCCCTCATTACTGTAATATGCTACTTAAAGCTACACAGGTCTGACGGAGGTTAAGCGGGGAATCTGGAAAAAAGCTTATACTCTGATTGCCTTACTGCAAGAAGCAGTGGCATGAGCACAGCCAAGGAGGGATGGAGTCTAGATGTTGCTGACAGAGGCTGAAATGCTGAATTTCAAAGCCAGACCATGGAGAAAGACATCATCTGCTAAGACATGGTTCTTCCAGGGTGCAAACTATACTGATGGTCCCATCCTGTCTGTGAGGTGGCAGGAAAGAAGGCAGCATGGCCACAGCATTTGCCTTCACTAAACAATGTAATGAAAGATGCATTAAAAAAAATTTACATTCCCCTGGAGGGGCTAGATAAGACTTGAACTCCCCACAATGCCAAAACTTTTTGCTGTTGTATAAAGAAGCTCCTTCCCCTTAGTGACAACTGGTAGCAGTTTCTTAATAATTTTTGTAGAGCCTTGGTAAGAATAGTCAGGATGAAAATCAGGGCCATGTGTAGTAGTAGATCAGGATATGTGATCTGGTCCCAATAGTACTCACGCCCCTGAAAGAAGATTTTCCTCAAAGTGTCAGTATTTTGGCTTTCTAATGATTTTTGGTACCTATCTACTTTGGGGACACTCAAGGAGAAGACAATGGAGGCTACTTCTCAGACACAGCAGGAGCTCTGAATTTCTTGCCACATTCTGAACAATGGGAATGGGGCAGAGGAGGGTGCCGGGGGGGTGGACCTCAGACTCTGTTGCAGCCAGGGACAAAAGTTTAAATGCCAGTGTAAAAGATTAAGACCTCAGTGCAGCTGTGATTTGGGCTCTCAGACCAATGTGGTTTTGCAATTAAAAAATAAAAACTCTAATGTCTGGCAGGAAGAAGGGGCTCAATACACAGGTCTCTCTCTGCCCCAACAGTGGCAGAGGTGGACATCACTCCCATCCATTCCTCTTGGTTTATGCTGCCTGGTATCAGCCAAGGCAGAAGCAACTATCCCTTATCTGCAGAGCCCTCTCCCATATTTTTTCCCGCTGCCCCTCATTTTCCACAGCGGGCCTGATCTCGTTGCTATGGAGATGCACATGTGATGTGTCTGACTTCATGCACGCTGCTTCTGGAAGCTGAGGGAAACAGTGCTCCTGCTCCATGAGTTGGGTCTCATTTGGGGCCTTGGGGAGGAGAGGAGGAAAGGTGTCCTGTGTAAGGTGTCCTATGAGCCTGGTGCCGTGACTTTTCCAGGGCCTTGCCACTGTGCGGATGGGCAGGGGTGGACAGCAAGGTCCTCTGCAGGCATGCACTGTCAGCAGTCCCTTGCCTTGGAGCCCCCTCTGTGCTATTTGGGGTCAGGTCCCACTCAGCCTAAGTTATATGAATCCTGTGGCTGGTGGGCAGGGAAGGATGTGGCAGGAAAGCAGGGAGGCAGCAGCCAGCCTCCCTGGAGGCTCTGGGTGGCTCAACCCCTGGCCCATTGCTTCCAGGGACAGCAGCAACCTGGACCAGCAGCTTCCACTTTGTTCTCTGCAAGGCCCTCTCTCAGCGTCTAATCACTCTAATTCATGGCTCTGCTCTGAGCTAACTGGATGGGAAAAGGATAACAGACATAGAAATGGAAGGAAAATTAGTGGGGGGGAGAGCTACTCAAGTGCCATATAGAGAAACAAGTAGCTAACTTCTAATACCTAGGCTGTTCCCCCATCTGTTCTTTGAAAAGGGCATGTCCCAGCCAACACCTGCTCGTGCCTTCCCTTTTTCTGTCCATACATTGTTAGTTATGCACCTTAAAACCTTAAAGAACAGGAGATTGAACTTGTGAAGGGTATTGAATACAGAGGTAAATGGATGGATCTCAAAAAATCAGTGTTTCCAAGGTATGCCTCAGCTTCTTCTCTCCACAGCCAGGCTGAAGAGCTCACCAGCCCCTTCTTCACTGAAACAGACAAATAGGTTGCTCAAAGAAAATAAAAAAAATAAAGTGCTTTCAAAATCATGTCTTATTTTGAAAAGTATTATGTCAGCCTGCTGTTCACAGTCAACATGTAATGAAACACGTTCATTAGCCATTTGGGTCATCACTTCTCATGCTTTTCCGCATTTGAGCTGCTCAGCAGCAGATTGCAAGGCATTTTTCTAGCCCTCCTTCCCAACCCTCTGATAGTGATAAGCAATATGTTTTGTAC
Organism: Dicaeum eximium; assembly: GCA_013396995.1. NCBI lineage: Eukaryota > Metazoa > Chordata > Aves > Passeriformes > Dicaeidae > Dicaeum > Dicaeum eximium. The sequence goes on along the minus strand of VWZP01007814.1, from coordinate 754,934 downwards.
TGTTAGCGTCATGGTTATAAATGACCGCCGTACCACACGCTACCCAAATTTAACATGCTTCAGCAGTTCTGTCACTGGCAGCTACTCCATTCCTTAATATCTGTCCCTAAAGTGAAACTGCTTTTAAGGGATAGAATGGCTGCCACCTCCTCCTGTCACACTGGGTATAAGGCAAGGCTGTCCTACTGCAGTGAAATTTGCTTCTCACCCCTTTGTTTCAACACTGTTTGCTGAATTGTTTCTGTGGCATCATCACGCTCAGTGAGTTACTGTGATTCTTTTCAGGTATTGGAATCCTAAAATATTCAAATCACTCTGTGTGCCACGACCTTCTAGCACCCTTCTACCCACCCAGCCACATAAGTCCTTGCCTGGGTATTGTCAGAGCACCCCATGGACTTGAATGCAGTAATCTCTGACTTCCCAAGGCAGGGAAGAGTTAACAAGAAGAAGCCTTGCACTGGAAACTGAGCCCTGGTAAGGTCAAGCATGTTGTTCAAGGTCAAAGCATGAAGTCTGGCAGCTCTAAGAGCTAAGCCTGTGCCTGCCATTTCCCAACCCAGAGCCTTAGCCATGGACCTGTGCTTCCTTCCTCTGGAAGCAGCTAGTTTTCTTCCATCATTTCTGTCTCTTAATTTCCTTCTCTCTGTGCTGTTTTTTATCACTTAGCCTGCAGAGCAATTGTGATCCTGTTTACTTGAGAGATGCTATACAAAATACAGTTGTATTGTATTTCATTTCATCCGCAAGCCAGCATGCTCGGAGGGAGGCCAGTTGCCAGGGAGGAAAAATAACCAACAAAGCAAAGGGCAGGAGTGTTCAGCACTTTCTTGAATTTGATCTATTTCTTCCCTTAACGTACACACACACAGAGCCAAACCAAACTATTTTACTTTATGGAAGGGGCTTACAGTTAAATATGAGTACAGTGCAGGCAGAGTCATTATCTAATGAAAGGAGGCTTATTGACTCCCTTCTGTCAATTTAAGACCACCTCTTCTCCTCTGATCATTCAAGGGTAAAGCTATTGAAGTTAAACAAAACTTGAAACAAATCTGGACCATGTCCATCAAGGAAATTGCCATGCCAGGCAGGTTAGAAAGCGCTGTATTTGCACTGAGTGGGCTGGTGTATCCCTACGTTGTAAGTCTGAGAATCAGAATAACCACCCTCATGGCATGGTAGTGACCCAGTTACTTCAGTCAGTGAAGCCAGGACCAGAGTCTGGATCAGAGGGAAGGTTGAACTGTGCAAGTTGTCAGTGTGGTTTGAGTGTCTGATCACTTATGCAGATAGCTCTTTCCTAAGCTGGCTGTTCTGTCAAAACCACTTTCCTTGCTGTCTGAGCTGTTCTTTCTCTAAGCTGGCAATTAAATTTCTTTTTTTTTTTTTTTCTAAGCTGGGAATTTAATTTTTTTTTTTTTTTTTTTTTTTTTTAAAGTGAGCACATTTTTGGATCAGATGAAAATATAAATGGAAACACCGTTTCTGGTCTTCAGTTCTTTCCATTCTGCTCCCAGTTCTGATCTCTTTCTGTACCTGTCTGCTGTCTGTGTCTCTCTTGATTTCTTTCCTTTCCTTTCCTCTCACCATCTCTCTTGCTCTCCCTTCTGCTTTTTCATTTGCCTTCCTCTTTGTCTGCAGGGCACACCAAAATGAGCTGCTCTCCATTTCTCCCACTTGCTCTCCCTTCTCACTTTTCTCTTGTTCTTCCCAGTGTCTCCTTCCTGTGCAGCACAAAGGCCTCCTAAACTTCGTAACATTTGCCCTCTCTGGAGAGTATTACATACTTCTCTGCTGGTTTTATGCAAAGTCCACAACTAATTAATTTTTGTTGTTGCCCAACCTGTTACCAACTGTGAAATAGTTACATTTCTTTCCTGGGACAGGAAAAGCAGGCAAGTGTGACTGTCGTGTGGGGCCTGAGTTAAGGAACCGGAATGGGCTGTGGAGAACTTTCTGCACGTGAACAGGGGCAAAAGAGCAAGAATGTAACATCAAGTGTTAATGCAAGTGTTGGAAGCAGCCTGGCAAGCACAGCTGGAATTGATATCTGGGGCACAGGTTCAGCCCTGTGTGCCCGGGGGGCACAAGCAGACAGACTGTGATGCATGGTTGGGCTTTAATGTACCTTTCTAGCTAGAAAATGCTACCCAGACTAAAAGGGAACTACCCTGGATGGTGGCAATGGATTAACATTTATTATGGTTTCCTGGAAACTAACTCTCCTGTAAACAGCTCATACTCTTTGAGGCTTTCTGAGAGGACCTTTGTAAGAAAGATTGAGATCAGTTACTGTATTGTGGAGATACAAGCTACCCTTTCTGCAAAAGGTCTGTTATCAAGGTCCAGAAAGAAGTAACGGAGACCTGTCTGCCTCTCCCTGCCTCCCTTTCTCCCTCTGCCTTCTTCTCCCTCCCTGCCTGCTCCCTCCATCCAAAGATCCTGAGGCTTGTCCTTATCATCCTTCAATCACATGACAGAGGAAGAGCAGGATAAAGTTGCTTGTTGTCTTACATGGCTTATGGATGAAGATGGACGTGAGTGCTGAAGTGACTTGGTACCAGTAGCTCTGGTTTGGGAGCAAAGTCCCAATGGAACCAGATATTCCCTGCTGTACACTTTCAAGTAAGGGGGCAAAGTGTGTGATCAAATTGACGTGGTTGAAGGGTTTGACCCAAGAGAAAAAGTACTCATGTCTGTTCAGCTTCCAAATTTACAGCAGTAAATGCCAGTCAGGATATAGGCTGTTGATTCAATATCACAGTTATATCAAATAAGTGTCACTGCATGCCTAGAAATTGTTCATGGTTGTAGTGGTATTGAACAATGAATAAGCAGAAGACACGCCCAAGACCTGAAAAAATTTTCCCCACATAGCTTTTATTGCATATTAAGTGTACAAAAAATCTTCTTGGGTGTCCAGTACTGCATTTCTTCTTGTGTCAATAATAGTAGTGAAGCTGAGAATGCACATGAGTCAAAGCTATTGAACTTAATGCTGAATTTATCGAAACATAATGTATGTTTCTATTGAAATACATGCAGAGGATGCATAGTATATATTGAAAATACATATGCACAACATTCAGTGTAGCAGGGCTTTACAGTGCAATACAGGGGAATATTTTTTTAGGATCAGTCTAGATATAGGTCTGTCCAGTGTCTGTCTGTGAAAGCTGCCATTTTACTTTCCACTCTTTTCCTTTGGGAAATGTAGCCTGCGAAGAATACAACAGGTTTTAAATGAAGCTTTCAGAACTGTTCACAAACATGAATGAATTAAACCTCACAACTCCTCTGTGCCATACAGGAGACATCCTCACCTCATTCTGAAAGGCAGCCACCTGTGGAAGGCAGCAGCTGTTTAATAGTGCATGGTTACATTTTACAACTGTTGGGTACAACAAGTGATGACAGAAAATATCCAAATTAAACTAGTGGGAATTAGGCCCAGAGAACATAATTGCTCAAATTAAAATGTGTGTAGTTTAAGTTAACGCCTATACAGTGTGCAGACTGCCACCAGTTCTGTAATGAACTCTTCTAGTTAGGGTTAAAGCTGTGCAAATATTGATCTCTTTGGCTTCTGAAACAAAACATTTGGAGATAGAAAAACTGGCATGTGTTGAACCAAATCCTCTTTGCGTTGGTTGGTTTGCCTCTTGTTCAGTTGCTCTTCTTTTTCATATAGGGGGAGAAAAAGAAAAAAATGGAAAACATCATTTCACTTGACACAAATTATTTTGTTTGGCCCAAAGCAAAACCTTTCAGATCAGCAACTTGTGAGAAAAGGCCAGGGAAGGCCAGCTTTGCAGAGTTGCTCTTATTGCTGCAAATGTAAAAGGCACCACTGGCAGCAATATACCACTTCCTAAGGGTACTCACCCAGTCAGTGGACTGGGCTGCCAATATCCTGCCTACCCAGAGAGACCAAGTTCAGTGCTGCAAGCCTTGGGAGAGTCATAAGAATTAAAGTAGAAGGAAATATTCTTATGTCTGTGGGGAAGAGAGATAGAGTGACTTCCCCATGGAGCAGGAAAAGGAGTGTGCCATAGTTGAGTCCTTTAGCCAGTCCTACCCTTTTATAAGAATACCTACTTTGAAGGAATATATACTTGGCTGAACTGAGATCTTGCCTCAATTCTCAAGGAGAGAATTTGTCCAGCGTAGGCTGAAATTTCCTCTTCTAATAGAACTGAATGGCTAATTTAGGAAGAAATCAAAGCAAAACAGACTCATTGCACCTCAGCATTGTTTTTGTCTGGTTTAACTTACCGTGTGGAACCATTTCAATAAGCTGTATTACCAGCGAAGATTTCGTTTTCCCTTCTTTTTGGTCGCTGCCCAAGAGCTAGGCAAACGCGTATCCACTTTTATTTAAATTCACACTCTCATGGTTAGAAATTCACAGCACTACTTTCTCCTCCTTTGCCAGCCTTGCAGAGGCCTCCTTATGATGAAAGATCTTATTAGAGTTAGCTCTCTGTATCAAGGAGAGACAATCAATTCCTTTTGGAGATTTAATTTTAATCATGCAACTGGCTTCTGTTGCCCTGTGTTCCATAAAACTTTCCCCATTCCCTGGCCCTCGGTATTAGTTTCTGTGGATGGCAGGCTTCAGAGCTTGTCCCGGTAATCGGAAACAGGAGGTTACATTAGTCCCAGGTTGTGTTGCACACAGCAATTCTATTTGCAGAGTCTGTTTGCTGCACAGCTAACGGCTGCTTCAAACAGCGCACAAGTAATTTCCAAATGACAGATCTCCTCTCTGTCTGCAGCTATTTTAAACTTGGTTTGCCACATGTGGTGTGGCCGTGACTCTGGAGGGAGTCATTCCCCTCTAAGCCCTCCTCTTCCAGATCCAATGTGCTGTTGCCCTGAGCTGAATACTGAATATTGAACTTCCTTCAACAGATGAACTTCAGGCCAATTATTATTCAAAGAATAGTTTTAGGAGCTCATAAAACTAAACTAGCAACCCACCATTTCCAGATCATTTCTACACAGAACAAAGAGACAACATTCTTCCCATGAGCTACGGTGAAATTAGTCTCAAAGTTCTTGTTCTCGGGGAGAATTCAGAGCAGGCGCGGAGAGTGTTACCACACTGACTTCTGTGAAATTCCTTCCACTTCTGCTAGTCATCATTTTTGTCCTTTAACCTGCAAACTCTGGGTCTGCCAGGAGGGATGTGAGCATAGCTGAGAGTATCCTGCACATTGCCACTGCCACGCAACCGGGGCCCGTATCCCACTGGTACTGCCGTTTTTCAGCAGCATGACTGATTTATTACACAGTGGGATGGAGGGAATCAGACTCTTTTGTTTTGGCTGTTCTCCAAATATGCCTTTTAGGACCACTTTTCTTATTTGCATTCCTAACATTGACTTTAGTGTTGGGACTCAGCATATCAACTCTTGGGGTTTCTTTGGCTCTATAGCCAGATGTGTCTTTGGGGTTGACCTTTTCTTCGAACGTGATCCAACTGGAACTTCAGATCTAAATGGTAGCACACGGCACAGCTCTGAATTTCTAATTGTGGGCCCCCACCTACATCTTTATGCAGAACTCAACATCATCTTTGTTCTTTCCACTTGTCTACTTACAGCGTCCTTGCTGCTATGGTAGTATAGATATATTGGGGCTCGGAGACCATCTCAGCTAATGGAAAGTGTTTTAATTTTTTTTTTTTACTGTTCTCCTGTAAATCTCTATGCCTAGGGTTTAAAGCTGGGCTGCTTTTCTGCTTCATCTGTCCCCTTTTGCCTTTGATTCTTTTCCTCTCTACTCAGTCCATTTGTGTTCTCTGATGTGTAATGGCTCTATCAGACTGGCATGGAGTAGTCTCCATGTTGGTGTTATAAACCCAACTATTGGATTGACCCAGTTCTCTGGGCAAAAACTACTGTTTTGTTTCCAGTAGTCTTTATCAATAAAGGCTATTTGTGTCTCATTCAAAGGAATAGTGCTGAGATTATTGGGAGCCTGTGAGGAAGCAGTTGGGTACTGACAAGAGTCTTAAGAATGCTTGAATGAAAATACTCACCTTGATCAGTGCCAAGCCTTGGTGATTGCTGAATTCATAGCTGCCACTCCATTCTGTATGCACAGCCCTGTAACAGATGAGGGGAAAATAAAAATTACATAGGATTTAATGGTTGTCAAAAGAACCTCAACTGAAGTGAGGTTTGCCTGGTGAATGGCTATTCATTAACCACAAGCTAAAGAAGTAAAGGTCACAAGCAGGCATAACTCAGTGAGAAGGCCATGGGCGGACACAGACCTACCAGCACCTTCTGCCCAAACAGGCTTTTTTAGTTGCTGCTAAAAAGAGGTTTTACATCATTGTTACTAGTGCCTGGGCAATGTCAGAATTTTTTGTTGGAAGAGATGGCTGGGAGTGTATGGATTCGCTGGTGACTCTTAATTTATTTAGTTTAGTTCAGTTCAGTTCAGTTTAGTTGGGATACGTTAATTCATTAAAATTGAGGCTGTATTTGTGTAAGCATACTGTCAGCTAGAAAAATTGTAATTTTAGAATTTGGGAATATTGCATATCAAGCATCTAGTACTTGCATGTGGTACTAGCTTGTGGCATTAGCTTGTGCTGCTGGAGGTGTGGGAAATACAGCTCAGATCCTGTATTGCCATAGTCATATCTGGGATGCAGATTTGTCTTTCCCATCCCAGACAGGCATAAGAATCATCTGTTTGTCCTGAAATTGGCCTCTCTTTTCAGTTTTCTCTGGAGTTTCATGTGTTTGTCTAGATATGAAATAGTTTTGAATTTTATATTGGGTTTTTTTTTCATATGTAAAGGAATGTTGGTATGTTTTGGTTTTTTTCCACTGACTTTAACATTTCTTTATGAACAGTTATTTGCTAAAAGGCTGAATCAATATGTGATAATTGAAGGAAAAGCTCAGGGAAAATAGCACAGCAGCCGGGTCGAGAGTAACCCAAGAGCTCTCAGAAAGTTGGACAGGTTTACAGCTGTGGGCAACTGAAGCCCCAGCCTCAGTGACAGGATTGTTTTTTCCAAGGCTGAAGAAAAGAGAGCTCAGAGGGAACAGTAACTCATTATGGAGTTGAGGCAATGGGCCAAGCTGTGCCTGTGCCCCTGAGAAAGAGGAGAGGCATGCACAGACACACGGGCAGCACTCATGCATGCACACACCTGCCTTTGATGTTTCCTTACATTTCTCTTTTGAAGGTCCTGAATCCTTGAGCAATATCCTGAGGTCCTTTTTCCTTTTTACTGAATTGAAAGGCTTGGTCTCCAGGAACAAGGAGTGAAAAAAAAAATCTATTAGATCTTTATTAAACCTTGCTTTTCTTATACTTTAAAATTGTTTTTGATTTTATTCTTTTAAATACTAATACCTGGATTCTGTTGACAGTTTCTAAATGCTGATATTGGATGCAGTTAAAAAACCCCCTAAAATTTCAATCTTGAAAAAGAAAAAAAATGGAAACTATGTTTTCTTTTTCTTTTCTTTCTTGCATTACGCCAGATGAAGCCTTTAAAAACTGAGTGCATTTTGAAAAGAGATTGTCTACGTTGCCACATAATATGATATCTGTGTAATATTTACCAATCTGCACAAATGCTTATGGCAGCAAATGAAGATGGAAAATGTGCACTGGGAATGGATGTGGCTGTGATGGGCCATTGCACACTCCCTATACCCATCACAGCTGTTCTTCCAGCAGCCTCTCTGCTTGGCAGTGGAGAGGACTTTTAAGGAGTAGTTTCAAGGAGTAAAAATCCTCTTGGTCCATATGCCCCTCAGAATTTGTCTCTGCATGCATAAAATCCTGCACAGCTATCAGACTGCTCTGCAGTCTGCTGATGAGCAACCACTTGATTCCTTACCTTCTGCTTTTATCTCTGTCAGTCTCTGGTTCAAGCCCACTGTGCCAGTCAAAACATTTGATTTTTAATTTGTTGAGCACACTAGGATTTTTCTGCCCTGCAGTTAGAGAAGGTGCTGCTGAGACTTTAAGAAGTGTAAAGAACTGAACACATTTCTGGATATGTTTAAGGTAAGCAACCTCCACTGGGGGAGTCACCTTTCTGTTGTGCCCGAACAATGATTATGCACTGCCTGCAATGTCTAGGATTTTCCAAGAAGTCTCTCATTTCAGCAGTGAGGAAATATCACCTCTTACTTAGGAAATAGCCCAGCTACTTGAGTTGTCATCCACGAGGCAAGATTTCTATTGCTAGTGCTGCATTGTCCTCAGCTGTGGACACACTTGGGGCTTCCTCCTCAGGTCTTTTACTCATGCTGGCCAAAACACAGAGTTGGTGAGAGTGTTATACAAAGATGATCTGAAATAGGCCTGCTCAGTATACACATATTTCCCTCAGTCTGGAGTGGGAGATCCTTGTACTTGTCCATCCTTGTACATCCCATTAGCTTTTCCCTGTCAGGTTTGGTATCAGTCATACTTGATCCTTAGACTCAGCAGAACTGCTTCTCTTGTGGACTTTGTGCTTTGCCTAAGGCAACACCAAATGATCTTCCAGCTCCCTCCATTCTGCTCTCATTCCCATCCTTGCTCATCTTTTATTGAGCCCAGACAGACTACAGCACTGTGCACATTCCCTCTTTGCTAAAGAACCTGCTCTGCCCCAACCAAGTCTAACATGAACTCTGGTAAATATTGTTAAAAATATTTTAGGTTAGAGCTTCAGTACAGTTTGTTCGATATGCCAGAAATCTTCAGCAGACCCACAGCTCACTTTATTCCCCACAGTAAGCCATTTTTAATCTTTAACATTATAAATGATGTTCCCTCTCCTGCAGCTTTTTCACTGAAGCCTGGAAAATGTATTCACTCTCCTCCCACCTGTTAAAAAAAGTTTGTGCTGATGAAGATGTAGATTTACAACACTGAGGATGGAAGAGGTGTTCAGGTAAACATGGACAGTGCCCTGTCAGAGCAGGGGTCTTGTATGGCATCCACAAGTTCCTTGTGCTGCTCTGGGAACTGGCTGCTGCCATCCACCCACCTTTTCCTTGCTGCTTCAGACATAGCAGAGGAGAGATTTTTGTTGAGGTATAGTGCCACCAGCTCACAATTTACCTGGCAAAGCTGGATTTGACAGAGAATTGCCTAGTTTCATTTGGCCACTTGTATTACCCATCCCCCCCCAAGCCACTTGATGAGCTCTCTTCTCCACTGATTTTGAAACAGCAGCCACAGGGGCTCAAGCCTGTCCAAACTGATCTAAGACTTCCTAGAATTGCAATTTCTTTGAGATTATATTTATGTTTTTAAGCAAAAGACTGATGGGGAAATATGGCTTATTTAGTTGCAGCTAGATTTCCAGTTGGTCCAATTTCTGTGGCTTCATATACTATGAGGATGAATTTTCAACTTTGTACCAGAGGAAATCAGTATATGGAAAGGAGTTTAAGAATAATAAAGGAGAAGATTTTTTTCCTTTGGGAAAGGGCTGTACTGTGCACAGACGAGCGTTTCAGGCTGGTTGTCTTCTAAATTGCTTTGCAAAATGATAAGGATAATTTTGTCTATATAAATGTGCAGGGTCTTTTTATTTTAGATGACGTCTTTGAAGGTTATACTCAGATACGTGGGTTTAGAATAAGTCAGGGAAGCACAGACAGAGCACAGGCAGAGGCAGACAGCACAAAGAACAAGTGAGCAAATGCAAAGACAGTGCAAAGGTCCTGATCTTTTCTACCAAACTTGGTGCAAAAAAGAGATGTTGCAGAGAGACAGACAGATGCAGTCATGTTAGAGACCTGCCAAGAACTAAAAGCTACAGCCCTTACAGAGAGGAAATGCAACACTGAGGAAAAGAGTCTTCTCTATGCATTGTTGGGAATGAAATATATTTTTTCCTCCTCCTAACCCTTTTAAGCCTTTAATCTTAATCCTATTCATCATCATTAACTTCAGCAATTGGCCAAAATATTTAAATGAGGTGAAATGAAAAGATTTAAGAGTCTAGTGAAGTCTCATCAAACCACAAAAGAATAATCTCCAAAGATTAAGAAAGCTGCTATGGCCCAACCTGTAAGGAATGAGAGGAGGAGGGAGGGAGGGGGGGGGCTTCTGAGATGAAAAGGAGTTACCAATTAGATCCTTTTACTAACAGTATTGAGTCTTTTTCCGCCTTACAATAGCCCAGTGCAGAAAAAATTATGGAAAATGAATTAAGTATTTAAATCCAGTAAAAGGCGCAAAAAAAAACCCAACAAAAAAAACCCAGGTAATATTTTAATAAGACTTAAATGGGTCTTTCAAAGGCACTGAAGAGCTCTTGGGCCTGCATCTCTTGCCATTTCTGGGTGTAAAATAGGCTTTTAACTATCACTGCACTATGAAGTGCTTTGATGTTTATTTCCCTGATTTTTGTGCCTGCTGCCATTTGCTGTTGGTGGGTGCGTGTCTGTGTGTGTGTGTGTGTGTGTGTGTGTGTCTGTGTGTCTCTGTGTCTCTGTGTCTCTGTGTCTCTGTGTCTCTGTGTGTGTGCGTGTTCTCTCCTGTGTTCATTCCCCTGAGGCACCCGTTGTAACTTGGTTTCAGCTACGCTTTAGTTAATGGGCACTTAAAATAAAATGGTACCCATTTCACTTTAATTTCGAGAAAGGGGTAAAGGCCATTCCCTTTCCATTTCCAGATGAAAGGAGCAGTGCTGCAGCTCCATAACGAACCTCAAATGAAGTGGAGAGCTGATAAATTTAACGATCTCATCAGCATACAAATATATGTGTCTGTGTGCTTGTGTGTTTTTATATACACACACAGTTCGTGACTAAAGCTGGAACTTGAAGGAGATGGGGGACCTACAGATACCAGATTTCAAGGATGAAAGGGAGCAGGTGGATTTTTGAAGAGCATTGTTTCAGCCCCCTGTTGTGCCATGTGGCTGCTCTACGTCCCTGCTGAAGGCAGGAGGATAGCATGGCATGAAGGGCATTATTCAGCCCATTTAATGTAATCATAACATTGTGCACACATGAATCCTCCTGCCCCAGCAAAGAGTGAAGCTGCGGTAACACCTGATGTAGCTGTTAGTCCCAGGTGGCTTTCTCAGAGACTGGGACATTTTATATGGGGAGTGTTGTCAGACCATTGAATTGTGCTTTTGCATTCCTGCTGCATCAGGACTCTCCTCTGGGCCAGGGGCACATGTCTTTCTCTTTCCTTGCCTGCAAAAGCACTGATGGGTGTGCACTAGGTTGGAAAAGTCTGTAAAATCCAGCTGGGTTGTCAGGGGGCTGTGTCACAATTCTGAAGATGTATGGATGCCCAAACTCTCTTCTACAGCTACCGGTAGTTCTGAGGAGGCCCAAACCCAGGGAGATTTCATATTTGTGTGTGCTTTACCACTTCCAGTAGATGGTCTGACTCCACTATTTCAGGAGTGTATGACTCCTGATTTTTCTCCTTCCCATGGCCAGGGCTAATAATGTCAAAAGCACGACCGGTACAGCATTGGAAAATACTGCAGCTTCTGGTAACTTCCTGTCTTACCCTCTCTGATAGAAACAAAAGTAAGGTATGACCCTGCCCTGCACAAAGTGAGTGGTAAAAGTAGATTAATTTTGGGAAAACTGCAGTACAGTTGTTGGTTATGTGTTTGAAGCTTTTGATTTTTCTTGTATCTTAGCTTGAACCTATCCCATGCAGTTTAAGGACAGCCCTTTCTTCCTCTCAGGGAATGTCCTTTTGATGGCAGTGTCAGGGTGTGAATTCCTAGAAGAGAAGCTCATCTTGGGTTGGGGAAATTTTGCATATAGAAACTTACCAGCTTGTGGCATCTATACAATCCATATCTTCATCCCCACTGTGCAACCTTCCAAAACACCCCACATCTCTTTCTCTGTCTTCAGCTTCCACAGTGCCTTCAGAAAGACAAACTGGTAAGAACTGACTACAAAACTCTGCAATGAGAGCTTTCCCCTGCTCCTCCCTGAGCACTGTGGCACTCATTTCTCCCTCCTCTGACTGTCCTGTTTTATCCCAGTCCTGGTCATCAACTCCACTCCAGCAAACTGGAGCCTCCGGTTTCTCCTACCCATTTATATAGCAGGCCACCGCAGGGTAAAATATCACCTCCATCAGCACTGACATCCATCACTTTAATGAACAGCAAAAATCAATCTCTAATTGACAAAAACATTTTTAATCAAAGTATGAGGCATTTGGAGCACAGAAGCAGCCTTTCATCTTCTGTCAGTTTTTTCCTTTACAAGCGGAAGCAGCATGGGTTTGTAGCTGGCCAAGGAGGCCAAGCGGCATCAGTGGAGGGAAGCAGGGACAATGCTTTCAGGTGATAGTATTAGAAAAAAATCTGCTTCTCTCCTTTTAGCCAGCCAAAGCTTGATTTTGGTTTGTGGATCAGTGAAGAATATACAGCAGTAGTAGGAAGAGTTTGGAACAGCCTAAGTTTTTAATTAGCATAAGTTCTCTAAGACACCACTAGGACCATGTTTTCTTTTACCTTCTTTATGCAGGTACCAAAACCATGGGCATTTGCTATTAATAGTCTACTAGTGGGCCACAGAAACACGGTGTGCCACCAAAACCCATCACACTAAACAGGCAGGTGAAGAAGCTCAATTTAGCAGCACTGGTTTGTGTCATAGCATTTAGGGATATTGCCTGTGTACGTATAGGGATTTCCTCAGGGCAGCTCTCCTTTTCTGGGTAGAAGAGATGGTAGTTATTGTAAGAGCAGTTGCTTATAAACTCGTAGATTGCTGTGAACTACATATGAGTAAGTGAAACAACCTGCCAGCAGCATTGAAGGCTTCTTTTTCTCTGATTAGGGAGTCCCTCAAAGATTTGTAAGGTTACTCTGGGCAGCTTGGTATCCTTGCAAGTGTTTGTGAGCCATGAAGGGCAAGGGAAGGTTATTAGAGCACCATGTGGATACTTGGGTCTTTTTGCCATTTCTTGCAAGAAGGTATTATTACAAAGCATCTTTATCTCTGTCTGGCACAATCTGAGTGCCTTGGCATCACTGCCAGTACCTGCAAGTGAAAGGGTGAGGAGGAGCGGATCAGTAGCGACGCTGTCGTAGCACCTCTGCCAGTGCTTGACAGGGAGGCAGTTTGGGAGATGCAGCAGTATTTGGCACTGTGAGGGCCCACTGGCAACGTGCTTATGAGAGGAGCAGTAGGGAGCTGCAGGAGTGCCTGATGCTGCCGGGGAAAGTTGGCACACCTTGCTGGATTTATGAAGGGAGCGATGGGGAGGGAGGGTGCGTCCTTGCCCATCACAGTTGCCAGTGTTTGCAAGGGAATCGGTCCAGGGGGCTGCAGTGGTACCCGAGCACCATCTGGCCACTCTGGCACTCTTGCTGGTGTTTGTAGGCTTGGCTTTGGATAATGTCTTTTTCTGATCAAAGGCCAGCATTTTGGAAGCAAGCCTGGAGTGTGTGTTACATAAATAGTTTTCTCTCCTGTCCAAATGCCTCCCACATCTACAGAATCTTAAGAGCTTTAGAGGAACTTTAAATTGTGTCCCCTTGCAGAGAAACCACCTCAGAATTTAATGACCAGTGGGATTTTAATTCACCCTGTCTTCCTCAGGTGTTGGCCAGAGAGAATTTGTTTGGAGAATGGACTCTTAAATTTCTGGTTCTGCATATAAGGAGAAGGAGGCAGTAGAATTCCCTTGACTGAATTCACCACAGCTGCTCTGTGGAACCATAAGCTGTATGTGTTGATGTTCAGCTGGAAATAGGCTGGCGTGTCTTGCTCTTATGCTTAGTCAGACTTCTAAATGTTTCAAAGAAGATAGTGATATTTGCCCATGTGTCTTATTTGTTCATCAGCAAAACATACCAATAATAATTTCAGCTAATATTTTCAGCTTTCCTGGGCTTTAAGCACTCCTTGTCCTCCCCAGAGCTGCTGTGTGTAACCACAGAGGAAGAGATGGCTTTGAAACAGCAGCCTGGAACAGTCTGTAACAACAGCAAGTGTGATGAGGTCCAAAGTAGGTCAGAAGAGCAAGGACTTGACTTTGCAGGTGGATGTGGAACATGCATCCCAAAGGGAGATGGGGAATGAGACAGATAAGCACCAAGAGCTGCAGAAGGCTTCAAGGCATGCTTCACTGAGTCCTGTGCATCCAGCATGTGCAGGACAACTGCAGGAAGGTAGCGTGAGGAGCACAGTAGCTGGGGACTTGCCTTGCCCAGTGTATGAACATTCTTCCATAAATGAAGGCAGAACTGTGAGTCACTGCAGCTGTGGAGATGCCAGGAAGCATGGGGAAAAGCAGAAGAATGAAACACAGTTATAGTCTCCTTGCCCAGAAATACTTGTCGCTGCTGCCCAAGTCAGCGCCTTCAAGACCACTTTGATAAGCATTGTTTTTCCACTGGCTGAGGTAGTGTAGATGCTGACATTCATAAAATATGCAGAGTGCCTGGCCAGGTTGCTGGATTCTCTTGCTTCAAGCCTTTCCTACTCTGTGTTGAAATATATGGATGTCGTTCACTTATAAAGATGGATGTGTTATCTAGATTGCAGCTTTCCCATGTGTCATGCCAGATGTCACGCTCAGTCCTGAAATATGGTGGAGAAGGGAGGGGGGGGGTAGAAGTGAGCTCTGATTTAGGCAGAACCACTTTAGATAATTTTTCCTTCAAAGGTGAAATGGAAGGCCATTGTGTAGCAGTAAAACTTGCCAGTTTGAATCCTGCCCAGCTCAGCAAACTTGGAAGCTGCTATCATGCAGCACCCTATGGGATACAAAATAAGCTGGTCATTTCCATCCAGTTCTGGTGGGCAAGAACTCACATCAGAGAACCCATAATTTCAAAGTGACCCAGTTTTGTTGTCAGACTCTTTAGAAGGGCCATGGGCTGAGCAGGACACTGAGAGTAACTTATCCTGTGACCTCTAGGCCACAGAACCTCCAAGTGGGATCCAGGAGAACCAGACAAGCAGATCCCAAGATTAAACACTCACAAGGATTTTAAAACTTTGGGAACATCTTCTCCTAACATTATCTGTGGGAGAGGTCTGCTTTTCAGAATATATGGAAGCTGGGAAAAATTTCAAGCGTCCATTGGCTCTTATACTGAGATTTCAGAAAAATTGAGATCTGTTCCTCTTTTTTTTCCCCCTCCTAAATATCTTAGCAGTTTCCAGAGACAGATGAAGAACCCTTCTTCTATAAGCTGCAATATAAAATTTCTTATTCTCTACTTTTCCTTACTTAATAGGCTGGATACCTAAGGGATTCCTACACTTCATATTTGTGTGAGTGCACATATGTGTATGCGTGTTTCTGGTCTCAGCCATGGTAGCCATATCAATCCTCCCTTTATACTAATCCAGCTCCCTCTTGGCCAGTTTGACTAACAAAAATTTACCAACCAAGCAGCAGAGCGGAGCGAACACATTAAGAAAAACAGCACCGAATGCAGCCTTGCAAAGAGCCATTGGCATCAGTCATCCCACAACAATCTGTACCACACGCCTCCTCTCTGTAAGGCCAGAGACAGCCTTTCCCAGCCTGCAGCCCTTTCACAACATTAAATATAATGTCTTTCTTCCTTCTCCGTTGCAGCAGGTAGGTGTTCTGCTCAAGATTTCTTTTTAGAAAACTTTCCTCCTCTCAGAATTTGTGTTTGACTTTGCAAAAATTTATTCTAAGCTTGAAAAATTGCTTTTATATCCAGGCTGTTTGCTGTTCCTTTCAGAACAGGATAGCCCCAGGTATTGCTGCCAGATGAGTGAATTATGCTGTCCAGTTTAAGGTGGAGTTATCAACACATCCACTGGGAGCATACATAACTACCCAACAGACTGAGATCTTTTCTGCTCTTTGAGCTGAATATAATTTCAGCCTGTCACTCCTTATCATATCCCCTTTAATCATGCAAAATATTTCCTCCCCTTCTCTCTCTCATCCTGCTCACAGACTTATCATTTTCCCCTTTAGCCTTCATTTAGTTGCAATATTCACATTGTATTATATATTCTCTATACAATTAAGTAGGGAAATTGTCACCACGGGTTGTCTGTGAAGCCAGAAGTAAGAATAGGTTCAGAAAAGGATTAGGGAGTGCATGGAAAAGTCCATCAAGGGTTATTAAACTCAAATATATAGGTAAATATTGGCCTAGGAAGTCCCTAGGCTTTACATTGCTGTATGCTAGGATAATATACTTGGGAGAAACATTGCTGTATTTTTGTCAGGTTTTTTATAGCCCTTTCATAGGGCATTTGCTTGTGGCCAGTGCCAGACATGGCCTGGGAGCTAGCAGGACCTTTTGACCTGACACCACTGGATTTGTGTTAATAAGTTTGGGATGGGATGCTTTATCAAACTATACATAAAACACCTTGTTCTGTTGTTACGATTATTACACAGTATAACTTTAAGATCTGCACCCTGAGATTTATAGCATTGTAGAGTCTTCCTGGACTTCTCCACAGATCCTCTTGATTTTTCAGACTGCAATTATTCTTGCTTCTTGCTGGTTTGGCATAAGTGCTTAAAACAATTAATCTTCAGGGGAATTAATCTTTTTGTGCTAAAGGCTGTACAAATCCAGAACTGAAGCAATCTGGATGCATTAGATGTATGTTTTTCTGGTTGCATCTCAGTTTGTTATCCAAGTTAGGAGTCTCAGGGGAACAAGGCGAAGGAACGATTGTGAAGGGGATTTTTAAGATTTTAAAACACACTGCATAGCAGTCTCTTCCTTCTCATGCTCTTGACTTGTTTTATACAGAATCCAATTTGACAACATCCTGAAAATGCATGTTCCTGTTTCATTGTTTACCATTAGAAATATTAAGATTCTAAAGTGTTCCATTTCAGAATTTGAGTCAAATTTTAGTGATGGAAAAGCAGACTCAATCTTCCCCCTCCATCATGTCTCCTTTTCCCTCCTCTTTCCCTCCCTCACTAAATAAAAAAAAAAATCCAGAAGTATTTAACAAACTGTGAGGAACCAGATTTTCTTGATTTGGGGGTCTCTCACTTTGATACTGAAACTTCTCCTGACTTAACCAGCATTTGACCATGGACTTCCCAAACTGGAAGAAGCAGTTGCTCCAGTTTGAGCCTATTGCCTGCTTCTCTGCACCCTCTCTTTCCCACTTGCCCCTCTGTGAATACAAGCTTTGTGATTTGATGCTCTGTTTTGCCTTGAGTGTCAGATAGTTTCCAGCTGATGGAAAAGGGATTAAAAATCTGTGGAGTCACTCAGAGAGGAATTATGCTGGTGTGATGGAGAGTTGGTAGAAAGTTGTGGTACTGGTTTTCTGCCATCTTGTTCACACACAAATGAAAGGAAGATGTAACCTAGGTACCTCCATAACTTATTATTTTATCCTGAAATAAAGCACCAAGGGCATAGGCAATTGCATACGAATCAGGTGGATGTGTAATAAAAACAGTTTTAGTATGCTGAGGCCACTGTAAGTCAAAGACTGGCTGACTGAATTGGTCCATAGCCATATTTTGCCCTTCTGTCCCTCTCTTTCTTTCTCTCTGCTGGTTTGAAACAGTGAGCACAGGCTGCCACTATTTACCCAGACACAGAGCTGAGAGAAAAACTCCATACCCTATTAGAGTTCTGAGTTTGCCTTTATGTGTCATAAAAAAAAAAAAAAAAGATAGAAAATCATAAACACAGCTCACTTTGTTTTGGAAGGTTTTTGCTTTTCAGTTCACGTTTAATGAAGTAATTACTATAAAATACTCTCAAAATTCAAGACCTAATTAAAGCAAAGAATAAAACCTCAATTGATCCATTATTTAGATTGGTGAGAAGTGAGCATAAAGAAGCCATGAAAAAGTTAGTGCATTATGAGAGAAAGAAGCATGCTTCCTTTTGGAGAATACTGATGGAAGGGAGACCTTGGGACAGTAACAGCCAGTAACAGTTAAATTATTTACAGACAGTTCCTCTTCAGAGAAGAATGGGGCAAAAACAAATGTATCAAAAGGCTACTTTTCCCTGACAAACATAGGTGTTGCTGAATATGTCTGATTCAGAAGCAGTCTAGTCTAATATCCTCCTTTCTGCAGACCAGCCCCCAAAGTGCACAGTAAGAAATGAGCTCTTAAGTCCCCAGTCAAGTTTTTCTGTCCCTGAGTGGGCATAGTTTGGCTGACAGTCTGCATTGCAGGCTGTGTCTGCCTCTGATGAGTGCAGACTATGATGGCACTTTTGGGTCCTGCTTTGCAGATTGCAGGGAGGTGTGAGCGAGAGGATTCATGGTGGCAGGAACTTGGCTGTGCCCAAGAGCCCTCAGCTCTTGGGATGGAGCACACTGTCATAGTCATCGCCATCATTCACCCTTTCTCTAGCAGGGGCTGGCCAGAAGGAGCTGAGCCACAGGGCAGATCTGACATACCCAGACCATCCTACTTTGATGGCTCTGAACAGGATCTTTCATTTCCAATATTCTCTGTAAAATTGCTGGCGAAGCTTTAACCAAATTGCTTTATCTGTCTTTCTTTAATTCCTGTAAAAACAAAAATGACAAAAAAAATTCACTTTACCTGAAGGTGGTTTTAAGCTATAAGAATAGGCATGTTGTTTGGTTTTGTGAAGACCAACTAAATTATAATAAAGATTTTTGTTATTCTGGGTTTCCTAGGTGCCAAGACTGATTCAAAACTCATTTCATATTATCTTACTTTCTAAGGCATCTCTATTGTTTCTGGAAGTGCTAATGTTAAAGTTTGGGCTAACTGCCCTCCTGGGTCCAACATCCCTCCACCTGCCATATTATTCCTATTGCATTTACACCCGAATGATACTATAAGGGGAAGTAGCTGTGCTATGAGAACTCAACACCTCTGAAATTTATCTTTGCATGACATGCTTAATTTCAGATGAACCCTTCCCAAACGACTGCCCTTTTTGTTTAGACTTAGCTTGGAGAACAGTGATTGCAAGGCATCTCAAGGAACAACCCCATCTCATCAAATGGAATTCAGGTCATTTCTACTTGAATTTCTCTTTTGGGGGAGTAAAATACAACTGCAAGAAAGTTACAGTCAGATGTGTATGTGTCATGTTGGAGTTTAATCAGTGAGTAAATCTCTGCCGCCCTTCCTCTGCAGACCTTTGCCAAGGGACAAAGCAATTACAGCTCTGTGTGTAGATGGAGTCCCAAACTGCTTGAGATGGTTTCTTTCATCAATACATAAAATAGATTGCCAGTTCCCTCTCTGAAAGGCACAGTACTCAGGTTGTGCTTCCCTAATGCTACCTGGGGAGGCAGAGTGGCCCTGAGTTGCTCTCTGTAGCAGGTTATAGCAGAAATGCTTCAATTTAATCCTGGTAATGCCAAACCACTAGGAGTTGCTTGGAGCCAGTGTAGGAGAAATTCTGCTTCCTCCAGCCAGCTGTAGATGCTTCAGGTCAAGCAGTAGTTTCTCACACTTCTGCTTAGCAAATATGCCTTTAGAAATGTGCATAAAAGGCAAATACACACCACCCCTAAATCTGCTTTGTGAAAATGGACTGTTACGGTCTCCACTGAGTTTGTATCTGAATGCGAGCAGAGTAAAGCAGGGTAATAAATGCTGACTGCATGGCCGCTTTTGTGTCTATTTTGACAGCTCTCAAAATAGTATCCCCAAATTCCTCCAAAATCAAAATGTCCCATTTTCCCATTAAAAAAAAGAAAAAAAAAGAATTCTTGGGTTTGTGTCAATTGGAAGCAACTTCTCTTTAAAATAAAACCTCTAATAATTTTTAATTAAATGCCTTAAATACAGAAATTTATTTCGTTTAATTTGAAACAAAACTTTTGCTGATGTTCCAAAATCACTAGCAAACTGAAACATCAGTCTTGAGTGTGCAGTTTAACTGTATCAGTGTAGCTAATGACAAATGACATTCAACACCATGCCAGCAGCAGTGGTTAAACTCCATAATTGTTTCTTTTATTGTCCCCCTTTGCACAGATTTTAAATCCCTTGTTCCACAATTAACTTTTCTTTTCTGCTAAAGGCTCTTGTCTCTCTTGACAGGCTCTCTGATTACAAAATGTCTGCTGCAAACTCAGGAATGGCAGCAGGTCCAAGGATAGGAAATCTGTTTCTCCGGTCATTACCTGAGTAGATTGGAGTGTCTGTGAGCTGTAATGGGCAGGGGAAGAGGGTGTGTGGCCAGAGATCCTGCAAACATCGAGATTCCCAATGACAGTCCTCCACTTTGGCTTTTTTCACCCCTTCAAATTCCTTCCCTCCTTCCTCTGAAATGCATTTTCTGGAGAAGGAGGGGGCGGGTTCTAGTGGCAGAGGAAGCAGGGTTTTCACCGGGAAGTCTGATCCACTCTTTCTTGTAGCTGGTGGCAATTTTCCTTCTGCTCACTTCTGTCTCAGAGATAAGCCCCTTGCTTTGCTTGTCAGTCATGAAATCAGCTGCCATTTCAGGGCACCTCTCAGAGTTTCCAAATGCCTTTGACGCATTTTGCCTGAACAGGAGACTGCTGAGAATAGCTACTAAATCTTTAAATCTGGTTTCACACTTAGTCGTCTTTGTGACTTTAAGTTTGTTGTTAGCATAGCTGGTGTTCCAGGTCACTGAGAGCCTGGGATTATTACTCAAAGACCTGGTATTAATATGAGAGACTGGCAGGTTTGTTGAGCCACTCCACCCTGGCTGGGGTTCTAAACTAACTAATTCTCTGAAGACCTGCCCCAGAGTGCTCTGTGTCTGTTGTAAGGGAGGGATAGGGAGGGGAAGCAGGACTTTTCAGGCCCTTCCAAATGTTCAGGGAGAAAGGTAAAGTCAGAATATTACTGTACCACTATTTCTTTCTTGATAGGAAACCAGTGAAACTTCTCCTAATGATGGGGCAAAGGTCCTTGTTTCCACTGAGCGATACAAACTCACTGCCATGTTGCTAGTGTCTAAAACTCTTGATTTTCATTTCTACACACTTTCCTTCCTCCTTGCAGCTTAATGAAACCATTCACTCAACTGGCTTTTATCCCTCCTCCCCTTCATCTCCATCTGTCCACTCCAGGTGGCAGCTCATCTGGATGAGAGTGTACCTTCAGTATCATGGCTTGTACATCAGTGATAGTTCCTATGCACAGCTTCTGTTGGATATGTTGCAGACAAATTATTCTAAATTCTGGAAAACACACAGTTAAGGTGGACAGGAAGAAAAATGTTTGGATTTAACCAACTACTTAACAACTCTAACAGTATGTGATGCTCTAAGGAAAACTCCTTTTCTCCATGTTTGCACATTCATTTAATGAAGTATCTCCCTAAACAATTTACAAGCTGAAAATTATGGTTGTGTATTAATGTGACAGACAATCTGCCCAACTGCAGCCACCTTCTACAACTTCTCGGTTGTCATGGGCTCTGAAATCAGGTCAGTTAACAGAATTTGGCATAAAACATAAGGGCTCAAATTGTCTGGGGGTAACCAGCAATTTCCATGGCAGGAACAGCAAATTAAATGTTTCCAGAGCCAGCAAATATTTGTGACACTTGTTTCCTGTGGACCAGTATTCTTCCTCCGCATCCTAAGACTTCTTGGTTCTCTCTGTCTGGCTCAACCTCTGTTAGTTAAACATGTCTGTCTCTCAGCAGTTTCCAGACTCCTTTCTCATCTTTTCTATCTGTTCCCTACAGCTGTGACCCCAAAGCAGCCCTCCTGAATGCTGTCTCATTCTCCAAGCATCCTGTCAGAGTTCCCACTGAACATGACAATAAAGCCCAGTATTTTGAAACCAGTATTGATTGTGCTATTGAATGAAAGGCTAGGCTGCACGTCTTCTTTTGGTCTTGCCTTGGCAAAGAGAGTCTAGGAGTATCTGGCTTCCTTCCTTCCTCTAGGTGCAATCCCTAGGTGCTGTGTGGAGGGGAGTAGTATTTCATACTCCTTTCTCTTTTACGTCTTTCCATAGCTGCGCTTGTTGATGTTGCTCATAGCCACAGTCTGATTTATTCTCTCAAAAGCTCAAACTTTGGTCCAGCTCTTGAAGCTACCATTGAGGACCTGCAAAACTCATTCTCTTACTGGCTTTGTCTGCTTGCACTTTGGCAGGGCAGAAGATTCAGAGCTAAATGATTGCCAAATTTCATCATAAGTTACTGTCCTTCCAGAGTGGTTTTGCTTTTCAGATATTGCTACCCCTGGCTTGGTCACTGTCAGATTACAGTGGACTTGGCTTTTGTATTTTTTCCAGTGGGAATAAGCTGTTAAAGACCTGCCAGCAGATCTTCCTCTAGATGCTGTGTCCTAACCCAGTCTCTGCTGGCATCTTTGCTTAAGCAAGTTGGCTTTATTTTACCCTACTTCTTGAGTATCCTCCCTTTTCACCCCCTTACATCTCTCTAATCCCTTGCAACATCTCTTTTAATCTCTCCTGGTCTGTCTGAAATCTGGGTTCCTGCAGTGCTATACTATGTCCTTCACTTGTGGTCACCCCTAGTTGTCCACGCATTTGCCATCTCTGCAGATGTGAAAGCCTCTCCTAGGTGTGAGAAAACAGCAGCATGGCTGCATTTCCCCAGCATGCATCCCACTGCTCTCTCTGGAGCACAGTGCTGAGCTGCTCAGTCCCTGGAAGAGCCAAGGTATTCCACACCACCTGCTTGAGCAGGTTTGTCTGCATGTCTGCTGTCTCTAACTGCTGGCTGAGTGTGTAGAGAGGGGGCTGGCAAGAAAGGATTATATTCATTACAATATTAAATAAATCAGGTGGAACTAGCTGTGAGCAGAAAGCAGCACCTGGCTTTCGCAGTGTTGTGACAGGCTCCACCAATTACGCAATGCAAATAGAAACTGTCTGACTTTTGTTGCTCCTAGGCCATGACAGGCCTGGAAAGACTGGCAACTTATGATCTTCTCCAGTAAATCTGTTCTCTGCCCCAGCCTCTGAGAGCCTCCAGCCTCCACTGAAGAGCACCCATTCCTCAAGTCTGGCCTCCATCACAGCTGTGACAAGAGGGACCTCCAGAACCTCCAGACTCCGGTGTGCGCCCTTATGGCCCACCATGGGAGCAAGGCAGCACTTGGTTAGCTTTATTCTCATTGATGCAGTGGGATATTGATTTTAACTGGTAGCTGTGCTATGGTAGTTTTTAATGCTTCGACCAGCAAAATGAGGCCATGATACCCACACCATGGCGCTTGCCCTAATTACTCCGCAAGGTTAATTTGCTGAGGCTGTGCGGGTATGTGTGCCTGACAGATTGATTCCTTTGTATTATATTAGCTAAGGGAGGACACTGAGTTTCATACGTATATGGGGGAGGGAGAACAATTAGATGAAGGAGATCTGCTCTGGTAGCATAGGCAGGTCAAGGTTATGCTGAAATGAAATTACAGCTGAAATACAAAGAGTGAAATCATTGCTAAAAGACACCAAGATGGATCAGGATGAAAGCTCTTGAGGAGGAGATGGATCCTTTGAATTCAGATGATAATGGACTTGTAGAGGCGTTCAATCTTGACATGAGACCGTGGGGAGGATGGTGTTATATATTTCTATGTGTATGCACAGAGGAAATTTTATTTTAATCTTGTTTGACAGAGTCTGGCTGTAACTGAAAGTTAAGAAGATTACTGTCCAGGGTCAAGAGCTACAGTATGGAGCTCTGTAGCATGGACACAGGTCTCTGCAGACAGCAAAATGATAAATAATGATTTACATTTAAATCACAGAATATCACAGACTTCTCAACAGAACTTCTTTTCCTTAGTCCAAAAATCATCATACTTCCAAATAGATGAAGCCCCTGTTACAAGAATTCTGGCTTTCAGAGAATACTGCCTTCCTTTAAGAAAGTGAGGTGGTCCTGTTTGCTGTAGAAGAGGCTAACCAGGCAGAGGTGTTATGGAGCATATCTCAGCAGAGACATTAGAGATACCTCAGCAGAGCAAGAAAGCAGGTAGTGAAATAAGTGGGAAAAGGCAAGGTGGTGGTTCCAAATGCAGTCATAAAACTAGAGTCAGAAGATGAGGATAACTGGAGAAGGACATGACACAGTGGTAAATATTTCCTAGAAGTAACCAGGTGATCATATTCACCTCCCAGTAACGTCAAAGAGTAAGTATCTGCTAATCCACAAGCTATCAGGCCAGGAAACTCCACTCCAATGACAATGGAGAGCAATGCCCTAGGTCTGAGTGTGCCTCTGGGTACATGTTTTGTTCTGGCCAGAATACTTGTTGTAAGAGTAAAGGGAGTAAGGCAAAGTTCCACTCTTGGGTAATTACATTCTGCCTCCATAACTTCTCCATCAGCTGTAGTATAGAACACATTTTCTTTTTTTCTTCAGCCAGGAGGAGGCAGAACAAGAGGTCTAGTGGTAAGAGGTTTATCTTGGATTTGGTCCCATCCGGTATTTTATGCGATGTCAAATTTCAAAACAAACTCAGGATTGCATGAAAGCGATTGGTAAGGCTGCACACCCAGAGAACTGCCCTAGCTGTGGCAAGGATGTTTCACCCAGACCACGTCAATCAGAGGCTGGAAAGAAAAGGAAAAGCATATTTTGCCTTGCATTAATCTAGAGGCAGTTTGTGGAACGGATCTGAGTGAGGTGAGTGGGAGGATGAAAACGTCCCTGGCACATTTTGTGATTTAAAAATAATAATAAAAAGAAACCCCTTGTGTTCTGAAAACTCTATTAAAAGAAATGTACTTACTGCAGAAGAACAGCATGAAAGCAGAGAGTAAGGGCTTCAGCAAGGGGAATCTGAAAAAAAAATTGTATTTGGGGCCAGCTTTAGGGAGTGGAGCTGAGAGCTGAAGGAAACAAATGGCTTTGCAGTATCTGAAGTAAATAAAGCCAGCCCTATATACATATATATATTTGGAGCAGCCAGTTACCTTATGCTGTGTGTTGGGGAGGCTGGAAGGAAGCAGTGTCCCCTTGCAGATGAAATGGCAGAAAGAAGCAGCTTTTGGTTGTCATGCAGAGGCTCATGTGCAGTTTGAAAAAGGCAGACTCAGGAGGTGCTCAAGAACCACTGGTCTAGAAATATGTGTAACCCAGTGCCCCCCCACTTTGCTCAGCTGGGGGCAGGGGAAATCATTTGGAGGACCTAAAAGCAGAGAGGCATTGTAAAACCGATGTGGTGGTTTTTGCACAGGAAAAGAAAGAGAGGGAGTTTTCTGCCTTGTACTCTCAATAACGGTAGCAAATTTTAGAGCTAAACAGTGGAAAAATGAAAGAGAGATACTAACACCTGAGAGTGCTAGTGCAGGGAAATAAGACTGGGAAGAGAAAAAAAAATCTGAAATGCTGTAGATAAAACGTGCTTTATGTTTGTGGAAAGGTGGGAACTGTGACAAACTCAGACCTGGAGTTTATGTTTTATTATATATTTTCCTCTTGACCCCTGGAGAATACACAAATAAAATCAATTAATGGGCCTTGAAGAAGAATTACTTTAAACTGTTCAATTAAACACTGCAATGCAGAGAACAGAAAGGAGAGGGGGGGGAAAAAACAATAAATACATCTGAAAAAATGGACTTGTCTGAGGCGCCTGGGCCCCGACATGCACCATTACTGACGGATCGAATCACACTTCCATTAACACCATAATCTTATAGACTCCACAGGCCGTAAAAAAGGGATTTACTTTAATCAGGTTTGGTTAGGGCTGAATTTGAAAAGCGCTACAAGTGAAATAAAACACGACCTCATCCCCCCTTTGATTTTCTTTCTTCTCACTCTGGCTCCCTGATTTACAATTTGCCAACCACCAGCGGTTCACTTCTAATGGCTGCGATCCACTGGTGTATGTCGCACTCTCTCCCTTTTTGTGGCAGAAATGATTAGGGAGAACACAGACCTTTCCTTTCCATCCCCACCTCCTGCTTCCCTGGACAAGCACTCAGAATGCAGCATTTCTTTCCATATGGGCTGTAGTCCTCCATATTTGTGAGTTCCACACACTTTCCCTGGCCGTTCTGGGGCTGATATTGGGTCACTGAGTCGTGGTTGTGAAAAGATTCTGGAAGAGGGGTAGGCATGGGCTAGAGATGAGCAGTTTGCCCATTGGCTTATGAGTATTGACCCCGGAGGAGAGCAGGAGTGTCAGAGTAATGGTTTCTACTTCTCTTTCCACCTCCTTTTTCTTTGCCTCTTCTTTATGCTTCAGCCTGTTAAGATTATCATGGGGGCCAATTAAGTATTGTGATTTCTGTTCCTTTTTTAATTCATCCCCAAAACGGGCAAACCCAACACTGTGCAAAGGCTGAGCTATCAAGTGTGTTTGCTTTTGCTCCCTTGCCTGCCCCACTATCACTAGTGATAAAAAATACCATGTTACTGTTTAGAGAGGTGCCTTATTGGGTGTCATGGTTCAGTGTCAGCTGGCAACTCAGCACCATGCAGCCCCTTGCTCTCCAGGACGTTGGCTGCCAGTGACCAAGCAGGTTAATTCCATTGCTAGTCAGCCTCTTGTTTCCTGCTAGATTCTGTTGTGCTTTCCTAAAAGTCGCATCTTTGACCCATGGTAGTGTTGACACTCAGGTGGCAGCAGTGAGGAACTGAAGATCACAAGGTCCCCTTGGGCTTGCACCTAGAGGAACAAAAATAAAATGAGACAAAGAACAGTCAGCTGGAATAGCTGGAGCTGCCCCTGCCAGTGTGCCCTGACCTGTGACAGGGTCTCTCCCGTGCTATGGTGCAAGCGGCCAGCTTGCTGGGAAATGGATTAGGTAAGTCCTGGGCACAACACAACAAAATTAACTCATAGCACCTGTGGAGAACTCTGCTGGGTCAGCTGTGGCCTAAGAGTTGCTTTATGATAGCTGGATGCTGACAGGTGCATTTTGATTCCCAGCCTGTGGAAAATCATCAGGTTGTTTCACAGAGTTGCAGCTTCCTGGAATTTGCCCTCACTTACCTCACATTCCCTCTTTCTTCTCTGACACACATCTATTATGTGATTGAAAATATAAAATCCTTATGCTTAGCTGGAAAACACTACCCACTTCTCCCACACAGCTCTGCAAAGCTATACAACTAGAATGGACTTATTCCTCAAGATTTTAATGGTAAAGATTTAAGGCCAAATAAAAGCAGTAGGCAGGAGAACAGTTTAAGCATTGCATGGGGGATCTGGTTGCATAGCCACTCTTGACTTCCTGAGCACTGGAAAATGGAGGAAACATTATTCCTTAGTCCAGCTGGGAAAACCTTCTACTGGAGAGTTATAATGGAGGAATGAAATACCACCCTTCTAGGTCAGTAGTGCTTGATGAATCCTAAGGCATGGGTGAAGGAATATGCTCTGTAAAAAAGGAAACCCATCATAATGCTTCATAAAATTAGGTTCAAGGTGCAAAATTTACATAGTTCTCCTAAAAGCAGGGAAAACGTTTTGAATTTGTTCAAGTTGTTTGGTACAACCAGACACAAAGAATGACAGATGAAAGTGGGTAACAGAGGAAAATGAAAAATCGAAGGGAAACATAGGGATGGGGAGAGTGATATGGAGGAAAGGAATACTGGCAAGGAGTAATTTCAATTTAGAAGGAGATGTCAAATGGGAAAGAGACTGTTACATGGCCATTATGGGTGTTCATGTGTGTGCTTATAACATTTGAGAGAGAAAGAAATGGGGAGGAAACTGAAGGGAGGAAAGCAAAAAATAGTCTGAACAGGAATTTGGTCATGGGAAGGCAAGGCTAATGTTAGAAACTGATAATAAAGGCAGGCAAAGGGGAAAGAAAAAAGCATACAATTCACTTAAAAATTTCTCCAAGTTTAAAAGCTCCCCAGAGGCTTGGTAATAGAAAAGGGCTTTTAAGTGCTATTTTTTCCCCCTGTTTTTCCTCTGGGGATGTCTCAGAGGAATGATTTATTGTCTAATGTATTTAAAGTGACAAGGCCAAGTTCTGCGCGCGTGCTGCAGCGGTGCCAGCAGCTCCTCTCCCGGTGTCGCAGAAGGCACCTCCTGCTGATGGCTCTGTCACACGGGGCACCCCTGTGCCTGGCACGACAATCCGGCGGGGAAGCAGCACCCCAGGACATTCCTGGCTTAGGTGGTGGAAGTGGGAGAAGTGGGTGCAATGATACAGAGAGAAGATAGTGAGACGCCAAGCCTGATTCCTGCACCCAAGGAAAGTGGGGTTTGGGTGACCTTTGAAGACACAGGTCGTTCTCCATTCCCTTTCCATGCTGCCTTCTGCTACAGCAGCTGGCCCGTAGCTCTGCCACAGCCTTGGCTTCTGCTGAGCTGTCTGCAGGCCAGTTTGGGCTGTTTCTTATCACTGGTCACTCACAAGATTTTGCCTTCTTCTCTGGGTCGTTCCGTGGAGACTTGCCACTGAGACATGACTGCAACCCTGTTCTCTTCATGCCACTACAGCTGCTGTGAGCAATAAGCCTCTCCTTCTCAAGGAGAGTTTTTAAAAAAACCCTCAAGGCTAAGTTTGGTTCGGTTTGGTGGGGGTTTTTTTTTTTTTTTTTTTTTTTTTTCTCCCTTAATATTGAGCCTGTGTTTACTTTTGCTCTATTACACTTATATTTATACCCCTTAATACAATTCCTCTACTTCCTTTGTATTTACACACTTGTAGACGGTTAATCTTAGCCCTTGCCAAGCAATACATATTTAATTATTTTAATCTCTTCTCATATGTCAGTGCTTTCAGACCCTTAATCATTTTTTTTTCCTGCTGCTCTTCTCTGAATTCCCTGTGCTCATCAACATCTTCTGTAAATGTGTGTTGCCCAGAATTGAGGGCAGCATTCCAGGTGCTGTCCTGCCAGATCTGTACAGAAGGCCAGTACCTTCTCACATTCTGACATGATTTCTCTGCAGATGAAGCACAGCAGAATGTTAACTTTTTTTTTTTTTTTCTGCTGCTGCTGCTATATGACATTGCAGATCTGTAACTTAATTTGCTGTCCACTATACCCCACAGCCCTTATTTGATCATTACCAATTTTCAGATATACTTCTCTTTTAACATCCTGATTTCCATTTATTTTCCCTCATATGTACGAGCCTGGATTATTATAAGCTGATTCTCATTTTCTCTGCTGGTCCCTACTCATAACATTTTGGCTTATGTTTTATTTGTCTTTCTACAGCAGTGGGTAATGGAAGAAGCTATTCATTTTTCTGTAGCCTTTTATTCAGTTTTTGATCCTCTGCTCCCCACAATTCCTTGTGCTCATTTGCTCATTCCTTCCCTGGAACTGTGCCCCTTGCTCACAAATGGTCAACAGCCAGGCAGCTGTGTCTTGTCTCTGTTAGGAGCCAGGGAGATTCTCCTTGACCTGAAAAGCAGCAGCAGCTCCCTGTGCTCAGCTCGGCTGTGCAAACGCCAAGTGCTCCAGCCAGCTTTGCATGTCCTAACCACTGTGTGATGCTTCCTCTCATAATCAGTCCGAGCATCACTGCTTCTCCCAATTGCCCCCTGCATTTAATTGACCAATAGAGCTAGACATATGGAGGATCGAATCACAAATCCAAATCAGCAGTTGTCAGAGGAGATTAATTCAAACAGGAAGCTACAAAACACTTGGGCTTTTTTTTTTTAAAGTCTTTTTTTTTTTTTTTTTAATTTTCCCCTCAAGCTCCAATAGGAGAAATTATTATTAATATCTCCAGCAGATGGTAGTGACTCCAATGCACTTTCTCTACCCAACTTTCCGTGTGATTTTTGTAGGATTTAAGGGACACTGGGAAATTACTGAGGGAGCCAGAGAAGCAGCTCCATTCACACTGTCTAATTCAAAGCACCTAAGTTAGATTAGCCTGTGCTGAAAGGACAGGCTGTCTTAATTCACTGTACAGTCAATGCAGAGAGACAGGTGCTTTCTGGAGGTACTTCTTACTGCTGACTGTGAAGAGGTGAACATCATAAGTCAGGTGCACACATCTTTCCTCTTTCAGCTGCATTGCTCTCTGTTGTGCTCAGGAGTCCTCAGCTCTGAAACACGTCCAGCCAAGGGTGCTGTAGCTGTGTCCTGCTCTGGCTGCCAGTCACTGCCATGCTGAGATCAAGGCTCTTTTATGTTATCCACTGCGTGCTCCTGCACCAAGTGGTGACTTTTCCCAACCCTTTGTTCTAAACACACAGCAGAGGGGCAGCACAGCCTAAGGGGGATTGCCCCACGGGCGCAGAAGGTGGGCAGTTAGGGAGACTGAAGATCTGCTTGGCAGAGCAAGGCAACCTGCTTTATAAAGTGCTCAATAGGGACTTTGAAGAGGACCCTCATCTTTTCTGTGTCAGTCATAAAAGCAGAGCAGAGCAAAACAACTCTCTCCACTTTTGCCCCTTGACAGCCTTCAGCTGTGGAGAGGAGCTCACAGCTGGACCTGATTGCCCCCACTAAGGCAGGAGGAGGAGTCCTCAAGTGGGTTAGGTTAGCCTGAGCCAAAAGCACAGGCTGTCCTGATTCACCATACAGCCAATGCAGAGAGGCAGGGCCTCGGTGCTGATACTCCGACGAGATCCCCCTGTGCTTAGGAGGAGGTGGCAGGTGGAGGCACTCAGGGGAAAACAAAGGAATGGAAGGAACAGGTGTGTTCCAAGTATAGCTATATAAAGCCATGGCCTGGTTTTCTTTCTCCTTTTTTGCCTGTGCCTGCTCTATACCTGTGCTGCATCCCATGAGGCCTGGGATTCAACCACTGAGCCTTAGCTGGCAATTGGCTCCTTCTTCAGCAGCTGATGAAGGAAGGTAAGAGGCTTTGCAAAGGTATTCCACAAGCTAAAGAAAACATAGCAACAAAAGTTCTTGCAGGAGCCCATGAGGAGGGGAACAGGGCAGCTTTTAGGTGAGCAGCAGCGTGCTCTTGCCAGTCTGGAGCTGGCTTTGAAGGTCAGAGCACAAAGATTAGGGTTAAACCATCAGTTTTCAGCCTTTCAGAAGAAAGAGGAGTTCCCCAGGCACTGCCCAGGGCCTTGGGTCTGCCCTAGAGAGCCAAGCAGAGAATCCACAGGATGGAGGAGCCTTGATCATGAAGTGCTCCTGAAAGGGGGGAATGTGTGCCATGGTTTCTGTGAGGTTACAGCTTGGAGGAAACAGTTTGGATGGGTCTCTCACTTGGCTGGCTTCTTGATTAACTGCAATCAGCAAGGGGGAAGAGGACTTTGTACTGAAACCTTCTGCTCGATACCTAGCAGCGATTTTTGCTTTTTTTTTCCTTTCTTCTCCCTCTCAAAAAATTAAAAAGTGTGAGGATGCATGAAGATTGGAATAGAAATCATTGACAATCTTATCATACCACCGTATAAATCAATAATATGTACTTGACTGGAATAATACTGATTGCTGCATCCTATAAAAGCTATAGTAGGTTGAGGTGGGATTTGAAACTTTGAGACCAGCCTTTTTTAAAAGATGCCCAGATAAGCTATGGGCTGCTTCAGTGAGCACTATGTGAAATCCCACTACCTCTTGTATGGAGGGGGTCAGGCAAGAACATTCAGTAGAGGGCTGAGTGTGTCAAATTGTCCAACTGCAGCCCTGGAGTTGAAGGAAAGACTTCAAACAGGAATTCCAGCCTGGTGCTGCTGTATTGGAAGCACACATGAAAGGTAAGAGAAATGGTGACTGGTATAGAACAGTACTGGATGAATAATTATGCCTACAAAGAGATATTAATTATCTTAGTTTGGCTTAATGAAAAAAAGAGTTGGAAATTTAAACCCGAACACGTGTGTTTATGTTGTTAGAGTAAGAGCCTTGGGGTAGAGTTTTCTTGCTCAGAAAAGTTATTTTTGCTTGGGTGCCATGCTAGGGATGGAAACTGTGAGGATCAGGGTGGTAGCTTGCAATGCATTCTGGTGATAACTAATCTTCGCCTGTGGAAGGTGTGAGCTGATGTTCTCCAACATGACTTTTCTGTGCGTTGTTTTTTCATTTCCCTAAAGAAAAAATACCTTAGCACAGGTGAAAGAAGTATAATCTGACCTTTGCTTGTTAAGATTAGCCCTCTGCTGCCCCTGACACTCTCTTCAGAACTATCTGGCATTGCTAAGAGAACTTGGATGGGATTCTTCCAGTAATTCTGAGGGTCAGAAAAGGTTTACCTTTTGCAGGATTTGCTGTCGTGTGCACACACGGGTGTCAGATGAACTGAGGCATGGAGCAGATGCTGCTGGGTTAAATGTTCTGTCCATTTTTTCCTTGGCAAGCTAGTAGTTGCCTGAAATGGAGAAATACATATGTACGTTCCTCCTAACTGGGACAGCAGAAGCTGGTGCCATGAGAGATCTCTCAGCTTGCCAAGTGAGTAGGATTAGGTATGGCCCAGGAATTTGAGAATAAACGCAGCTCTGTTGTGCAGGATAAAAGGAGATGGTGATCAATATATCTTAGAGCTTCAGGGCTTAAGGCAGGCGGTATCTGACAGGATTAGGAAGAAACTTTTTAAACATGGACTAGTCATCCTATAATTGCCTGCCTGGGATGCTCACACATCCTTTTCTGATACCCTAGTGAAGCCAGCCACCTGAGAGAGTCAGCTGCTATGGCAAAACTTGTGTGAAGAAAGTACTTGTGTCTCGCAGCTCCTGTGTACCATAGTTGTTACAGAGAAGGGATGCAGTGAAGCTTGGATTCCTGGGGGCAGGGAGGCAATGGGTGCTTCAGCATGAATCCCTTCTAGAGAGAGTGGAAGGAAAGAGCTGAAAATCAGGAGGGGTGGTGGTACTGTGTCTGTGGCCAGCCCTTGATGGAGAAATGGATGGATGCAGATGTAGAGATTGTGGGTGGGTGAAGGAACTTGCCAGCTGCTTCCCAGAGTTGCACAGGTGTGTGGGGGGCTCACTGGGATGTGCCTGTCATCATTAACAAAGTGGCAGATGTTGTGGGGTGTGACTGTTGTAACCACGAGGGAGAGGACAAGTCTAGAGCTGAGGGCTTTGGAGTTGAACCTTGCTGTAAGCGTGACCGTACCTTCAGGTGTGTGCAGAAGGCAAATGCGTACTTCATGAGTCTTCTCTCTTTTTCTCCATGATATAAGTCCTAAACTCAGTGTTTACTATTTCTTTCACCTTGACTTTCCCTGTAGTAACATCTAAAGGGTATCTGTCCTAGGAAATATGTATGTCAGGGACTTGGGGTAACTATGAAGGTAATTTAGGCTTCTTATCCAATGTTTGAACATGACAGCTGTGAATCTTCCCCTCTTTCCATAGGATGTAGCTCATGACCTGTGTGGGATTTTGAAGCTCCTGTGCACTGAAGACCTTTACTGTGGTGTTTTTATGCAAGGAGGAATATTCTCCATATTCTGGCTGTCTCTTTTGCAATGGAAATAATAATGCACAGTAGCATACTCTGTGAAGGACACTGCGCTTGTGTCACCTGTTTCATGTGCTGCTTTACTCTTTCTGACAATTGAGGCATTCACCATGTGCTCCTGAGGAAAAAAAATCCAAAGCCTTCTAAGCACCAGGATTATAATGGCAGAAAAGCAGAGTTAGTTCTGCTATAGCTTTGTCTCTCAGGATTGAGAGAAAGTCCCTGGTAGGAACAGGGACTCAGCAGATGTTATGTTTCTTTGGCTGCTGAGGTCAAGACACAGAGGGAATGGAGTTGATTTGCGTAAATATGCTGAGTCAGAGCAGGAAGAGACGAGGGCTGTTTAAGCTGAAGAACAGACATGGCACAAGAAGAACAGGGGATGAAGTAGCTTACAACTAGTTTGCGTAGTGGACTTTTGAAGAAGCACATCTGCTAAAATTGCTTGGGGTAAATGCTCTGACTAGTTTATAAAATGAATATTAAATTTTAAGATAAAGGACTTAGGTCACTGATGGTGACAGCCTAGCCTTGTCTGACTTCAGACCCCTCTAACACAGGACTAGACCTGCAAGAGATTCTGTTGTTAGTGTCTCTCACCTCTGAGAGTAACAAGAGTCTAATAAGAATATAGGTGAAATATTCTTGCAGCTATTTTGGGCTTTTTCGGGTCTCTGACAATCAGCACTGTTGCACTTTAGAGCCTGCCTGAATGTACTCCTTCATTTGAATTCCTCTACTTAAGTATCAGCATTTCCATTTCACAGATAAAGAAATTGAGACAGAAAGGTAAAATGACTTGCTAAATGTGCTCGTAGAAGAATTGGGAGTAGCACCCTGTGAATGCTCCGTGTTGGCTGCATCTGCTGGGTTATGCTCCCACCCCTGTGCAGAAGGTCTGACTAGCAAATCCCTCTGCTGAAACCTGCTGGGCTGAAGGCTTTCTGACAATTTTGAGACATAAGCGTGTTGCTTTATGGAAGTTTTTAAGGCAATGGAATCTGTTATTTTTGCTTTTTATGTCTTACAAAGCAGACAATAAAGGAAACGTAGCAACTATTCTTTGTGACTTTAATCCCGGTATGTCTACATTGCACTTAGCACAATAACATCTGGAAGCAGGTTTTTCTGCTCTTTCTGATGTTGAAAGACCCAGCGATTGCTGGACTAAAGGTTAATCACACAGTTGTGCAATCTGGCAGATTGGGGAATAGGAGAAGGCAAACCCAGCTTGCTCTTCTCTGCCTAGCTAATAGTCACAGGTCCTTCTGGTGCCACTTTCTGACTGTGAAACTGGCCAGCTGCTGCTGTTCCCTCTTGGTGAACTTTGGGAGCACGAAGGCTGCACCTAAATGGAGATTCATGTGCTCCTGCTTGCATAATTGGAGCAAGCAAGGCTTAGGGTAACATCTGCAGCAGTTGTGCTCGTTGCTACTGAAATATGGAAGGAGAGGAACGAAACCAGTTGTTGTCTTTGTGCAGGCTCCTTTATATTCTCACCCGCCTGTTGCAGCTGTAGGTCCTGTCAGCTATCAAACACTGGGGCTGTTAAGAGAAAGGGGTTTCTGGAAATAAGTATAGGAGATGGGGGCACTTTGGTTTGACCTGACTGAGGGAGAAATTGTAGTGTGAGGCCAGCTCTTTATTAAAACTCAGAGTTCAGCCAGAAGAAAGCCCTCTGAATTGTCTGTGCCAAGTAAAGCTTCCTGTACAGCATTCACACCTTCTCACCCACTGAAGCTGCCCAGCCATGAGACTTACAGCTGTAGGAAAAAGGTTTTCATTAGCTCTATGGCTCTCAGAGCTACTTGTTTAATTTCACATTTATGAATGGTTTAAGAATGTGTGTATATCAAGCACTTAACATTCATCTTCTCTCACATGCAGTATATTGAATCACATACTCTTTTACTGTTTGTTTTTGCATAAGTAATTGTGACATAAAAGCTGAATTATTTAATATTTTTTTTCCCTGACAGTGTTACACGTGCTGGTCTCACTCTTCCCTTATAGAAATGTAGTGGCTCTGTTTTAACCCATTTAGCTTTTCAGGTCTGCTTATCAATTTCTTTTCTTATAAGGACAAACAATATTTGTTTTACATAGCTCTATTTTGCACATACCAGTAAGAAAATCTCTCATGAAAAGTTACTACACACACATGTAAAAGGGTCTGGGGAATAAAATATAGAAGAGTGATGATACTTCTGACCGGCTGGCTTGGTAGTAGAGATGCTCTTCTGTAGTAGTACTGCTACTTTTAGTAGTTAGAGGTACACTTGTGAACTGAGAGGGCTGGTTAAGCAAGGGTTCAAGTCCAAGGCACTGAGCTGGAACTTAAGAAAGCAATTCTAAGTAGCCTCACAGACTACCTGAGTGATTGTGGATAGTTCACAGGATGTTTCTCATTCACCTTCTGTGAAGGCATGTAATACCACGTTCCCTTATCAAGTGTGTTTATATGGTTACGTGATCTGGGCAGGTAGTGTCTGCCATGTATTTGTACAGCTGGGCACAAAATCAGGAGCTAATCTCAGTCAAGTTTGCTGCTCTGCTAAAACAAATGGTTGTAATGTCATGTGTTGTGGAGCAGCCTCACAATTTGGGGGATTGATGGGTCAATAAAGGGTGTGAGTCATATAAAAAGAAGAGAAAAGGACAGAAATGGGTTTAAATAGATGGGATTGTTTTAATTGAGAAGCAGGACTGAGAAGATTTTGAAGGGTTTGACAGACCTGTAAACCTTTTTTGAAAATATTTTGATTAGCTAGCTGATCTTTTTATAGGGTGCAAGTGTTTGGTGGCATTGTTTGGGGATTCTGCAATGTAAACCTTGTTGCTCACCTCTTGTCCACCTGCAGTGCTGGCTTAAGATTCAGAGTAAGAAAACTATCTAATATTTAAGCACAGTGCTTAAAGGATAAAAAGGGTCTCCCTCCTGGGTGGTGCAGCAGGATACTAATTTGTGAGAAAAGTCTGGTTTGTCACCTTGAGCCCAGATGATGTCGCTCATCATCAACATGGTCCCTGTTAGCAGGAGGGCCTCAGCAATGACAAGCGCAGCCTTCTATTTCTAGAGGATTCAAAGTTTAATTACTTTGTCTCTGTCTCATGCAAAATTGCTTCAGGCACAAAGAACGCCCAGGACTCCTGTGTGCCAAGGAAGTGGCAGCTCCGCCTGGAGCGCTGACATTCCGTGGAGCTGCCGGTGCTCAGCGCGGTCCCAGCAGCGCGGTGCTTGCAGTGGCTATGAATGATCAGCGCTCCCGATCGTTCGTGGGCTTGTCAGAAGCAGCAGCTACAACTCTGCTTCAGCCTGTGCCGATGGTTCCTTCTGGGAGCTTTTGGTAGCTTGATGGGGGCCCCTCTGTTTCCAACATTTGGCTTCTAGTTTGAGGTGTCTCCATTCTTGCAGCTGTGCTGCTTGAGAGACTTTAGGAGTTGATGCTTCTCCTACCACCCAGGCTGCTCTCAGCATGTGGCGAAGAAAGCTGGGGATTATCAGAGCTTGGTCTCGAGTGTAAAATGCTATTTCAACAGGAAATTCATGGGCAAAACCGTACATGTAAATGGTGCCTATGGGCATCTGACACACCCATTTGGTCATAAATGTTTGTTTCCATGCCTCATGACCAAACAAAATGATAGTTTTCTCTGAACTCCAATCCACTCCAGCACAGACAAGATGAAATTGTCCATGGACTCAGGCTCTCTCAACTTACCATATGTCAGCAATTTAATAGCACCCTTTTGTCTCTGTTGCTGTACTGGCATGGCCTCCCTTTGCAGTAAAAGCTAAGTAAAAATGCTTCCCCTAGGGCCTTCTGAATTCCCCAATGCAGGAGACTCCACAGCGTGAGCTCAAACCTTAATACATGCAAAAATCCACAGGACTGAGTTGTTATAAATGCCCAAAGGGCAGGCACAGTTTCAGCTGAGGCTTTCTCTTCCTTATGCACTGAAGTCAATCAATCATGAGATGCAAATGTGTAGAAAACGAGGCTTCATTAAGTTCCTTTCCTTGAAGCACTCCCTTGGGGTATTGTTGGTGTCTTCTTTTCTTTAATGTTAAATTGCATGTCTTTGAGATGCTTTTTCCTAATGTGGTCAGGTGTGTCTAAAGGAGAAATGTGTTAGAGGAACGACCTTTCTATCTCCCCATCCTTTTGGAGTCCTTCTGTGAGATTTCTGCAGTTATTAAAAATGGAAGGA
Source organism: Dicaeum eximium (assembly GCA_013396995.1). Classification (NCBI taxonomy): domain Eukaryota; kingdom Metazoa; phylum Chordata; class Aves; order Passeriformes; family Dicaeidae; genus Dicaeum; species Dicaeum eximium. Next base: position 717,487 of record VWZP01007814.1, on the reverse strand, counting down.
GAGTACTATCCCTGTGCTATTTATAAGCATTGTCTGATGGACAAGAACTTGGAACCTTGTGTAATGCTGCTGGTGACCTGGTCAAGGAAGGGAGTTGCTTTTTAATGAGATGTTCCCATGGGGATGCTTTGATCCAGCTTCTCTGGGAGGCACAACGAGAACAGACGGAAAGGAGACGATGGATGCAGGAGTCTTAGCTCAGGCCTTTGCCCGCTGGCTTCAAGGGCTCTGTCAAATGAAGAAGGGGCTTTGTGAAAGACAGCGACTTGTTTTGCCAGACTGGTAACTTGGAATGACAAAAACCCTGAACAACTTTTTGCAGACACTCTCTGAAGTAACAACAAGTCATTTATGAGTCAAAGAAATGCACTGTGCCAGCCACACCTTGGAGATACTAAGCAGTAACAGGGTATCTGTAAGGAATTCTAAAGCCATTTCCGCATATAAAACCCTGTATGGAAGTTGCACAGAATATGAAATAAGCTAGAACTATATATATTTTCCACCTGTATCTACTTTTTTTTTTCTGTAATATTCTTGTAAAAACCAGTCTGATATATGGAGATGGTTAGTGCTTGCTGGGGTTGGTTTGTTTGTTTGAGGATTTTTTTGTGTCTTTTTGTTTTGTTTTTGGTTTTTTGGGACCAAGGGAGCTATAAGGAGGTGTTCTGAAAACAGTCATTTATTGAGGCTTTATTTTGACCTCATCTGAGTTTGGAATGTCAGTGCAGTTCTCCCTAAGCTAAATGTGACTGGAGGTCTGAGCCCTGAAACACTTAAGTAGACATTCATTCATTACAGAAACTGAATGCTTCCAGTAAAAGCTAACAATTAAAACTGATGGTGAATTACTGTGCTTCTCTCCTGATATGGATTGAATGGGAGATGAAGGGGCTTTGATTTTTAAAAAATAAAGAATGTTTTTTGGGAACCCTGAGCTGAAGCCCTTGACTGCTGTGCCTTACTCATAAAAGAGCTTGTTCTGCAGGTATATTTGCTTATGCCTACCTACATATGAATACAGTGCACTGGGATCTAGTCTAATTTCTGATTTGAATACAGATACATGGTCCATCCATCACTCTGCTGTCTCGAACTTCATCCTTTTGTTCTGAGTCTTCATTCTTTGTGACCACTGTTACTCCATCTTAGCCCAGTCCAGCTGGATAACCCCTTCTGTAGTGTCCATCTGGCTCAGCAGGAGCCTGTGATTGCAATCAGCTCCTCCCAGGCCACTTCAGCATGGCCTGATGAGAGTGAAGAGTACTTCAGGTGTGCTGCCCTCCCCCTTGCTGCCAGCTTTGCAGAAATGCTGTGAGTTTTAATATGAGTGCTTGAATCTGTGTTCCTGCTGGACAACAGACAAAGGAGAACAGGCATTCCTGCCTGGCTGCTTGGTCTGTAAGTTATTTGTGTCTGCTGTGCCTGAGATATGAGGACCTATTTATGTGGCCTATTTAAATTTTGCAGGTGGCTCATATTTCAGCGCTTTCCATGGAACCAGCAAATCTCAGTGTTTTTAGCCAATTTATCAATGTGTGTTTTCCCCATTGGGGACAGCATGATATCTAGTCCCAGTGGGAATTGGCTGGTAGTGCTGCTTCTGTTTCACATGAGAAAGTGCTTGCAGTGGTAGGTGCCAGATGCTAATAGCTGTTTCAGGGCCTCTTGTTAAAGCTGCTAGAAATTCCAGGTGTGCCTGCATCTGAGAGATTACTAGAAAAGGGATGTGTTGGACACTACAAAGCTGCCACGCCCCTTGTTTCATGTCTCCTTGTGATTTTCTTGTTTCTCAGTGTTGGAAACCTGAAGATGTACAGAGTCACACCAAGAGGATTGTTCAAATGCTTCTTGAACTCTGTCAGGTTTTGTGCTATGACTGCTTCCCTGGGGAGCCTGTTCCAGTGCCCAACCATGCTCTGGGTGAAGAATCTTTTTCTAATATCCAACCTAAACTTTCCCTGACACAACTTCAGGCTGTTCCTGCATCCTTCTTGCCCACTTTCTCATTCGTCTGTCCCTTAATTGGTATTTTGAATGCCAGAGAAAACAGGATCTTAGCAGTGTTTTTACCAAATAGTACTCTGATTTCAGAATGTGTTTATGAGGCCAATATCCTAGACGGCAAGTGGAGTGTGTGATCTCTAAACCATCAGATTATTGGAAGTACATGCCCTGTTAAAAATGAGCCAGATGCCTCTGAAACATAGAAGTGTTCAGAGCATCTTTGTTCACTTCAATATGAGCACCTCCCCAGTAATGTATCTGGGATCCCAGTTATCTTGCTCTGCTAAATTTATGTTTACTGGTCAAGGAGCTGTTGTCAATATACTTCTCATGTATGAGGGATTGTTTCTTGATAACAAATGTTTCTATTCATCTTCATTTGGAATTACTGGCTGAGCTGTCTAGAAAATTTCCATGGAAATGTGTTCCTGTTGCCCTCACTCCTGCAAAGCAGGCAGGATTCCTGGACCTTGTTTCCCAAGACCATGACTTTTTCTGGTTGAAGTGATGGTGCATTGATGGTTAAATAACTATGTTACATCAGGGGACACAATCTGGAGCCAGTGAGTCTTGCATATAGAAGACAATGAGAAAGTGAAATAAATTTAACTCCTCCTAAGAAAACAGTACCTTCTGTTTTGCATGGCTGTTTTGGGATAATAAGATATTAGTTCAAGAATTAGAAACAAAATACTTGATTCAAGAAGGTGTAACCATTTAACTTTAATTTTTGAAAGTGTTAAATAATTTGTGTTGATTCAAAGTTTTCAAAATGCTCCATTTTTATACAAGTCTAACTTCCAGATTTCCATCAAAATTGGAAAGGGAAGCAAATACTAAAATGGTGGCATTGGATAGGGAAATATTCTTTGCTTTTTATTCATGCGTAGGCTTAGACTAGTTGTGTTTTGTGTGAGAAAGGGAATAATTCTCCAGGTGTTCTAACACCCTGAGCTGCTGTATGCAGAAACTGAGGACAGATCCAGAGCTCACTGAAGGCAGCAACTTTGCCCTACCAGTGGGAAGACTCATACATTTTGTAAATGTGACCCATGCCAGGGGAGCAAGGTCTCGAAAGGGGCTTCTGCAAAGGGTCATTGCACTGCAGAGAGCAGCACACGTGCTGGCTCTGGGACCTGATTTTAATGTGTGATACCTTCCACAGTGTAAAAGGTAGAAGACCACCTGTGGGAGTGCCAGAGGTTGGGATCTGTGTCTTTGAGGTCATGAGCAGGCTGTGGGAAATGTGCATCCCAAAGGGTCCAGGGAAGTAATGGTTTCTCATCATCTTAATTTGTGCCTGCTGGTGGAATGAACAATGTTTCCTTATTCCTTCCCCACCTGAGATAATTTCTGAAGAAATCATTTAATATTTAGGAGGGGATTGAAGTCACTACTCATGATAGCTGCAAAAGCAGAAAACTAACTAAGAAATGATATGCTGTAACAACTGTGTAACTACAAGATATTTATGCATTCAGTCTGATTACTCAAATGTTCCTCGGCATTTTGTTCTGCGAGCGATTAGGTGATAAACTTTATATGCAAAAAAAATCTGCATCTGCACCCGCTATGAAACTTCTGCATCTTAGCATTGGAGGGGAGGAGGAATATGCTCAGAGGCTGTGCTGGTGAGGTAGAAAAAACAGCTCTTGATTTAGAAGATGCAGGACTTGGGTTCTATGTGTACAGATTGGTGGTTGTAAGCAGCTCCCCCTGGGCTTGGATGTTTTCCAGTGAAAATGGCATTTGCCAAATGCCTTGCAAGGAGTAGTTGTACCTCTGGGACATAGCTAATAGAATTAGTTAATATGTATGGGTGGCAGTTTGTGGATTTGTGGGGTTTCCCGTGGGCAGCTCACTCTGTAAATGAGAGGCAGGTGTCCCTGGGGCAAAGAGGGGGGAAAGGGAGCAGGATCCTATTGGAGCAGGACCCAAATGTCAACCCATGGTGGGACACCTCTGCCTCTTGCATGTACCTTCAGAGCTATGTCTCAGATATGTGTACATTTTTAAGTCTAGTGAGCAAAACACTGGTGGTGTAGAAGGCAGGAACCGAAAGCAGTTGTTCAGCCAAACCAATGCAGTTGCAGCCTAAAGCTTTGATGGAAAATCAGTCAGTGATGAGCCTCTCTAGTGACACCCGTACCGTGCTGCAGCAAGGATCTCAATGGCCACCCATGGATGCCTTTTCCCTTTTCACGTCTCTGCAGCCTGCTTTTCTGTCTAGTTCTAAAATGCAAATTTTGCTTGCCCTGCCATTGCTACCTCTGCAAAGGTTACTTTCCAAGTACATGCTGATGATAGTGCAGGTGCTTTCCTTAAAGGTCTTCGGATGAGATCTCAGTAATGTCTCAGTTTCAATTCTGGCTGCATAGCATGAGCCTGCTTGAAGGAGAAGTTTTTGTACTGGTCTCAACATCTTGAATTGTTGTGGATTTCTTTGTCTTTACTTTTTCAGAGAAATTTGTGAACACTTCACTAGACGCCTACACAGCCTTAATACCAATCATGCAGGGTGAGCTGTAGGAAAATCGATGCATCACTTGTCTTGGCAGTTCCAAAAAAGAGATAGTTACTGAAGTTAGAATTATATTAGCTGTGTGCATGTTGCTTTCTCGAGGTGCTGCTGACTTCTAGTGAAACAATGTATTTGCTCCAGGGTACAGCTACCTTGTTACAGATCCAAGTCTAAAGAAGTGCCCTGTGCTGAACTGCCCTCTGATACATAGCATTGCTCAAGACTCGACCCTGGCTTTGTGAATTGTCATTTATAAGCATTAGGTTTTTTGGGGTTTTTTTAAAGTAATCTTTCTGTCTGCCTCCTTTTCTGCTATTAGGAATGGAGACAGCTACAGCAAGGTCAGTGTTCCAGCCTGATTAACAAGTCATGTCTATTCGACTTGGAAGGATGGGGAGGTAATGGGCCAAAAGAAGTTGAAAAGGCCTAGGGTTAGCTTGGCTTAGATTAAATCAGAAAAAAATGTGGGATTGTTCCAGCTTCTGCAACCTGGTAACCATCAAGGGTCATTATCCAAGGTGAAGAGTTGCTGATGGTTAGTATACTGCTCACTTTCTCTACAGCCTCTACTCTGTCAATTCAGAGATGCTGACTTCAGACAGTTTGAAGTCCTTGCTGCAGGTAAAGCAGTCTCTATTTGGTTTGATTCTGCATTTGCAGTGTTGACATATGACTACTTAATATCCTTTCTTGTGCTTTGATCCTCTTCTCTGGAAAGAAGTTGAGTTCCCTATAAATGTAGGTGGAGGTGACAGATTTTTTTTTTTCTTCAAATCTCTTCTGAAATTTTCTCCTATTTGTGGTGCTTTCAAAAGCAAAGCCCAAAACCTGAATGCTCAAAAGTAAGGCAACATGTATGATAGGCAGAAATGTAAGGGAGTTTAAATATTTAATCTTTGATCTTAAAACGCATTAAAGTAACAGTTCAGATTTGATTCCTGTTTGAGAATGAGTAGGGTTTAATTGTTTTTTTTTAGGTTGATTTAGATTGATGTTTCCTCCAGACCGGTGTGTCTCAAACTGCTCAAAATTTTCTTTTTGTGCATTTTACCACTCCATGTCTATCTTTTACCTCTGTTTTTACTATGGGGTCCTGCCTGTGATGGCCTCCTATGCTTTTCCATGATGCACTCTGTTCTGTCCTGACCAAATCACAAGGCCAGCATATCTCTGCATGAGTCAAATGCACAGAGGCAGCAGCTTTTGGCAGCATCAGTGCTTACTCAGTAAAGGTGGATAGGAGTGGGACAGCTTGAAAAGAATGGATATGTGGTGTGAGGATCCAGGCATGTTTTATCTGGAAGTAGCCTTCATCTGTACCTAGTTCAAAGGGTTGAAGATTGTATATCCAAGTGTGTTTGTCTCTTCTTTTCTGCCTTTTCATTGCTATCAAGGAGTGGCAGTGGTACCTGCCGTGTTGCTCTCTCTGTGAAATGTCAACGAAAGCGATTCAACTCTTACACTGATTTGCCCCAGATAAAAAATGTCAGGAAAGCATTCCTTGCCATCAAAGCTTCCCTTTGTAAGAGGAGCTGGCTGGTGAGTAGAGAAGTCATATTACTGATACGGAGCGATCAATTGAAAAACTGTAATTCAATCAAGTGGTTCTGCTGGTATCATAAACCATGGGAGCAGAGCTCAGTCCATTTAGAGATAGTCTGGGCCCTGTGACTGAGTTAATACAGACTCTGCAATCGATCCCTAACCTCCCTTTAACTTTGCCTCTTGCTCTCAGCTTTCCCATCTCTTCTGTTTCTCCTCAGCTCCACCACCTCACGTGCTGTCTGCTTTCCCTCCTCTCTTCTTTTACCAGCTACCTCCTGCTCCCATTTGCCATTCATCCTCTCACTCCTGTGAGCCCAGACTGATCTGTACATGACAGATCTATAACAGGGTTGGCAGATGCTTTTTTTTCTTTTCAGTGAAGGGGGCTCTATAGTGTGTTGGTTCTGGCGATATTTATTTTCTTTTCATTTTGTGACGTCAAGAATTTTGGTTGGGAGGTTTGGTAATACAGATAAAGGTTTATTCTTTTAAGAAGGTTATGGACTCAGGGCGTGTCTCTTTCTGTGTTATTTCATTAGAACCATAAAAGGAATGTCTGCCCAGGTGATGGGCTCATAAACATGTTACTGATGCTTGGATCTTCATGTATTTTTCATGAGGTGAGCACATGTACATTTAATGTATACAGTGGCATAAAATTTTTAATTTACTGGTGGGTAGCATGTCTTATGATTGGCGAGGGGCATTTGGCTTTTTTATTTTCTTCTAAATCAGAACTTTTATTACTTGACATTTTGAGTTGACTAGCCGTACCTGCTTTCTGATGCGATTGTGCAGGTAGTGCATGTGGTCACTGTGAAGTGGCCACGTGCATGTGTGCCTCCAACTGTGCTGAGCACCTCCTTGGGAAATTCATTGGCACAAGCAGATGCTGGGGGCTACTGTAAGAGAGGATAAGTTGAGCAAGGTGTGAGAAATTGGTGTTGTTACCTATTCCAATGAGTGCATGGAGTGAGAAGGAGATGGATGCCTTCTCATGGCTGTAATTTGACATTCAGTTAAGGCTGGGGCTATAGGACCCCAGGTTGGTTGTTGGCTACACAAAAAAAAAAAAAGAATTATAAGTGTTCAGTAAAACCCTAGCTGCAGCAGAATACATCTTTAGGCACGGGCCCCTAAGAGCACTTTTTGGGTGCAGTTACCCTGATGCCTTTGGCATTTGGCTTATTTGAGTTTTTTTGCTGTTATTTCTTTTTCCCCTTCCCTTTCCTCAGCACGCAACAGGAAAGCCCAGCTCTTTCTTTATCTGTGGGTGGTATGTAGTCATCAGTCTGGCTCACCACATCAGAACAATCAGCAATTGACCGTATGTTGAAAACAGACACGCTCATTAATTTTAGGAGCCAACGTTCACTAACCAAAATGGCTCATAAACTATCCCAGGGGAGCACGAGGAAATTGGAATTTCAAGCTGTGGTGCTGTCACGGTGGAGGAACCACTGGCCCCTTTCTCATCTCAGCCCCATGGTGGTCATCTGGGAGCTGCTCTGCTGGCAGAGGAAGGCAGCTCATGCATAGCAAACATGGGCCCTCTTCCTCCTCTCTGCACCCCTTCTCCTGTGCTCAGCCTAATCACAAGCAGTAGGATGTGCTTTCCTTGTCAGCAAGCTGTGAAATGAAAGCACAGCTCTGTAGCCTCCTGGAGGCTGAACTGCTTCTTGTTGGGGTACAGTGAGTAGCCATCCTCTAGGTCCTCTGCCAATTAAACCACAGTCCAGTTAGATCCACAGTGCAGTCCCCCGGGCAGCAAACTACAGTCACTGCTGAAGTAAGAATATCCGGCCGCAGCCACCTCAGCTCGTCTAAGCTATTCTGGTAGCTTTGAGTTAGAGATCTCTTTGGTGTTCCTAACACTGAAGACTTCTCCCACCCCCACACACTTCAGAACTTCTGTTCTCTTTTAAGTTATCTTTTTTTTTTTCCCCTCTTTTGTTAAAATAATTTTTCTTCCTTCAAGCCTTTCAAAGCACTTCTGAGGCTTCTCAGTCGCACAAAGAAGGCTTTATGGGTTGAATTCCTAGTTGCATTCCTTGTATCTCTAGCTATTTCATGTTTCATTTAATATAGGCAAGGGTTTTGTGGTGGCTACTGATTATGGGCCATTTCATGAGGTTTCTTGCCCACCTTGAGACCCCTTAAAGAAGCTTAATTTCCAGAAGGTGATGAATTCTTTAAAGGTGAGATCCCTTTTACTTGTTTCAAGGTAGACTTTGAAAAATAAGTGAGTGGGGAGAGAGGAGGCTAATCTCAAATGACCTGGTCATCTATAAAATTTGCATATCTATTTAGAATAGTGGCCTGTGTTTTAATCACCAGGTTAGAATGGGCGTTATGCTATGATTTGTGAGGTGTGCATTTTGAGGGGCAAGATGGGTTTGTCTCTAGGGGAGACACTTGCCAATAAAATGGGGAATGCACTGTCATAGTCTGGGTTTGAGTACATACACAAACAGGAATGGGATATTGCCAAGTGGTTATCCGTGCATTTTTAGTAGTCAGTAGGAGCTACCCAAGTAATTAGTGGTAATTAAATGGTATTTGGAACAGTCATGGTGTCGTGTGTGCTGTCCCCACTGGGTGTGGCCACTGAAATACTCTGCCTTCTCCCATGCAGCCTTTCAGCTGTCACCTGCATATCTTCTGAAATACTCAGAACACACATCTGAGCAGTATCTAATAAAATCAAGTATGTGTCTGTGTGGGGGTGGAGAACTGTCAGCATTTATTGCAACAAAAGGAATTAGTCATCACAGGGCTTTGTCATGAACTTCTGTTTGTCTGTCTCATACTCCAGAAAAAGAGGAACAGCATTTTATTAACGTTTTCCCTTGGATCTCCTGCCAGTAAAAGTAGTTCCTGCAGAAATAAGTTTTTCTCTTTTCAGAAGTGAATAAGATATGGGGAGAAATACTGTGAACAGATTCCTGACAAAGTGGGGAAAAAGTGCGTAAAGTTAAAAGTTTGCCAGAACTTTGAGATGCTCATCTAATATAAGAGCCCCCCAAAAAACCCCAAAGGCTTCAATGCATATTCAGTATTCTCTCTTGAAAATACTGTACTTTTTAAAATGTCTTGAAAATCTTAGACAAAAATGGAAAGCAAAAAAACTTTAAAGGCTTACAAAAATGGTTGAGGAAATCCACAGGTCAGTGGACTTGTCAGCGGAAGAAAAGAAAGTAAACTCAACATTTTCAGTTTGTGTGCAATCACAGTCTGTCTTGAACAAGCCATTTGCTTTTTTGGTATCATGCATTTGACTACATTGTCAGCAATGATAACGTGCATATGGAGTATTGGGTAAACAATTTCTAGGTAATGGAGAGAAAAAAACCATGACAGCTTAGAAAACTTTGTCTTTATTTAAATTTGACCATATTTTGGGCCTGTTATTATTCACTCAACTTCAAAGGTAGTCTGCAGTGCTCAGTCAAATTTGCACTCTTGTTTTGGTGAAGATTCAGACAACTTTTACAGGGAGTGTAGGAAATTCAGCTTTCTGTTCACGTTTCAGAATTGCTGGGAAGCAGATCATCATTTCTTGCACTCTCTCAATTAATTGGCTATTTGGGACTATTCAGAAAGATTCTGTGAATAATTTTGGTCTCACTACTTTGTGAACAACTTGGTTAGAGTGACATACACAAGATCTGGCTGGACACAATAAGCTATGTATCCTTCCTGCTTCTGAATTGGATAATTAGAGTGCAGTCATGGATGTGGTACAGGATTTCCAGAAATTGTAAGGAATATTTTATGTTCATCACTATTTACAGCTGTGGGAATTTCTTTAATGGTGGCAGACTGGCTTCTGAGGATATCCCTAAGCAAAACGATGATGTGATAGTGCTGAAGGCAAATGTCACTCTTGGGAGGTCAAAAGATAATTTTCTTTCCCAAGGAGGATGTTTTTATCCTTTTCTTTACAAACTTATCCGAGGCAAGTGGGGAGGAGTAACTTTGTACACCTGAAGAACAGGAAGAGCTTTATTTCATGGTGTTTTCATGCTCATTTGAATGATGGGCTGGTAAGCAAGGCTCAGGGATAGTGGCCTTTGGGCAGGCTCATGATGCCCTGGTTCTGGTGTGTAAAATGGTGGAGGGTGGGGGCAAGTGCTGGGTTGGAGGTGCTGGTGTGTTTGTCACACACACTGGCCAAGGTGCACTGCTGTCATCTGCTTTGGCAGAGACAGGGGCTCACAGACTGTTTACCTGAATTGAGAAGAAGCCATCTCTCATGTGGCTGGTTCATGTAAAGGTATGTGTGGTGTCTCAAATAGGAATTAACCTCTGCAGAGACACATGCAGCACCAGAACAGTTTTCTGGGTCAGTGCAGATTTTTTAGCCTTAGTGGATCACTTGTGTTTAAAGCCCTTTTAATGAACGCTGAAATGACTTGGCTTCCTTATTTCGTCATATTTGAGTTGGAACTTTGTACTTTTTTAGGGATGTTATGACTCAGGATTTAGCTTGCCTTTGAAGGCAAGCCCTCAGGGAGTCCCTAAGTCATTTTCCATAGCAAAGGCATCTGCCCCACTAGAATGAAAGTTAACTTTGTCCTTGGAAGCATCTGTGGCCTCATGCAGGCAGTAATCATATTTGTCTGTTGTTTCTATCCCTGATGGTTTAGCTGTATGGTGCCACAGGGGGGGATGGGGTTTGTTGGCTGGAGCTGAATGTAGCATTTGTAAATGAGAACATACCCCTAATTTATATGGCAGTACCAGAATGTACTCTGGTACATTTGTCAACCATGCATTTCCTTTGCTTCCCCTCACCCTTTCCCTTTGCTACTGCTTGTGCATATTGATCAGGCTGTCATTGAGCTGTCCCCAGGTCTCTTCCCTGAGGGATCACAGTTAATACTGGCTGCAGATATAGGTGGGGGCAGTTCAAACTGAGTTTTCTGCTCTGTGTTACCTTTTATTTATTAACAGAACTGATCTATTATGCTGTAGGTGTACCCAGCTTGATCAGAGACCTTAGAAGTGTTATCTCGTTCTACAGTTTAAAATAGACAAGTCTTTCTACTTGTGAAATTTTTTTCACCTTATTACTTGTTTTTACAAATTGTTAGCACATACAGGAAAAAGTACTCTCGAGTTATCATGTACTATGCTGTACTTCAGGCATAATGGGATATTTGGTGTTTACTGTCTTGCTGATTTCTGATTAAGCGATAGCACCCTTTGCATCTAAAAGACTCCTAGATTTTGTTCTGATTGCCATTTAAAAAATGTGAACTGGGTGATATTCTGGTCATTGGTATATAAAAGTTCATCAATAATTGTCTTTATTTTAACTTTTCTGAATTAATGAAAAACATGTTTTTCAGTTCTCTTGGTACACTGGAACTGGCAGTTTCAAGAAGCACTTAAACTAACATTGTTTAACTTCCATCTTGCTGATCAGGTAGCTGTTACATTAGTTTTCTTTTTGCCTTTGATTGCTGTCATTGTGGAATAAACACCATTGTTGAAGACAAAGTGGGTATTGTAATTAGAAAATATGTTTACAGTGTGGTATTTTTGTCAAGACATGCTAAGCTAAGGCTCTGTGCCTGCAGTGATGTCAAATCACTGAATACTGTGGGAGCTGAGCTGCTGCTCTAATGGTCTCTGCCTCAGAGGACTGGTCTTTATTGCTGTAACTCTACTGAAGTCACTGGAGCTTTTCTAGAAGAAAACCTGGCCCCGATCTATCCTACTCGAGTACTTTATAGCCAGGTAATACAATATCCCATTGATTTCCCTTTTTGTCATTTCTCGGCTTTTTTGCCTTCAGAAATGCCTGTTGAGTTATGATCCGATTCTTTTGCTAAGAATTCTGAGCAGTCTCAATTTGGTGCAATATCTAGCCTTCTACATGTTTTATTTTTGGCACTGTTCTTTTTAGGCCCTTAACAAAAGAAAACTTAGGAAACCATTTTTATTTTGTGCCCATTCTTGTTTATTGTGCCTCATTCAGTGTTTGAGTGCATTAGCTGTTTTCAACCAAAAGTGTCAAAATTAGGTGACTGAAAGGTTTTATCCTCTATTTTAAGGAAATATCTAAGTAGGTAGCTGTTTGAAACAGTGCCACAGAGAAGCTACAGAGTGAGTTCTGTTGTTTTGGGTACGACAATTCTTGCAGAATACTCAACCTTAATGAAAAATTCAGTCAGTACTTTAATCCAGCACCAAACAAAATTTTAAGAAGCTGGGCTTGAGCTAGTTCTGTTTCCCATGATTTAAGATAATTAATTTATAGTCCTGTTCCTGTTCTGGAAACTAAATCCATCAAGCTCACCATCTCTATCCTATACACAGAACATGATAGAAATTATATCTCTGCAGCAGGAGAAGGTGTTCTCTCTTCATCCACAAGACCCAGATTTTTGTCTGTCATAACTGCCTGTAGCATCCCAGTGTCTCCTCAAATCAGGTGGCTGCAATAGGCTCCCTAACCCTGCTGTATCTTGTGCTGAGTGTTGGTGTTGCTTGGGTAAAAGTGGAACTACCTCCTTTCAGTACCATCTCCTGCTCAATCAGTCATTTATTTTTCTTGTGATGGGGTTTTTTTAATGTCTTGTCATCCGCACATTACTGATTGAAAAATTTTCCTTCTAGCTGTACAATGAGGGTTGTCAGAGATATTGCAATCCCAAACCTTTCTGTGCCTTGCATTATTTCAGTCTTCTGTCTTGCTATGTAATGAGAGAAACTACAAATCCACAAGTCTTGTCACTCTCACTGGTGAGTTGCCTATAATTGTATAAAATTAAGAGCTCTGACACTAGGAAGTCAAAGAATCAGATGAGTTTCATGTTTGCCATAAATACAGCTTCCTATTTCCAAAGATCAAAGATTTTGACATCCCTTTCTTTTATCTGTTTAAGAGGGAAAATTAGCCGAATCTTGTTTGAAACCAAATCCCAGCGAAAGTATTTGTCATGACTCCTGTTTCCCCCATATTTTTTATTCATTTCCACATGCAGTATTGGAGGGGCTGGCTCTGAAGTGTTGAGCTATCATCTCAACAGCACCCCCATAAGCTGTCTCTGTAAATAATGCTGTCTCTACTGGTTCAGAAACTTGATCATTGGCAAGAAACACAGGATATCTTAGTTTGCTCTGCCAGGTGGCCCTTAAGGAAATTTCTGATGTAAGTGACGTTTGGTTTGACTCAGCAATGAGGCGGCTAAAAAATACTAATCTCTGACCTTAATTTTCAGAGAGTGCTGATGGGAGATTGGAAGATGAGTAAAACAGGGAGCTCAAAAACTAACAGCAGATCAAAAGAGGGCCAGGTAGAATGACGTGCCTGAACAGAGAAAGGGGAAAGAGAGACTGAAAGAGGTAAAAAGTGTGAGGGAGCAAAGATAAATGAAAGCAGAGAGAAAGGATGTAGCAAAGAGAGCCTGGTTTTCATCTCTTTTCAGCAGTGCAGCAAGTCAGAGGAGGTGTGGGTTAATGGAATGTCTGGGCAAAAGCTTGTCCTGCTCAGCAAATGGAGGACAGAAATATAAGAAATACCATCAAAATGAAGAAGAAGAGGAAAAGAGAGGAAAGAGAGGCTGTAACTCATGGACAGGGAGACAGGAAAAGATAACATTCTAGGAGGACTGCAATAAAGAAATGTTGGAGTGATAGAGGGAGAAGAGCAGGGCATGAATAAAATGATGGAAAATAAAAATGGGGGCAGAAGAGCTTATGACAACTTGGAACAGCTTGGAAAAGGTCATGCATGCCCTCTGGGCTCCTAGCCACACTAGAGCCAGAGAAGACTGTCATGGTAGATAAACAAGGGATGGTAGGATTGAACACAATTTATAGCTTGCTTGTCATTGGCATGGGAATGGAAATGAATATCCCATCCCTGTAGGGTTGTCAAGGCACTGGGAAAACTAGCCTCTGGATTGTCTCTTGGCTGTCAAGTGAGTGGAAAGGTGCCAAATACTTGCATGTGTGTTTCTGTCTAGCTGGGTGGTACTGGAAGGGTTTGTGAAGGAAAGGAACAAATGCCTATGAGAATACAGCTTGTTGCACTGAAATGCACACTTCTGTGCTGCCACATCCACTGGCCCATGAAATTTGATAGAGAATAGAATGTTCTTGTAACTCCGCATTTGGGTGATGTCTGTGGCTTGAATAATTCATTATTTCTCCTCTTTAAGGGCAAATTACTTAGGTCCTCTCCAAATTTTTCTGAACTTGAGAGCACCACTAACTTTTATAAAGGTTTTAAGACAAATAATTGGTCTGTTCCCTCTCCTGTTAGGTCCTCTACTTGGTACTGCAAGAGCTTCATAGATGGCTCCATGGGGGAAGGTACATTAACTACTTTTTGTTTAGAACAGGAGACTTCTGAGATACATGGTGCTACTCTTTATAGCACCACACTGCAGCCATCTACAGCTGTCTACAGCTTGGAATATTCCTAGATAAAATAGGGGATGGAAAGGTAGCAAACGGATGTGGGAGCATTTGTCTGCAGTTCTTGCTGTCAAGCTCTTAGCAGGTTGAAAACCCACCCTGAGGACAAGGGTTAGCTTTACCTGATAAGAAAGGGTCACGTAGCATTTGTACAAACTATGCTTCCTCTTGCATCATGCTCTTCTTCCCTGAAAGCTTTCATTCAACTTCACTGAACCTAGGTTACTGGGGAATGGCTGGGAACAGGAATGGAGTTTTCAGAAGTGGCATGAAACTTGAAATGCAACATGCAAACGTGATTTTTGTGAACTGGAACAAATTCTCCTTTCCTTCCCCTGGTATAATCAGGAATACAGCTTTACCACTTCAGTTTTGGTGGAGTGCTGTAGATGATACAGTTTTGAGAAGTAAATGTATTCAGGACTTGTTAGATATTAGTACTATTCTGCTTACTGATGTCTGTCTGCTTTTGAGATGCTGGCAATCCTTTTGTTCTCACAGCAAGCTCTTTGTACTGATTAGCCATATGGACACTTTGAGTTTGAAAAACAGCTGAGTGAAGAATTTTGAAAAGGAGTTCTGTTTTTCAATATTCTTGAGGCTCAGTTAACAATCTGTGGTCATCTGCAGGTCAGACCCTCAGCTCCAGTCGCTCCCTCTCAAGTGGGTATGAAGAATGGCCAGTAATTCTCTGGGATGTGCACCCATCCTTCAGAAAGGGAAGGAAGCTCTTGCTGAGACACAAACCAGAATGCTGTTGAGCTTTGGCAGAAAAATAATTTCTGATTGTTTCTCAGCCTGAGAGAGTAATATCACAGGTATTACAGAAAATCAGTAATGGAACACTGTCATATTATTGGACTAATGATTATCCAGCTGAGAGATGAGGCTGTAACTCTCCCTGATGTCTTCTATTTCCAGAGAGAATTTTCGGGAGGCAGGTGACTGAGTCCTGTGAGCCAACTATATGGTGAGGAAACTTCTGCAGGACATGTATACTCATGCCTCATGGGATTTGTGTGGCTGTCTAGGCACAAATCTCTGCACATATCAAGTATATAAAATGTTCCCTTATATAAAAATATCTTCTCATTTGAAAATCCACATCTCCTTCCTCTAGAAGGGAGAAGGCAAGCAGCACCACCTGTCTGACAAGGTTACCATTACTTTCTCACCAATGCCTGAGGGACTTTACAAGTGATTTCTGCCCACTTCCTTGTCCTTGTGAGATTGTGGGAAATGGCAGGCTACCAAGTTCACATGAAGCCTTATATCTATAAGCATGTACTTTTTCAGCTGTCTGGATGGATGCCTGGTGTGTTTTCTGAAGACTACCATTCCATCAGTAAGCTTCCTGCCCTACTGTCATCTCTTGTGTGTGGTTTGGGTGTTTAAGCTGATCTTTTATTTCCAGAGCTAGCAGGAAGGGGAGAGAAGTGACCTCACATGAAACTTTAGGGACAGTTTTTTTACTACCTGGAGAAAAAAAGACAAGGTACCATTTCCTTGAGTAGCCAAGGGGTTTGAATCTTCACTGATGATCTCTCTAGCGCTCTTCATGCATACATTTACTTGCTCCTGCTCCTTTTACCAGTTTGTGTGAGCTATGAACCTTCCTTCCTAGTTCCCTAAGGTATCCTCGGCACTGAAGTGATAGGTGGTTTTTCCTGGTTCATGATTAATATCATGACTGTACCTTGGAGAGAAGAGATCTTTGCTTTTCCCATGAGTTGGCTCCCAAATCTGAAGCCCATGTCTCTGGCATTTTGCCCTGTCAGTCACAGCAGTTGGCCCATTATTCCATGCTGATTGCTGCCCACTGTATTTTGACCTGTTTCCTCCATAAAATCATAACAATGCAGCGATAACAGGCATGTAGTAGGTGATCCATTTCCCACTGCTGACAGTCACTTATGTCGTGTTCCTTAAAGCAGGAGGCTTATAACTGCACAGTCCCCATTAGAGCTAAAAGAAGTGGCAAAGCTACAGCCAACCCCCGCCAGCCTCGCATGAACAGTTGACAGTTATTTAACCTTTAGTGACAGGTGACGTACTTCAAAGAGAAACTATGCTTTGTGGGTAATGGTTTATTTATTTCTTGAACAGCAAGCTGTAAATTCACCCATTTATGGGAGCCACATTTCTTGCCTATTGTTTGAGTGTTGCTCTGAAGTGCCATTGTGTTATCAGCTTGGATGTCAAGCAGTCACAGCTCTGTCAATTTGATGTCATGTCATCTATGGAAGGAACTGAGGCTGGCAGGGTGTGTTTGCATTTTGAGGGAGTGTGTTGTGAATGAGCTGGAGAAGGAAGCAGGGATAGAAGAGGCCTCAAATTTTCACTGGTCCTTCATTTCTTGACCAAACTGCAGTGGGACTTGTAGCTTCTTTTGGAGGCTAGTGCCTTTGTTTCGCGGAGCCTGACACTCGCTTCTTCACAGCCTGTGGGGTGTGAGAGAAGAGATGGGTGCCAAAATGAAATAAATCCAGCAAACACAGATCTGTAGCTTCCCTGACAGTGAGTGGAGGCCTCTGTCCTTTCCTTAAACCAGGCTGCAGCATGGGGTGGTGGCTACTTGTGTGCTTGGGCACTTGAAATTCTTCCTCCAAGTGTTTTGTTTTTCAGAACTGTCATTAATATGGAGCTATAATGTGTTTAAGAGTCTTCACTCAATCAACCACATGTGTTCATCCTCATCTTAAGAGGTCATGTGAGAAGCCAAGACTTTCAACTGAGTTAGGCTGTCTTCTCTCTTTCTGAGGTTATTCAAAAAGAAGGAAAAATTCCACTCACATAGAGATGCTTTTGCCAATTTTCATCTTTCAGCTGCTGTCTTACATATTTTAAATATCTCCCATAATGCTTCTACCTTTCCGTCTTCCCTTTGCTGTGATGCCTTTAATGTTTTTATTCAGTACATGGAGTTTTGTGTTTCATCAGTGCTCAAACAAGTCTTTAATTTTTCAGGCATATCTGGATCTGCAAATGACCATTTGCATGTGAAAAATGAGTGCACCCACAATTCTGCAGCTACCCATAAATATCGGAAAGTACAAAATTGGAGGCTGCAGTATGCAATTTAGTGCAGTGTCTTTGTGCCCTGTTCTGTTCAATTTATTGTTGGTGAAGCATGCACCTATGCATAAAGCTAAAGTTGTACATGCATTTTCACTCTAAATGCTAAATTTCAAATGGAGCTGGATAACATTTTTTGATTGTGTACTTCATTCAGCAAAATTGAGTAGTTTGTTTAACCTAAGTGATTTTGAAGTACTTTAGCCCCACCCTTCTCCCTCAAATTGGAGAATAAAAAAATTCTGCTTTAGGTTTTTTTCTGAAAAGAAATATTTTTTTCCTCCAAATATTTTGACTTTTTTATTAACATCTCATTCTTTTAATTATTCAAAGAAAATCATGAAAGAACAAGAATAAAATTACATTGAATTAAAGCAGTTGTGGATATCTGGTAGAACATCTTGGCAAGAAAATTCAGTGCTTCAGGTAAACTGTAAATAAAACCTATTTCTCTTTTGCAAAGACAAAAAAAAAATCAAAAAGAAATCAATTAGTGCTGAATAATTCATTCCCAGACAACACAGTCTGTAGATAAAACAGGTTGCTTGGGTGTGAGGGCAAGTTTCATGGGATCTGCACAGATCTGCTTAGGTTGGACAGAGCTTAGTACCATCACTGCCATACAAATGTAGTTAGGCTGGCTCCAGGCTTGAGCTGGTTCAAGGAATCTTTTTAGCTCTCTGCCTTGGTTAATAAACCTTTCTGGGACAGAAGACAAAAGATGCAGAAAAATCTGAGTTATCACACATGTCAGCATAGGTGTGGAAGTACTTACACTGTTGGTGTGGACTTCTCTCCAGGATGTAGCTCCCTGGTGCTATGCCCAGTAGAGAACTGGTTGCTTTTACACATGACTGTTTTATGATGTTGGCAGTTTTTAGGAGGGCAATTGGGTATCCTTGTCTGCTTCTGAACAGGGTTTTGGGGGAAACTGCTAAGCACTCCTCACTTGCACCCCCCCAGCCCATATTGAAAAGTAGCAATTAGACCTATGAGAACTTGTAATTTGCTGACTATTTGGCAAATGGATGTAGTTTGCAACTCTTTAAAGAGGCCCAGAAATTTTAATTTGCCTGACTTACACTGCTGGGAAAAAATGAGTCTTTGAAAATCTTGGTGTGGTAATGACAGTAGAACTATGGCTATTCCCAGGCACTAGCTAATCAGAGTTGCAGTGTACCTTCTCCAAGCAGCTGTTTGTTCAGCATTTTAGTTAGTAGACCTAAAGAATAGAGTTTGGAAGGGACCAGAATGGGCCATCTGATCCAATATTCCCTGATAGACAGGGTCATTCCAGAGCACATTGCACAGGATTGCACCCACGTGGTTCTGGAATATCTCCAGAGTGGCAGACTCCATAATGTCTCTGAGCATCCTATTCCAGTGCTTGGTCACCTGCACAATAGAGAAGTTCTTCCTTATATTCAAGTGGAGCTTTCTGTGCATCCTTTTCTGCCTTTTGGCTCTTGTCCTGTTGCTTGAAACCACTGAGCAGAGCCAGGTTTTGTCCTTTTGACACCTTCCCTTCAGATATGTATAGACTGGTGTGATCCAGCAGCCCCAACCTTTCCTCATGTCGTGGTTTAACCTCAACCCGCAGCCAAGCCCCACACAGCTGCTTGCTCACCCTCCCACAGCAAGACTGTGGAGAGAATGGAAAGAGTAGAAGCTAGAAAACTTGTGGATTGGCACAGTTGAATAGGGAAAGCAAAAGCCTTGTGTGCAAGCAAAGCAGGGAATTCTTTCAGTTTCTCATGGGCAGGCATGTGTCCAGCCATCTCCAGGAGAGCAGGGTCCCATCACACATAATGGTTCCTTGGGAAGACTAATGCCATAACTCTGAATATTCTTCCCTTACAAATCTAAACCAGCTCCATACCAGCCATTGTGAAGAACATTTAACTCTACATCAGCCCAAACCAGCATATCTCATAAGAGAGATGTTCCAGTGTGTACTTCTCTGATGCCAGGAGGCAAAGATGTGTTTTCCTATTCTGTCAGATCTCCCTCCACGCTTAAGTTGGCTCAAAGAATTGGGTAGAGAGGCATGGACCTGGTCTTTGTCTAGGTGGGTGCGCAAGCACCATCTGTGCCTTTGAATCCCTGTCAGCCTTGATCTGCCCAGAGCTGCTCACAGCCTCTGTTTAGGCAGGGATTTCATGTGGGGTGGATGGCACAACGGGACCGTAGCAGACCTGTGGCCAATGGGTTATGGCAGCCCCAAAAACAATATCTTGTTCAGCTCAGTTGCTGTGTGATCAGGCCCTGGTCCTGCAGAAGAGCCACCACCCACACAAGGCAGCATCCTGAGGGTTTGGTGCTGGTCTACCCCAGCTCTGCCCTACTGTGTTACCACATGAATCCATTGCAGGGCATGGTCTTCAGGTTGTCTTTGTGAGGTGTAGCCATGATTGTGCACTTAGTTAATAAATAATGATCCAAAGGTCAGAGCAGAAGCAATAGGACAGTCTGGCAGTCCATTGGTTTAAAGCATGAGGTGGACAACACAGTCCTCCCTCTTCTGTTTCTCTGAACAGCTTTTTACAAAAATACACATTTTAAGTCAATTGATATGATGGTGAACTCAAGTTGACCTTATGGCAACATCTTTGGGACAGGGAAAAGTGAAAGAAAAAACTTCAAGGAAGTAGAAAGAAGATCAAAGTAAAGCTTTGGGGGTTATCTAAAATAATCAAAGGAATTAAAACTTTATTTTTCAAAATAAAAACTCCTAGAACAGAACAATCTATTTCCAATGCAACACTTGAGTTCATCCAAACAAATTAGTTTGAGGGCTCCATCTGATGGGGTTTTTTTGCTTTTTAAGATTTATTTTGGTATGCTTTTTAGAGCAACCAAAAAAGAACTCAACCCCAGAAAAAAACCAAACCCAAAGTTATTTTGATTTGTTAGTTAAAAAAAAAAAAACACCAGTTATTTTCACAACTCTAAATTGCCCATTTATAAGAGACAAGGGCTTTATTGCTGTCAGTGTGTTGCTCATGAAGGAATTTCTTTGTTTATCCACTTTTATTTTTTAAAGAGGCAATGAAATTCAACACAAAAGACATAGATTAAAGTAACAGTGAAATGAAATGTACAGAAGTCAGGAAATACCAGAATTACAATACAGTCTTTAAATGCTCATAGGCTGTTCTTATTGCAGGATTTCTGCCTTGTTCAATGAGTGGCTTAGTGTATGATAAATAAGATGAAATGTCATAAAATGAATAAGGAAAGAAAAAAGATTGAAGAGCCACACATTCAGCAAGTCCCTGGCATCCTATAGACTAAATGTGGTATGATCTGGACAGGGGATGTCAAAAAGGTATAATAAAGCTAAATCAAAATAGCTGTGAACTCTGCGGTTTAGAGTATGAAGGGAGGTGTCATATTGACATTTTCTGACTGTGCATCACTCTGCAAATCTAACTTTTAAAAAATTAAAATCACTCTGAAATTCCTTACTTTACCACTGATGTAAATGACTGTGAGCAGTCTTGGGATTATCTGAGTAAAGCCATTGTATAGAACATGGCCAATTGTCCTGTGTGGGAAAGCCCTGGAAGTCAGGAAAGGCTCTACCTCATCAGCGGTACCGGCATACACAAAACTAATAGCATGGAATAAACTCCATGCATCATAGGCTACCTTCAAAACCATTTCCCAAACTTAGAGCTTTTGCAAGAGCTGAGCTAGGTTTCTGAATTCCTCTGAAGAGTGTTGTAGAGTAGTCACATAAAACAAGATGACAAACCTCAAATGGCTGCTGTGCTGCGTAATGCTACTGTTTCCCAATAATGTGGTTGCAGAAGGAAAAGGAGTGTAGCACTTGGCAGCGTTTCAGTAAAATGCAAGATGTATTTGCTGCTTGGTCTTGGGTTGCTGTTCCACACAGAGTTGGGGCACGCTGGAATCCCAGCATAAAGCTTTAGGATGATGTTTCTGGCTGGCTGAAAGCTGGTGGAGATGTACATCTGAGAATATCCTTGAGAGTGTGGCTAGCCTGCCTTCCTCTGCCTAGTCTCTTATCTGTTGAGTTGGACTCAACACAGATCATGTTTATTGACCTTTTCCCCTTCTCTGTTTGTCAAAGTTACCTGGGAAAGGAGGCTAATTTGATGCTGATGTGTGGGGATGATTACCTTTGCAAATATTGTTTGACCACTGAAGAATGGGATTAACTACCAAAGGAAAAAGAAGTTTTGATTAAGTAAAGAAATATATCTGTGTTATACCTTTTTCATTAGATGTGTTGAACTTTCTCTTGTGGTTTTAGCCAAGAAGAATTGTCAGAACTCTCTGAAAGAACAACATTAACCAGTAGCCATTGCTTTCCCATCCTGTGTTTTCTGTAACCTCATGAATGTGTTGTCTGTAATTAATAAATTGCTTGCTTCAGAGTGTAGAGCTTGTGACCTCATGTATGGGAAATTTGCGTGAACTTCATTCATTACACATCCCTTTCCCACCTTTTCTGTCTCATAGGATGAAAAACTGATTTTTCCCTGTGACTTAATTAAAACCAATTCTTTTTGTCCCTCCTCTTCCAGATACCAAAAGAATACCACTGACAAAGTAGCCAAACTTATGACAGTGAGCATTGATTGAATGCAAAAATGTTTGGTATTCACATCTTGGGGACTGGAAGCTTCACCTCATACTCCAAATGCCACAGCATTATATGTACCTGTGCAACTTTTTCTGTCATGCTACTACATCATAGTTTTGTTGCAGAGGTGTTTACATGCTATTGGACCCATCAAAGAAAAGACCTGTCCTTCTAATGTTGGTTACTAGAAAGGGGTTTGTACTTTTCTGTTTTAAGATTCGATTTTTCTTGCAGTGGGGCTTGAATGCTTTACAACTTTCCAGCTTGAGGAAATTTGGAGTTGAGATGCTCCAGGTGAGAGAAGCACTCTAATAGCTTGCTGCCACCAGTAGACAGAGCGTGCCTCTTCCAGGGGCATGTTCCTGCCACTTAGTTTCTATTTTGGTGCTCAGTAGGTCCCTCTGCAAGTCCTTTCAAACCTGGCACATAAAAGCATCTAGTTTTTCGGGTTGGTTAGTGAGCCAAATTCCTTGGATGAAATGTGGGTCCAGTGGGCACCGAGCTGGTTCAAGGAAGGGGGAGAGTTGCAAGCTAAGAACATGAGTGAGGAAACAACTGGGGGAGAAAGTATTTCCTCTCTGGGCTCAGTGGCCTGTTGGATCTGCTTGGCTGCTCAGGAAATAATGCCTTCAGAGGAAAGGTCTTACAGAGCCATTACTGAAACTTGTACTCGCATTTGTTAAAGTTTTCCCAAGTTCTTATGCTACCTGCCTGTGTAATTTAATTTAGCAGAGAGTTGGCAAAATGCCCTACATACTGTTTTTACGAGGTAGTAGTTGGTTACAGAATCATTAGCCCTTCCTCCCTCCCTGAACTACATCTTAGTGGATTCCTTGATGTTTAGCACCAATTCAGAGCCCTTGCACACTAAATGTTGAACAAATGCTTGCTGAAAGGGACATGTTTGAAATCTCCTGGCAGATGCTTCTGGCTTTTTAACTCTCAGACCTAAACACTGTGGACTTTAAAGCTGCTTAATTCTGTCTGTCATGACTTTTGAATAATAGCGATGAATGCCATTCTAAGCACTCTGTAGTGGTTAAATCACTCCTGCCATGTTCTTTCAAAAAATAATCACTGCTGGATACTGGCCAAGCTCAGAAAATTTCAGCTCTGAAGATGAGCATTTTGGCAACTTATGACTGACTGAAATCAGCAGAGAAACTCATTTGCATTCTTAACTGTAGGAGATGTTGCTGCTGTTGCCCTGCAAGCTGGATAGCAGGCTGTAGAAGCAGGGGCCACTGTGCTGGCATGAGACCTGTTAATGCCTATTGCTGCTTCTTCCTGCCCTCAGACACAGGTTAGGAACATCTTCTAAATTCTGCCTGCTGGTGTTGGCTTATGGGTGGCACCAAGCATGTTTCTGTGCACTCTTATGTCATCTCATGTAGATATGTACCTACCACCGGCTCTGGCCTGGTGTTGGGAGCTGTGGAATGGAAAAGGACACAAGTTGCTTGGGGGAATAAGCAGGGAGTCAAGATGGCCCTGTGTCAAACCGAGTCCCAAGACTCAGCTCTGGAAGTGTCTGATCTTGAGCATTGGTGAGTCGTTCAATACAGATTGGAGTCTTTCTGGAAGGAGATCTAGGTACAGAATAGGGTCAAGGGCTGAACTGATACTCAGTAAAAGATTCATGCTGTATCTCAGCTTAAAGCATTCTTACAGCCTAGGTGAAGTTCTTTTTATCTTGTCACAGAGCTTAAGGGATAAGAACTTGCATGGGAAGCCCTGGAAAAACAATTTGACTGCTAGCACTGGGCAAGAGGAAGCAGAGGTCCTAGCAGGAAGTTAGTGCCAGATCTATCCCAGCTTCTGCAGATGTAACCAAAATTTAGTAGAGATGGGAAAGGGAGGGTTTCTACTGCTCCTAGCAGTCTGCCATAGCCAGCTCCCTGATTTGTTTCTGTGAGAGAATGATCTTTGCCCAGTGCTGTTATCACTACACTGCCATACGGAATTTTTGTTTCAGTATAAGCATACACAAGAATTTGCCTTTTCTGTCTAATTAATGTGTGGCAGTAGTGGCAAATGTTAACTATAGAAGAGCTCTGTGCTGCTGGAAAGGCCAGCAGATGTCTGATAAGAGAACCTGGGGGTGTGAAACAGCACTACATAGCTCAAGTGGAGTAACTGTTCCCCATCCTGTACATCTACACTGCTTTACATGGGCTTGAACCTATTACTGTATGGTTGTGCCACTATCTCATTTGGAGCTGTTTTGATTTTTTTTAAGCCTTAACAGAAAAGTGGTTCATATTGAAGTGAGCCTTGTTTTTTTTTGATTAAAATCTGATTCTACCAGCACCAGAGTGCTGAAGTGCATTTGCTTGAGTCCTGAGCCCTTTTCCATCACTGGAGGTGCTTAGGCCATGTTAGATTAACTGAGAGAGAATGACAGCAATGTCTGGGACTGAATGCAAGGTGAGGCAATGGAGCTGTGGTCATTAGTAACTCCTATGCATCTTGGGCATTTTGACAGATGTAAAGGGAGAGACCTCATCCGGTGGTATGAGCTTGTGAGAATCCGGTTTCCATAACAACTCACTTCAGGTTTTCTCTGTGTTCCAGCATTATCTTTTTGTGTTGCTCCTGGAGCTTGACTTACCATAGCAGTGCAATACATTTGAACAGCAGCAAGTTCCTCTCCAGGAGCTGGAGCACCTATTGTTACCTGAGGAGATGACTTTTTCATCACAAAGATAAAGCAGGAAGTGAGACACGTCTATAATTTCTCTATCTACTCTTTCTAGCCTTTTCAGTATTTGGCATTGTTTGAGCTCCCCAAAATGGAAACCTGCTGTCATTAGCTAAAATGTGTGTCATCAGGGATGCTCACAGTTCCCATGTTCTCACTGAAGTTTCCTGGAGAAGAGAACTGATCCTCATGGTCCTCACTATCTCCTGCTGCCCTGTCCTCCCTGCTTTTCAGTCCCTTCAACACAGGAGAGTCAGGACTGAATCAATGCGCTTCAGTATAATCTAGTACATCATTCCCCTCTGGGCAAGCAAGGCATTCCCAAGGCAGGTAAGGACTACTGTGCTTGCCCTTCTTTCGGCCCTTCAGAGCAGGTGAGTGTCAGAAGTTGTAAGGGTGCAGTACCTGATTACCAGAATTTCCTTTAAAAACTTATTAAAAGTTGTCAGAAGTTTCGGTGGTCCAGAGGCCACACTAGATTTTGTGCAGAAATGAACACAACCCGGGAAGAGCTCAGTGGTGGTGGCAAACATCATAAGCATCTCTGCTAGGTGGGAAAAGGGAACCTGCAGGAAGGCTGCACATATTTTCCTTTCTGCTTCTGGTGAAGTGGCACACTGCATTCAGCAAAGATCCATATACTTGGCTGCTTGCTTCCTTTTAAAATTTTGATATAGCTTGGGGAAAATATCAATTTCTTGCTTCCTCCTGTGACTCTACTCTTGTTGGGAATTGAATAGTCAGAAGTAAACAGGCTTTATTTTTCTCTCTGGTGGGTTATATAGCTGCAGACCAGTTAGAAGTCCTTTGCATCAGAGTTTGGCTGTGTGCTAGAGTGTACCTCTGATTTTCTAAATTTTTTAGCCAGAAAGTTGTTACAAGACACAGAGGCTCTTGGAGGGAAGGTTTACAAAACACAGCAGCCTGGAAATCATGGATGACTGTGACAACAGCCTGTACTGCAGCCCTGTCACAGATGACCATGGCCCTGGAAGCAGCTGCATTTTGCAGCCTCTCTGGGCTTTTGCAGGAGGGTTGCTCCCCCTTTGCACTAATGCCTCCTTGTTCTTAAGGAAACCCCCATGGACTTAGTGAAAAGCAACTCACAGAATAGCGCAAGGGCTAAAAAACCCCCTGCACTTTCTGGTCCCATCTATTATCCCTATATCCCATTTTTTTCAGTTCACTCTGTTTTCAGTGTTTGTTCACTAGGGAAGCTTGAATGCATAAAGGAGAGCTATGAACAAGGCTGGCACTGAAGTAATAAATTTAACTCTGAAATAAATGATACCTGTGGGTAATAGGTTTGAAATTGTTGTGTTCCTTGGTAATGGGATATAATTACAAGTACCACAAGATCTGCAGGACAAAGGTGCAATTATACCCCTCACGTCTAAGTCAGTGAAAGCATTACCACAACGTTGCCACAATTCAGTGGTGTGGAACAGGGAGCTTATTGGGGAGATAACAGCCATTCAGAGAATGTTTCTTTGTGATTACTCTATATTGGCTCCCCTTCCAAAATCTTGAAAATGGGCCATATGCTGGGATAAAAATCCCCACAGCAACAATGTGCCACAGTTGCTGTGGGATTACCAAAATGTTCCCTTAGTATCTACCAGGGAATGAGTCCTGAGTGACAGGTCCACTTTGTACTAGTGGGCAGGTCATCATTTGTTGCTGTGTGGTTCTGCGGTAATTAAAGGCTATTGAATGATATTTCTTCACTGTAACTCTGAGAGGGGAGCTGTGCCTTTGTGTCCCTGTGTAGCTGCACAGTAATTACTGAGTAATGACTTAGGGTGTGACAGTGTTATGCCAGGCTGCTTATTGTGTTCCCCCGCACTGGGCTGTTAATCAGAGGGTAATGTCCTAATTGTTGCTACCTCTAGCAGCAGGGTTCAGTTGTGTGCAACTCCCCTATTCCACAGCAATTATGGTTGGACAGCAGGGAAGTGGTTGTGCTGAGATCCGCATGGACTGGGTCTCTGGGTAGCTGCTGAGGCTTGGGAGGTGTTGGGCTAGGTATTCAGCTGATGAGTGTGCTGGAAATTGCCTGATTTGGGAATTACGTGGGATAAAGCCCAGCTTGGAGGTTCATGTATATTTCTAGTGCCATGCTGTGCATTTTTCTGTTAGTGTCATTTGGCTGTTGACCAGTAACCTGGGTTAGGAAAGGGTTTTGTTCATGTGCAAGATTTCCCTGAAAGGACAGTTCCTGTGTTTTGTGTTCTCTTTCACTTGCATATTTACCTGTGTAGTGGCTGACAGGTCTGTGGCTGGCAAAGCTGTCCAGTCTGCGAAGATGGTGTGTCCATAGAATGACTCGAGCCCTTGTCAGGGACTGCATGACAATTCTGCATCTGGTTTTTCTTGAAGATGTCAGTTTGTCAGCTCATGCTCTGAACTGACTGAAAGCCGTGTCTCCAGTCTGAGTTGAGCTTAGACAGCCCTTGTGGGCCGTGTAACTTGAGGCACAGCATCACCGTGGTCACAGGGGCTTTCCTCAGGGTGTGCTGCTGGCAGAGGACCTTGCTGTGTAGTTATACTCAGAGATATACCCAGGTCTGGTCTCAAGCTAGTGTCAGCCAGACATTCACATTGGACAATGAGTCCTGACCTGCTCTGGGGTGAAAGCCAGTTGAAAAAAAATTTTGGTGTTTTTCAGTATTTTTATGCAGGACTTTCTTGTACTTTCTATGCAACAAAAATAGAATTGGCTGAAATGCTAGGTACAGTGTAGTGGGAAAAAGCCTAGGTAAGCAGCAGCACCATTTGAATAAAGGGGGTTTATATTGGTTTTAGTCCTGTATAAAGCAATGTAGTGACAACCAGGCTGGTGACTTGCCCCACATCCTTGCTCATACTAGTAAGTTTTGCTTCGTACTGCCACTCTGCTTTATAAGAAGGTGCTTCTTGTGACTCCCCTTAGAGCATCTGAGAGCTGGAAGCTCTTTTAAAGAAGATATCAGGGTGGGTAGTGCAGTATGCTGTTTGTCATGGCTCTGGGGACTTGGTAAAACCAAAAGAAATCAGGGCATGAGCTACAGTAGATCTCTGTACAGATCTCTGTAGTCTGTGAGACCACTGGGGTTCTTCCTCCGTGTAGGAGTATTTGAGAAAAAAAATCTCGAGTGATAAAGCAACAAGGGGAGCTGATTGTCACACTCAAGCCCCTTCTCTCCTCTTGGAAGCTGCTGCAGTGCGGCCAGGTTCTCTTTTCCTCTGTGTGAATCTGGCTGTTTCTGTTTCTCAGAGTGATGGTGGTTATTTCTTTCTTTTCTTTCTTTTTTTTTTTTTTTAGTAAAAATTGTAACATTTGAGTCTTTGAAATTGAAATGGATTTCAGTCTTTCTTATATTAATTATTGATAAGCAGAGCCTGAGAGATGGAGATGAAGCCTGATGTGATTAAAGACAGTCAGTTTTTAATTTTATGTCTCTCAAAGTGACAGAGAAATGCAGTTTAATGGGAGTCATTTATTAAAAGGGACTTAATCACAAGTAAGCAACTAGTGAGATAGCAGGGGGAAGAAATGTGCACTGGTGCAGGAGAGCAGCCAGTTGGGTGGGGAAAGATGCTGCAGTGCATGCACTCTGCAAGCCTCAGCACGTGTGGAGAACACATGTGGAAGCCACACAAGCTGACTGGAAAGGCAAGGGAGCTGCAATCCAGCAAAAGCATGTAATGGCAAAGCTGCTAAAGTGGGATGGGCTGATGACAGCTCTCATCTCAGCAACATTAAAGTGGCCTTGCTATTAACCAAGGGCCTCTGCTCTGTGCCGGTGCAGGATCAGAATGATGGTTCTCCCTTCCAAAACATTTATAGACTAATTAAAAGGCAAGACACCAGATGAATAGAGACAGACAAGGAAATTATATTTTCCTCTGGATGTGGGAGGAAAAATGTTCTGTGCCCTGCCAAGCTTTCTGAAAACTATGTAGGCAGGGAAGTGCAATTTGTATTGCCTTTGCTGTTGGTGATGTCACTGAACAATATTATTTCATGTGACCAGCACTAGTGAGACCATGATTTGGTCTTTCCCCACTGCTCTCTGACTAGCAGGTTATAAGGAAGTTTTTTTAATGTTTACTCCTCAAGCTGTGCTTTTTCTCAGAGAACTGACTAAATTAGCGAGCTGTCATTTCCCTTCTGGCTGTGAGATAGGGACATCACCTGTGGTGACCTCACCTAAAGCCATCAGCTACTGCTCTGCTGAGCTGGAGAAACTGTGTGGTTGCACCAGAGTTCAGCACTTCTGATAAAGACTGGATTTCTGCATTGTCATTTCAACACCATCTTACTAATAACTTTTTATATTTCATGCAAATCAGAGCTTGTTTACTTTGTTTAGTATGCTCTGGCCCCAGGGCTGCAG
The DNA here is from genome assembly GCA_013396995.1 of Dicaeum eximium. NCBI lineage: Eukaryota > Metazoa > Chordata > Aves > Passeriformes > Dicaeidae > Dicaeum > Dicaeum eximium. Next base: position 688,214 of record VWZP01007814.1, on the reverse strand, counting down.
CAGTACTGTCAAGTCATGAGGCAGCTCCTTTTCTGGTCAAACATAGGACATTGAGGTTTAGCTGGACAGACTCGGGTGAACAGCTGTGAAATTTTAGTGTGAGTTCCTAGGTAATTTAGTGAGCTTAACATGAAGGCAGCATTTACTGTGGGGAGTTTTCTTGGTATCTCTGTCCTGGGATGGGCTTGGACCCAGCCAGGAGGCTTGCAATGTTCAAAAAAGATTGGAGCAGTTGCCTCCTCTCTTTATCAATAGAAACCCAGTCAAAAAATATTGGTGTGTGGATTAATAGAAGCAGACTTGGTACAAAGCAAGGAAAGACAAGAAACAGAGTTGATGCAACAGTGATATTCATTGACTGAAGGGAGCATTGCTTCAGAGATATCTTCTCTCCTTACCAGCTGTTATGTGTTAAAATTCTTCAGGGAGGAAAATGAGAGTTTTCTGTGGAGTTGTTTATGGCCATAAAAATTTGAGGTTTAGGGGCTGAGACAAATGGTGATTTTGGATAACAGACCATCAGTTGAGTGAAAGGAACAGTGGGGACACTCTCCTCTGGCAAAAAACTTAAGGAAGCTTACAGTCTGCAATTTGGTGACCATCTCTCTGTTCCTGAGTGTCTCCTATGCTCACATAGGCTCCATATGGTTATCCATGCTAGTATAAAAATTACATGAGCTGCTTCAGGGGTTTGAACCTTCATTGGCCTTTCTGTTTCTCTTGATGGGAGCTCCTTTTGCTTCACACTTTTTTTTCTTTTCCTTCGTTCCTTTCAAGAAAGAGACTGTTTGGACTGCTTTTTCAAATTGCGAAAAGAGATTTAGGATCTAGTGAATTTCTACTCCATTTTAGTGTCTGTGATTCTCTAAGTAATGAACTTCATTATTTCCAGGGATGTTGTAAAAGCCCAGTCCCTCCCAAACCTACCCGTCATGGCTGCCAGTATATTTGCTCTTTCTCTTGGGGCAGATTCTTGAACCACTCTTCCACAGCTGTTAGAATATAATCCCTCAGATCTCATGTGGTATTCGTGTGTCCAGGAACCACACGCTACTTCACTTCTCAGCAGGATCACCAGTTATACCCAAGTTAAAGGGAAGTTCCTTGCTCTGTTCTTTTTCCTTCATCATCCTTTCCCTCTCTTTTGTTCCTTGATCCTGACTTAGTTGCACGTATGTTAGGAATACTGCGAAGCAGTAGTTAGGGATGATGAAAAGTGTGGCACCTAATAATCAAATGTTGGGCCCTCGGAGCCATTCTTATAGGCAGACTCCCAACCAGGCTGCCTGAGACCTTCATGGAAGGCTGGTCTGGCTGGAAGGGTAGAGGTTTAGCATCAGTCATGCTGTCCTTTGAATGTGATAAAGACTTCAGCCATTTCCCCAGGGCACTAATGCAAAAGATTATAAAGCTGCTCTATAATTTTTGTCTATTCAGAATTTAAGCTACCATCAATCATCTCAAGTTTTTAGTGTCAAATAAGATAATGTAGCCAACTATATTATTAGGAAGAGATGTGTTTCTGAAGCAGTGAGAGTCTGTGGGTGCATCTGAATAGCACTTAACAAGATATGCAATCTCTCATTGACAGTGCTATTAAAAGAGCTCCAGTTTGTGGAGGCAGACTAACTCAAGGAAGCTGTGCTGAGGGATACGGCCATCTACTACTTCAACTGCAGCCTGAATTTTTGGAGGGAATGGAAGGGTGGGAGATAAACAAGGAAGAAAGATGTGGCATCACCCAATCTGTGAAAATATTTTTTCCACTGTCTCAGCATGAAATAGCTCCAGTGGCTGAAGAGCCTTGGTTGGAAGGTGGTGTGCCAAGCATCTGGTTAGCTGGGCCTGATGGTCACTCCCAGTGAAGCACATGTCTCGGGTGTTGCTCCTTCTAACACGGCATTTTGTACTGACACAAGGTCCTGGAGTGGTGGATAGCTCTGTGCGGGTAGACCAACTGCTTGTGTAGCTGAAGGAAAAGCCTTCTGTCCACTCCAGCATAATCCCTGATGGAATCCCTGATGGAATCCCTTTTCCTCAATTGGAAAGTGGCCAGTCAGAGCTGTCCCAACCTCTTCAGGGATCGTGTGGGGAGATGCGAGGGGAAAACAAACTAGACACAGGAGGAGATGTGAGGATGAGTGAGAAAGGGATAAGGAAGCAGATACAGGAGGAGGAGGCACGTGGAAGAGAACATTGTCAGAGGTGGTGTTGCATCCCGTGGGTGGCCCACACTGGAATAGGGATACCCAAAAGGAACTGCAGCTTGTGGAGGACCTGGGCAGGAGAAGAGGAGACAAGCAGAAAGAAAGGGAGGAAGAAAACAGTAAGAAATAAGAAGCTGCCACAAGAAAGCATCATCTACCAACGCAGTCTCCTGAGCTGGCCATCACCTCAGCCGAGGGACTTGCTGTAAGTGTAATGTGTGCCCATGATAACGGAAGGGGAGACTGGCTGGCTTGTGTGTGGGAAGATGTTGTACTGCAGTGGACCCCAGGGAACTGCAAAGAAAGAGGTTTACTTAAGTGTCTGTTTAATTGTTTGTCATCTCTGTTTCCCAATGCCTGAAAGAGTAAATAAAAGTTTATGTTAATTGGCAATAAATCAAATTAAGTGAAATTCCCAAAGTCAAGACTCTTTTGCCCATGACATTTTGGAACTTACTTTTGTCAAATGTTTATCCCCCAAGGTTATTTATTACCCCCTTCACCTCATGATTTGCCTAAATTTTAATAAGCAATGAGGTAGGTTATTCAGTTTCAGAAGGCTCTATAACGTTATGACTCTCTAGAAAGTTGTAGAGGTTTGAAACATGCTCTGATTATTATTTTTTTCCCTGAGTGATATCAAAACCAGCCTCCAGAGCTAATGCTAGGCAAGAGCTGAGAAAACATTTATTTGCCTTGTTCACTTTGGTGCTTCTTTTCTAATAGAAACACTAAGTTGATTGCCTGTGAAATCTCATAGTGCCTTTGTACAATAGTGACCAGAGGACAAAAAGAGCTCATGATGTCACAAACTGGCAAGTGACTTAAGGGTAGTGACTGCACTCATTATGCTTTATAATATAATGAGAAGAGATAGCTGTATTGATCTCTTAAGCCATAAAAATGATGTATTGGTTGTTTCAAGTCACTGATACACAACTGTCTCTGGTGAACTTCTGTCACAGGCATGGAATTGGGGTAACAAAGAGGGGGCGCAATGACACTGCCTCTGGCCTCCATGCTAGGCTTTTCCATATGGCATTACTTGTTCCTGACACAAGATTTTCCATTGCATCTGAACGTGCTCAGGGCCAGGGCTGGGTTTGATATAAGGCTAAGGATGAAGGGAGGATTATACAGACAGTTGCATCTTTTAGTTGTTTCCTTCCAGCAGCTAGGAGCAAAGAGTTACCAGTTTTATTTTTAATTATTTTGGTTGCTCTCAGAGGCTTTTGTTTTAATATTGTAAATTTCTTCTGTTGAGTGTAGTTGTCCTCTCCCATTGAAGCCAGCAGCCAGACTCCTCCTGCTCTAGTGAGAACAGGGGTTGGAGGCACCATAGAAAATGCTTCTTTGTTTTCTTTTGGAGTTTTTGTTTTCCTTCTAAAAAAAATTCAGAATAGACAGATTAAAACCCGGCTATTATAGTAATAATGACCTTTACACCAAAAAAATAATAATAATGGCCATAAGGGTCTCCAGCTAGGTCATTTTGGAACTCCTGGTGCTGGAGGCCAAGTGCCTAGCCAAAAAAAAAAATCACATCTCTAAAAATAATTGGCTCTAGCAACAAAAAGAGAGAGCAGAAAGAAGAAAGGAGAAGTCAGCAGGTCAGATGGTGAAGTTGCAGGCATTCATATCTAAATAGTCCCCTGATGTACCATTTTGTTCCTAATGACACAGGATTAGGGGAGGAACATTACTGAGGTTTTATCAAACGTGTAAGCGAACAACACAGCCCAACCGCATCCTGTTCCCTTCTTCTTCAGCCCATATTGTAAAGGACTTTAAGGATTTGGAAAGCTGGATTTAGCAAAGTAATTTGCTCCCTCCTTTCCTCCTCCATCCCCTTTCCCATTGCCCCCTCCGTCTCCTATTTCTGTTTCATTCAGTAATTAAGCTTTTAAATAATCTCCTGTGCAGAGCTGGCTAAGCTGCTCTTCTCTTTTCCTGTTGTTGAGTGTCCTTAAGAAAGAAGTTGGACCGAGTGTCTTGACTGACTGACGAGTAGAGCTGTCTGGGAGGAAGGAGGGTAAGGTGTCCTATGAGAAGGGGGAGAAAGTGTTAAAAGTTGTGCTGTGGGGTTTTTGTTCATTATACCCAGTGTTACTCTTCATAGGTGGTTGTGCTCTTAGATTTTATGCAATGAGGGCCAAATCTGCTGCAACCTGACTGAAGCAAGTAGGAGCTTGAGCAGTGTAAGCATGGAAAGGATTTGTTCCCCTCATTTCCTTTTCCTGAAAAGAGGAACCAGTGTTTTTCCATCCCCATTCATGTTTTCTTCTCTACTGTGTTATTAAAATGTGTTCTCACCCCTCTGTTTAAGTTATCTGCGAGCAGGCTGATTTTATACTAATTTGTTCATTATTCTCAGTTAGATAGCTTGTGCAATTGAATTCTAGCCTCTGGTTTGAGAATGTTTTTTAACTGAGTATCTACTCCTAATTTATGTCATTTGATTGATCAATTATTCTGTATGACATTATTCCTGTATCAGTGAGTCTAAACACACTACAAGAGGCTTCATCCTTTTGCCTGTTCACAAATAAGTCTAGGAATATTTATCTCTAAGTATTCAATGACTCGGGTATGCATTGCACACTGAGGACTGTTCCAGATATCTGCAAGGCCATTTCTGAAGAGAATGTGTGCATTGATATATGACTGGGTTTAGGGTGTTCACAAGCTTTTTAGTGTTATCTGCTTTTCCATCTCTAAATATCAATCTCTATCCTTCCTGTCTTTGCATACAATTTTCTTCAATCTTGCATACAGTTAACTGAAAAAAAATTATCATAAGCCTGTCTTTTTGAAAGGAATCACCTGATCTTGCTCCTTTTTATTGAGACTTTTTCTTTTCTCTCCACTAAATGACTTTCATCCCATTGAGGTGTGTGGTGCTGACTGTGTAGAGGGTACACTGGAAAATGAAGTTGTGTTACTGAATAATGGAGAAAGCACAAAGCAAGCAAGAGTCCTGGGTGAATATTATTTGTGAACAACCACCTTGTTGGCCCCACTGGTGGCAATCACATCCACACAGTTGGAACTGTAGGCAGGACAGCTGAGCTGGTGCATTGTGGTGCAGTTCCTGAGCAAGTGAACACTGACTTGTGTAGCCAGGAAAGGCCCCTGTTGACAAGCTGCTTGCTCAGATGTTTATAAGATGAGTCAGTAATTTGCAAGTAAGGGTCAAAGCTTGATGATGTGGGTTCATATAACCCCCAAAAGTGATTTTTCCTTCCCGAGTAGCCTTTTCACGGTAATGTTGCTCTTTTCTACTCTGGTCTATAGTCAATAGTCTTTAGATATGACCCCCTGTAAATAAGGCTTTTTAAGCAAAATAAATTTATTATGAGTGCTTCTTCGTATTGTGAGTTTTATTGGCTACATTCTGTTCAGAAATCTCAGTGAAGCAATGATACCGTGTGAAATGCTCATCCTTACGGAGCTGTGTTACCATTTGTAAACTTTCTGTGCAGCAGCTGCAACTTCTGCTTGGCATGGCTCTTACTGGCACACAGGTATGATTGTCTGAAGGACAGCAGTGGCCATTTCATTGAATGGGAGAATAGGCTTGGGGAAGGAGTCAAATTCCCTACATGCAGCGTCAAGATGGGAGAGAGCCTGGATGGGGAGCCCAATTAATAGGAGATTTTCAGCTGTGTTTGATGCTTGTAGCTTCACTGTCATCTTTCCCCATTTTCTGGTGGAAAATCAGAAAAAATTAATGGACACACCCTAGCTCCTTCAAACAAAGCAGTCTTTGGTTTTCTGTATGTACCTAGCACCATGGATCCATGGCTCATAACAGCAGTTCCTATGTAGCACAAAGAACTGTTTATATTAATAATGGTTAATAAGGTTGAAGTGATGATAGTGTTGCCAGTGACGACTACAGGAGATTTGAACACGCTGAAACCAAAAGCCTCAGCCAGATGGCTGTGGCAAGCTCTGGGGGCTGTGCACCGGAATGAGCTGGGCAGAGGGCTCCCAGAGACAAGGAAACACAAGTAACAACTGAGAGACCAGCCGGGATTCAGCAGCCCTTATTGACTAGGTGAGGGCATTGCCAGGGCAACTGCAGCAGGTTTAAACAGCTCTGGGGAAGAATGAGTGCCCAGGAGCACAGGGAGCAGAGGGACACCTCAGCAAGGAACAGCAGCAGGTGGAACACAAGTACAGGTGTGCAGGAAGGGCTCCTGCCTACAGGAGGACCAGCACAGAGCAGAACCATAGTGGCAGACAGGGAGCAGCAGTTAACACTGAGGGGAAGGAAGAGGCCCCTTCTCCCCGGTGTTAGTCTGAGCTCCCAACACTGAGGTTACTAGGTGCTGTAGAACTGGTTCTCCGGTGTCTGTGGAAGCTGCTGCACTAGTGATGTCACAGGCTTCCACCGAAAGAGACCTCACAGCAGCAGGTGTAGCTCTGCAGGCCCTGGTTGTACAGTGCCCAGTGCCCGTCCAGAAAGCTGGGGCTGAGAGTCATCTCCTCTGCAGAAGGTGTGTCCTCGTCAGGGAGCTGTGTGACCAGGTCAAGGAGACACACAAAGAAATATGCAGGTTGTATGGAATTTTGACGAGACAGAAATAGAGAGGATCATCTCAGAGACTTTACAGACACAGGAGGTGCAGGTGGGCTCTGTGCTGCATCTCAGAAGTCAGAGACGAAAACTGGAAAACAGCCACTCTCCATAGAACTCGCGTTCCTCCTGATGACTTGACATTGAAAACAGGTTTAGTGCCCTTCAAGCTGAGGAGGAGATGGGTAAGGCTTTGAGGGAAGCAACTGGGTCCCCCAGACCTGAGCCACACAGGATTGCCTGGGTGAAATGGTGCCAGTTGCAGTGGGTGATTCCCTACTCCAGGAGAGAGACACACCCATTTGCCACCCCAACCAGTTATCCACAGAAGTTTGTTGCCTGCCTTAGGCTCAAATCAGATTTCATGGAAAGGCTATGAAGGGTTGTCAACACATATGACTGTTACCCCCTGTTGGTCTTTCACATGGGCAATAATGATACCAAGGGTAAGTTAGTAATCAGCAAGCTTGATTTCAGAGCTCTGTGGATGTCTGTCAAGGATCTGGGTGCACAGGTGGTTTTCTCCTCAATATTGCCAGTCAGGGTAAATGGTGAGAGAAGAACTGAATGGGACAAGAGGCAATGGGCAGAAACTGGAACACAGGAAATTCCACCTGAACCTGAGGAAGAATTTAACTGTGCAGGTGACCAAACACTGGAACAGGTTGCCCAGAGAGGCTGTGGAGTCTCCCTCACTGGAGATATTCCAGAAACATCTGGGTACAGTCCTGTGCAATATGTTCTAGGATGACCTAGCTTGATTCAGGAGGTTGGACCAGATAACCCATTGTGGTCCCATCTGTCCTTACCCATTCTGTGACTCTGTGAAGTAAAAAATCTTGCAAAACTTCAACTATTTTTTTTTTGCATGCAAAATAACCCTGGGAAATAAGCCCCCTTCACATTTTAGAGCCAATTCGGAATTAATTTATTATATTTATTTTTTGATTGCTCCCCTGTGGCATCTAACACAAGTTTTCCATGTAATCCTTAAAACTTTTCTGATGCTCTCTCAGCCAAATAGGAGAGTAGTATTTTTTTCCTGCTCCCCAGGTGATCATTTTCTGATGTGCTCTTGAATGAGGATAGAAGTTCCTTGAGGTAGGAAATGGTACTTTTGTTTTGAGCCTATCTGTAAGTGTGATTAAAATAGCCATTGTTTTTAGTGTTAGCTGGTAAATTGGTCCTCTCTCTGATTCATAGGGCCATCCCTGCAAGGAACTAGATCTTCTTTTTTTGGTATTCTGTCAAAACTTGTGTGATATTTCTGAGCTCAGATTGTTGGAAGACCTTCTGTTCTTGCTTTTGCTCAACCAATAATTTTGTTTGTTTGTTTTTTCTTCCTAGGTAAGTCTTTGGGCTTTCTAATCCTCCCCTGATTGTCTTTAAAGTAATGGTAAGTTATTTAACTTGAGTGCTTTTTGCAGTAACATTGCTATGTAATTTGGATCAGCAACAAAACTGCCTTGTCGTGTGCTTGCATGTGCTAAAGTTGGGAGGGGAAAAGAGAGATGAATAGACTTGCACAGCTTGTTCTGAATCCTAGTAACTGTTAAACATCTTGATGCTGTTGAGCATAGCTGTGATAAATACCAGTATCTCACTGTAATTAGCATCCATCAAGTTATACCCAAGTATCAGAGCATCCTGTCACCCAAATGGTATTGGCTACTGCTTCTATGGCTACCAGAGAAGGCAGCAATCAGTCTGTGTGCTGGAGCTGCAGGAGTGGTTATTTGTCTGGGAGGGTTGTATTAATAAGGTTCTGGCACGGCAGTGCTTTTTGTTATGGTTCTGGTAGAATGTATATGTTGCGAAACATTCAGAAACTGTTGTTGGATGGCAAGGAAAATTATATGTTCATATAGGATAGGATATTAGTGAAGTCACTAGGATTTTTTGCTTGTCAGAACGTTCATATGTTCCATATGGCAGCTGTCCTTTACTGTGACAGCTGAGTTCTGCTCAAGATCTGGTAAGTCAGAGTAAAATTACAAGACCAACATTTTGTCTGGACTGGATGGCAAGCGTGCACCATGCTCAGGTCCGGCTACTGACCCCAAATGGGTGATGGAAGGCAGGGCACAGGTATTCCAGCTGGTGTTGAGATAAGTGGTGTGAGATGGGTAAGCAGGCTTTTTCTTTAGAAGAAACTTTCCATCCCTGTCTTGAGCCTTGTTCAGGCTTAAATAACCGGTGTGGGGCATTTTCAGAAATTCTTGCTGCCTTTGGGATAAAATTATTTGTTTTACAAGTAAACCTCATTGACTGCCACTCAATGTCCGCCCTATGTGATAAAATGTACAAATGGAGTATGTGTAAAATGTTAATTATATACTCAGATTAAACAAAAAGTTAAGTTTGCAGAATTAGCAATTTAGTCTTTACATCAACTGCTCTTCTGGAGATTATGTACCTCACCAAAAATTTCACATGCATCAGTTGAAGTGTCTGGTTTCTGTTTAGAAATTCAAATTACTAACTTACATCTAAAGATTAGTTACCTGGTATGTTGGCAATGACAAGATATTTGTAATCCAGGCAGGATACATGAGTGTGGCCTAAAATAATTTTTGAAAAAGCCTTATTGCAATTAAAAAAAAAAAAAGCCCCTTTTACTCAGGTAGATATCTCATCTAGTGTTTGAAGAGACTAGGTGGGGATGTGGGTTATTCAGATCCTGTACAAAAATACGTTGTGGTTTGGGTTTTTCATAACGTGTGTAATTCATGTGTTAGGTGTGGTGCTGAAGTCAAGAGCAAATCTTTCTCCTTTTTTATTGGTATCTTTCTACATTGTGACATGGTCCATGATCCTCATGTCTAGGAGTAGATAAAACTGAGCAAAGTTTGTCATCTATGCTAGAAATTCAAGCTTCATTAGAATCAAGAGGTTAGAGACTGTTTCCGGGGCATAGGAAAAAACTATGTTGTGTGACAGTGAAGGGGGAGTAAGTCGAAGTTCCTAAAATGGCACTGAAGACTAAGGACAAACCTCCTTAAAAGCACCTCAGCTGCTCATGAGCTTGTCCTCCTGAAAATCAAAGGACTCAGATCTGAGTCCTTTTTTTGAAAATAGGTCCTGTTTTTTTGAAAGCTACTTTTGAAAACATACTCTATACATTTAAAATAAGTCATTTTGGACATATTGAACAGACTTATAAAAAGAGTTGTGGTTGTTCTGATGTTCAGGGTACTGTGGTCTGTTAGTATTTGTACATAACCATAAATCAAGGGAAAAACTCTGAGACACTGGTATGGGGTAACTTTTACGCATAAGTAAGTGTGTGGGGTAGTTCTAATACAACATAGCATACATGGAAACCTCTGAATTGTCTGATTCAGCTTTTGTTAAATATTCCTTCATAAATTTGCAGTGTGATTGGGGTGGCTTTCTCCTAATAGTGAAGTTGGTGATCCCTGTCTAATTTCACTTCTCTGAAGTTTTAAAAGCCCCTCCCTAATTTCCAGTCTCAATGTGTTCATGGCCAGTTAACATCCATATGTTCTTATGTCAACAAGATCTCTTAGTTTAAAGAGCCCTTTTTCCTCCCTGGTGCTCAACCATCTGATGAATTCATTTCTAATTGCATACCCCTCTACTCTCTTACTACCTTTTCCCCCCCTGACTTCCTGTGTGTTCACAGAGGGAACAGGGAAGGGACTCCAAGAGATCAGCTGAGCAACACTGTCTTGACAAGGTCTGAGGCAGCCATGACACAGCTGAGCAAATCTTCACCTCAAACAGCCTGCTGTATTAAGTTTATATGGGAGAACAGGGCTGTAAAAACTGCAACTCTGTGCTGCTACAACAGTGCTAAAGTGGCCAGATGGGTGTCAACCTAGCAATATGAGGGCTCCCAAATCTACACAGTGACATCTGATGGCATATTTAGTGCTGGTGCTCAGATGGACTTTGCTGCAATGTTTCTTGAACACAGCTGCTAGTCTGTGAGTTTTCTTTATTAATGAATCACAAAGAGGCACTGGGACTGGATGTATAGTTATAAGTGATTGCTCTGCAAATGTATTTTTTCCTCTTTGGCTTCTAAATTACCTGCTTAGTATTTTAGGGTTTGCAGGTTGATGGAAGGGTTGTGCCTCAGGGCCATTTGAGCTTCTGGAAATCTCCCCCATAAAGAAGTTCTCTGTAAACCTTTTAGGTGTGAGTTTTGTTTGGGGGGTTCTGTAGATGTCTGTCCAGAGCCCGTCAGTCGCTTTATGACCATATGCTGGCATCTGATGTGAAGATGAATTCCAAAAAATATGCAAAGCATGGTACCTGTTTGTGCCTTTAAAGAGCTCATGAATCTTGAGCATCCGTGCTTTGGTTTATTTTGTATCTTAAAATAAAGTTTTCTAAACAGGTGTTATGCAAGGCCTGAGGTAGGGTATGAGTTTCCCTGAATTTCAGTGTCTTAGGCACTGTCGTGCTTCTGGAAATATCACTGAGTTTTGCATAGTTGTTTTTATTTCTAAGGCTCAAGGCAACTATTTCCTGACCATCAACATCAACAAATGGCTCCTGTAATGTATTTGTTGATTGCTTTATTTGCAGACAATTTTACTAATTTTTTTTTAATACTGCTTTTATTTCCTTCTTAAGTTTACATATGGTAATGGAATTCAAACATAGCACTTGTATCCATCCATTGTGTTTCTTATACTCTTTTCTGTGAAAGTTGTGTGAACATATAGAAAAATGATTGTACAAGCAGAAAAATTATTTTCAACACAGGGATTCAGGAAAAAAGACCTATGTTCTTTCTGAAAGTTTGTGGAGTGAGATAGTCCTAAACACAAGTGTCATGGTGTGAGGTAGTAATCAAAAATCTGCTCTGCTGGATGAATTACACATCAGAGTTTTCCTTATGGGAGATCATGGGATGCATGCTGGATAATTTCCTTAAGGGTGGAAGTAAAGATGTGTATTAGGTGTTCCAGTGTCAGGGTATTTCTGGGGTGAGTTGATGAATACCCCTGGCCCTTCACTAGGGTGAAGGGATCATTCCTGTTGCTGGTAAGCGTGGCTCAGGCAGTTGGTGCTCAGCGTACCATATAAATTTACTCAGATTAATCTGCAGAGTCTTTTGCCAAGCATCTAGTGCCTGCTAAGCTGTTTCCTGCAGAAGCCAGGTGGGCACTTGGCAAGAGCTGTGCATTAACAGCGGGAAGTGCCAGTTCAGATTGGATCACGTGCAACCCACCAACCACCCCAGCGCCGACAGAGCTGCTGCTGCTGTTTGTGTAGAGATGTTGCTCCACCACCACAGGGGCCTGAGGACTCTGAGACATCTCATTGCCACTTGAGGACGCAGACTCTGGTGTTTTGGCAGCTACATACAGTAATGAGCAGGAAAACAGGCAGTGTCCGCGTGGTGGGTGAGGGCTCATCCTGGAGCTAATGCTTTGCCCAAAGGTAAGGAATAGGATTTTGTTGACGTTTCTACATCTTCCACTCAGCTGAAGTACAGCAAGGTGAACTTGCATGTATTTGGGATGACACCACTACTTGCATGGAATTAGGATCTGTTTTCTCATTTATCTCCAACTTGTGCCCCACAGTTGATGTTGTGCATTGTCTTTAATGGTTCTCAGCTTCACGTTTCTGAGCTCTCACCTGAGTGTGCCTTGGAGGATGTACGAAACTCTGACTTGCAATCAAGACAGACTTCAGCATCATAGAAAGTTTGACCCACAACTCCAAACATAGCACTGGCTGCACAAAAAAGCTGTGTTCAGGATGCACCTCTGAGTGTCTCTTCCCAGTAAGTGACCATGGGCAAAGCAAGTTATTCTAAGGCTTTCACTCGCTGCTATTCCTTAGTACCTGGCATCAGCCAGGTAATGCTGTAGCTGTGGGTTGGAGGGCTCCTGCACAGGCCACATATGAGATGAAAAGGAGGGAGAGAGATCAGCATCTAGCATTTTATGATGTGCTTCATTCTTGTCTCGTGTCATTCCTGAGTTCTCCCCTTGCCTGTTTTTTGCTTTCTCTTTCATAACTCTAAAGTCTGTTTGTTAAAATAATCATTTTTTCTCTGCATGAGCTTCTGTCATTAGATGAAAGGTCATGGATACAATATGAATCTGGAATGATAAACACAGTGCAAAATGGATTGAAATATGCACAGCAAAGGGTTACCAATTAAAAAACACTTTGCCAAGCTTGCACTGAACAGACAGCCATGCAGCCCCTGATTTCTCTTTGCTTATAATTAGCTGCCATTGAAACTTAATTACTTTCAGGAGTGAAAGAAATGAAAATTAAAATAAAAAATAAGGGAACTAATCTTCTACTGGAAAGGTTTTGCATAACACCATTCCATGGACACAGAAGTCCAATCCCCAAAGGGATATGTGAGTAAATCTGTTATCTTGCATGTGTTCTTGGGTTGCTTTGAAAGCTCTGCCTCTGAAGTCTATATTCCAAAGGGTATATGGATATTCCTTTCCAGCTGAGGTTCCTGATGTGCTGATATGATGTGAAGGATAGGTACTGCAGAAAGCCAGAAGCTCTGCTCCGTGTTCAAGAGCATCTCCTCAGATGGCCTTCCAGCAGACCATTCCCACATGGTTCAGAGACCCTTCCCTCAGAGACTTCCCTCATCTGTCCTGAGTGCCTTAAAAGATAGTGGTCTTAATGACTTCTCTTTTCCTATCCAGCTAGATGAATTTTAAAATTGATTATTTGGGACTAAGTTTCCAGAATTAATTCCTTTCCCCTTTTTTAGCTTGTTCATGGGAGAGATGTGAGTCGTTAGAGTGCAAGAGTGATATGCCTACATATAAGGGTTTCCCACAACCATGCATTTTGCTGGGATTTCTACTCCAGTTAGAGCACACATCAGTCACAAATGTATTATTTTGGGCAGCTGGATGTTTCTATATGAAAATGGCAGTATAGTTAACTCTTCTAAAATTCAATCATCTTGTGCTATAGGAATATGGATAAGCCATAATTCCTGTGAGGGGGTGGGGGAATTCAACAAGGAACTAAAGGCTGGGATTTCTAGTGCTGGTTGTTACTGATGCCCCCATTTTTAGAGCCCCACACTTGAAAGTTAACAAAGCAGTGTTTCCTCTCAGCAGTTCTTGCTGTGCCTTTCTATGGATAAAGCTTTCAGTGTGTTTTTAAGCTGGGAACCTGGAAAACCACACATGGTTTTAAGTTTTCGAAACTTGAATCAGTCTCCATAAGGGACTGTGTGCATCTCCTCTGAGATAAGCGGCAAGAGTCTTGGAGAGGGAGAGATGCCTTCTCTACACAGGCAGTAAATTAAACTTCCAATGCAGAGAAGGCAGGCATAAGTCTCTCATTCCTGATATTCACCTAAGATCCATGAATCAAGCAAATAGATATTTTCATCTGTCACATGATTATTAGTTATATCAGTAGACAATCCTCCACTGCAGGTGAAGTCTTGGTATATCTAAGAGAACATGACAGGTTGTGTTAATTCCATGCAGAAACCATGTTCCCATTCCTTCAGAATGAGGAATAACCTTCAAAATGCAAACGAGTTTTGTGCTTCAAAAAGCACAAGATCTTAATGGTGATTTTTGAGATAAAGGGAAGCCCTTTTGAATCTAACTATAGGTAAATAAGGACTGTTTTTACAGCATTACATTTAGGATTTCCTTTCTCCTTTTGGCACCATAGTATGGAAATTCTCATAAAAAATAAGAATTGAGCTAGATTTTTAAGTAGGAAATGGGGAAGTGCTTTAATAGGGCAGAGGAGCAATAGAGGAAAACTTAAGAAAAGTGCAATAGACTTATATAACTGAACAACCCAACTGCTGTGAACTGTTACCACCATTCAAAGCTGAAACCAAGACCTGCAATGCAGACTTGTGGGAAACACCTGTTCAGTGAGAGGGACATAGGTGGTGGGTTTGGGAAGCAGTTGCTCCACATGAGAAATAGATACTGGTGGCTTGTGATATTCTTATCTGGGGAAAGAAGCAGGGTTTGTAGTCTTAGCAACTAGCTACTCAGTTTTTTTTCTTGGCATGGTTTTGCAGGAGAAGAATGTACAGTATCTGGACCACCTACTCATCCTCTGACCTCTGGTGCCTGTGTTATTTACTACTGATGGACAAAAGTGTGGTGACATACAGGTTCATTCTCCCTAGTTACAGTTCTGGCACTACTTCTACCAAGTTTTGGATGGGTCCATTAGACCTCCTTGTAGCCTGATTCCAGCTTTTTTTCTAGACAGAGAGCTAAGTGAGTTATCCCTAATTCTTCCCAACAATAGAAAAAGGGCAGCCTGCCATTTGAGGAGCCAGAGAAGCATGGGCATTCCTATGCCAGATGAGTGGGGTTCTTGGGGAAGGTGGTTGTGTGGGGGGAAGCTTTTGGAGGGCCAGGAGGGAAGTACAGCAATTTCACTTGAAATCACCATGGCAGCAAATTACTTCTCCTTCCTTCCTCCACCTTGTTTAAAAAGAAAATGGGGAGTAACAATGGCAAGCACGGCCTTCAGCTAGAGTGAGCAGTAGAAACTCATTTACAGCTGAAAAATGTATAGAAAAGAAGTCAGGAAACCATTGAATGATTTGTAAAAGGAGCATGGTTTTCTTGTTTGCTGCTCCATTCACTGTCTTCTCTGTTAATCTCTGGGAAGAGAGACAGGCCATTTTCTCAGCCAAGAATAATTTACCTGTGTGCTGGCACAGTTAAGAGCAATTTAGAAAACAACAACAAAAAAAATCACATTCCAAATTAACATTTAGCTGGTGACATTAAGGGAATTCTTTTTTCTCATTTTTCCTCCCATTCAGAAGTTCAAAAGCAGGATCCTTCTTGCTCCCTGAACAGATCAGAGGAGCATGCTGTATACAGAGGTGAGGTGTGAGGTGCCCTGAAGGACTGAGGAAGCTGACCCCTTTATGGGTGCTGAGTCCCATGGGTGCCTGTTTGGCACATGTTGCTAGCACAGAGAATCTGGCCCTCTGGGCATGTTGGCACCTCAGGTATCCCAATACAGGTGCTTCTGTGAGGAGATGCAGCTGCACATATGGAAAGTGCAGAGTGTGTTTGAACTCACGTCTGACACCTTGATCCTTGTGCATTTCCATTCAGGTGCAGGCATTACTCTGAAATATCGAAAGTCCCCCATACTGGAGTTTTTGCACCAGTGCCGATATTGTGACCAACATTACAACATCTTTTCACATTGCTGTAGTATAGACATTACAAAGAAATTAGTGCCACTAAGGCAAGGTCTTATACTTTTTAATCCATGATTTTATGCCAGCAGGATTGTTAGCTGTTTTAGGGAGAAGGAGGATTATAACCAGAATTACTCCTCAATATGAAGCAACAGTCTTGGATCAGTGGGTGAGAAAGCTGTTCCTCCCCTGCCATCCACCTCTGGTACCCCATAAGTATAGCAGTGGCCAAGGAATCATGTGAGCACGTAATTTCCAGCTGCTGATGCATTCACCTTTCCTCTGGCCTCTCTTCAGCAATTCCATAAAGCGTGTGTGGCTGCAAGCTGTACATGAGGTAACAAATTCTCCTGATTCTGCAAATTGCTTTTCAAAATTGTGACACTGTCAGGAGGTAGAAAACTCATCTCCTAAATCTCACAACCTTATGGGGAAATGAAGCTACATGAGGGTCTCCCAATCCAATGACTAAAGCAGCTCTTTGAAGGTCTGCTAGGGACAAGATTGGGCCTGCTGCCAGCTCCAGCATCCATTTGGCTTATGGGGCCATGATCTGACACAACATGTGTCCCAGCCTCTGCAGAGCAGTTTGGTGTGATGGTCTCAGGAGTCACAAGCTGGCTGCTTGAAAGAATGGTATGGCCTTTGCCACTGGTGCTTTCTTGACTTACTGAACAAGAAAAAATGTCTTGCCAGCATATCAGCACCTGGTAGGAATGCTTGGAACAAGTCAGGATAACCTACTGGTCCCTGTTGGTGGAGAAAACATGCGCCCTGCCACTGCCCATGCACCTCCCTGACTTACCTCCCTGGGTAAGAAGGGTATCCCCTTCTGCCTGCCAGCTCTGAGCTCCCTCAAACCCTCATGAAGGTCAATACCTGACATGACTCAACTGGTGACATGAGCTTGGTGAAGCTTGCAGAAGGGGAAAAAGCCAAGCTGTTTAGATGGAATGGAGTATGCTCTCTTCATGGGGCAGGGGCAGCCTCAGCTGCACCTGAGGGGATGCTTGTGCAAAAGTGTTGGAACTAGCAATGAGAGTCATCCTAAAGCCATTCAGCTGTGCTCACCAGGCACTAGGAAAGCAGACCAGATGATTCTCTCTTTTCTTACGGGCCTAAAGGACTTGTAGGCATGTGGGTGGCAGCACTCTTTCCCTGTCCTGGAAGGAGAGTCTACTTTTTGTTTTTTTTGCTCGTGCAGATATAGCATCAGCATCCAGACAACCTTGTATTTGATAGAAATGACAGGCCAGTGTCATGGCTCATACCCTGTCCTTCAGAGAAAGATTTTAGGTGATCCAAAAAGACCAGTTGTTGTGTAAAAGTGTGGAGAGAGTCTTGGGAAGACTGAAGGTGAGACAGGATGTTATACAAATAGAAAACTTGATGGGACAGGGTAAGTTATTTTCAGTACCTAACACAGAATGGGTCAGCATGTTATCGGCTGGGAGAAGATCTAATTCTCAAGGAATCCCTCCCTCATTCCTCTCCTGTGTGATGCAGAGAGATGGCAGAAGGGGTTCCCACTCAGAAGATCTATCTAGAGGCAGTGTCCTTGGCTTACCCTTATCTGTTCACATGGATGCAGCCCAGCTGCATTTTTGCTGAAGAGAATGCTGTGGGCCAGGTGGAAATGCCTTGCACATGGCAGGCTGGACCACCCCAGTCTCATACATGGCTGGCTTGCTCCACAGTGCCCCTGTTGACCTGGATTATTAGAAAGAAAGTGTATTGTTCCCTTGTTCATTTTCTGCAGGATAAAACCCTCCTATATGTGCATGTACTCATCTTCCAGCCCCTACCTTCCTGCAGAACATCACTTTAAATATGTGAATAGCTCTAGAAGTAATCCTCCTGCCAGTTGTGTATAGTGCATATTCTCTCTCATCCTACTCCTTTCTTCTCTGTTAGACAGCACCTATCTCCACTTCCCCAGAGCAGTCCACCCCATCATCTATTCTGCTGCTGTCCATGCCATGTCTCCTTTTTTTTATTTAATTTAATAAAATGAGTGCATGGGTTGATTTGCATATTCATGGATCACTTGATTAATAATTGATGAGAGGGCCTGGGGCAGGTGGTTGAGAATAAAAAACATTTAGCAGAGAGTGGAGTGAAAGGAACAGATCCCTTGCTGGCACATGTCCACAGGGGGAAGAATTGCTGGGGGCTGGCAGGGAGGGAAGGGGAGAGGCAGAGTAGACGCAGAGCTGAATGTCACCAGTGGAATGTAATTTTGTCGATTTAAATAATTAATCATGTCCTCAGAATCTGTGACATTTCAGTCGCAGGGGCTTTCTCTTTGCCAGAAGAGCGGGAGCAGTGAGGTTGCTCTCCTTGGGATGGGAGATGAGGACAGGGCAGAGGTTGTGGAGAGTCATTTGATGGCCTGATATCTTTAGTAGTGAGAATCTTAAGAATTTACAGGAAGCTGCTGTTTGTACCCAAAATCCAGGACTCATTCACAGATCCTGCTGCCGTGCTGTGCGTCTCTGATATGACCAGCAGGACTGCACTGTGGTGAAGTGTGAGATGGAGTATTGGTTGGACTGGATTATTGCCCTGCGAAGATTGGGGTCTGAAAACTCCTGCTCCCAGCCTGCAGCTGTGGTCAGCACTCACAGCCAGCTTCCCCAACAGCTCCTGCACGTGTGGTTTATGGGTGGAGAAACAGGGAGAAGTTCCAGGTCATAATCTGAGGGAAACAGAAGTGCTTTGAAGGCATTTTAATGAAAAGTTGCAGCTGCTGATTTCAGATGTTGCAAGACCTAATTTGTAGGACCTTCTTGGCAGGAGGGATCAGCCGTGTGGGAGGAGAGGGACAAAAGAAATCTAGGGGGTACAATTGCTTCCTTGGGATCTCATTTGACCGAGCAGGAATGTTGGCTGCCCATCCTGGCTCCCCAAATCCCTACCCTTTTGTCCCTTGAAGACTTTGCAGTGTTGACACACCAAATGTAAATACTGCCAGGCTTAGGCTTAATGAACCTCCAGGGTTTAAGGGCAAGAGAGTAAGGTCTGGCTTTAGAGATCTGAATATGTACATCTATCCTGAATACAGATGTCCTGTAGTGTTAGTTTCAGGATTTGTAGCTCCTTTGCTACTAAATGTGCTGCATGTTGCATGGCTTGGGAAAAAAACCTTTAGTTTTACCTCTAGAAATTGTCCGCAGTGGCATGAAGAATTACTGGGAGTGATGAATATATCAATGCCAGCACAGCAGAGGTAGGGAGACCTGGCTAAGCTGGGAGCATTGGCAGAAGCTCCAATGTTGCTTGCGGTTGTGAAATTAATGATTTTAGTTCTCAGCTTTGTTACTAAAGCTGTGAAAGCCACTGGGACCAGCCACCCCCAAGCCAGTAGCTTTTTTTTTGTTTGTGTCTGCACAAGCAGAGCAAGCTGGTGAAGTGTTCCTGCTGTCATCTCCAAGGCTGGGGCTACTCTGAATCTATTTAGCAAAAAAATCCCCAGTATCTGTAGAGATTCTTGCCCTGGGAATCATCCTCTTTCCATTCCTATTGCTGGTGACAGCACACAGTGGGGGAAATTTGGATCCGTAACACATTTTTCATCTTCCAGTAGGGGCTTTGATAGTATATTTATGAATAATCTTCACAATTAAAAATGAAAGCAGCCCTTTAACAATAGGTCAAGGGAGGCACTGACCATTCACTTCTGTTAAAATTTAGCTATCTTGTACTAAATACTAAGGCAATTCATCATGGAGCTGAGCTAAGTAGTTAGGTAGTAACTATTATTAATTTTTTAAATATAATTTATTGATACAACTCTTACACTATTACACTGTTTCCAGCTGAAGAAAGCTCCAGCTCTTTGCACCCTCTGTGCTCTGGTGCTGCTTTTCCCAGCATTTGCAGCTAGGAGAGATGGGATCTAGACTAGCTCTGGACTTCCCTCTCCCATACCTGCACTTCTGTCACCATCACTGGTTTTCTGCATTTCTTTGATATCTTGATCTACACAAGAATCTTTCAGCTGTTTTTTCTTATCTATCTTACATCTAAAATCATATTATCTTCCATCTGAGATGCTGCCTCACTTCCCCACATACAGGTAGTCTCTTCTAAGCACTGGGACACACTTTTGAGGGCACTGTTTTCTTGAAGGCACCATCCTGAAGCCTTGCCTGTGTGTGTAGCATAGAGATGTGGGGTCAGAATTTCCACTGGCACAGGAGGTGTACTGGGAAAGCAAAGCATAATTTTATGAGCTGGCATTTGGACATGGCAGAGATTTCCCTGACAAGAGCCTTGGCACGCTGCATTTTTAGGAGCATACCAGGAAAAGCTAAAAGACGTGTCCGGTCTTTTTCTTGCTTTGCCCTGTCTGTTCAGGGCAAAAGAGAGAAGATGAAGTTTCAATAGCTTGGAACAATTCTGGTATCCTATGGCTCTGACTTATCATTTCGGGACTTTGTACAGACTTGGGTGATTTTATAGCTTCTACCACTTCCTGGAAATCCTTCAAGAGCATGTAGGGCTAGTTTGAATCAGCCCGGAAAATACAGAAGCTTCTCTAGACTTTGCAACCAAATTTTTTGAGCCAGGAAAAAAAGAAAAAAAAAATACCTTCTCCAAAAAACAAAACAAACCCCCTCAAAAAAAAACCCAAAAAAACCCCCAAAAAACCCAAACCAACTGGGAAATAATAAACAAACAAACCTCCATATGTAATGACTGTAGTGGGATACACGTATATCTTTTCCAGATCTGAGGTAGAATGTCTCTAATAGCAAATACCAAATTAGTAAGAGTCCTTTATAAACTTTTTTTGCTTAATATCAAAGATATTGGAGGGAAGGTGCTGGGTTCAATTTTAGTCAGAATTTTAGTTCAATCTTTATTTTAACAGCATTTTCACTCATTATTCTACTGAGACACCATGATTCCAGAGAATTGACTGTGAAAGCAGACAGAAAAAAAAGATATTAGTGTAGCCAGACAATTTCACTCTGAGTTTCTGTGTACCTGCACACACTAGTGGTAATTTTAAAGTAAATGTCTGTATCTAACTTAAATGGAAGACGTGGAAAGCACTGGACATGAATTCTGCATGTGTGTTTTTCTACAGCAGAGTATTTCATACTTGCTTTTTCAGGTGCTTGAAACCTGCTCCCGGACACAAGGCCCGGCACACCACCTGCTTTGGGTAGATCAGTTTTCTCCTTTTGCAGCGAGCAGTTCCGTCTTCCTCAGTCTCCCCAGTACTTTTGCCCCCATGATCAGTGTGTCTAATCACAACTGTTGAGATGATTATCTGCATATGTCCCTGGTGGAAAGGCAGTGTTACTCTTCCCATTTCCCAGAAGGGGAGAGAGATGCTGCGCAGCTATGTGACTAATGCAAGGTACCAAGGGAATTAGTTGACAACAGTGTCTAGAGGAAACTGCAGGAAGCATGAGTTTGGTAGTGCTTGCTGCCTTACTGATGGCTGATTTTATAACAGAAATCCCTGGGATCTCATCTGAGATTCGTCAGTTCATTTTCCACTTGCAATCTGGTGATAAACACCAGCCTCTGCAAACCTAGTGATTTAACATAAGTGCATGTCTGCAAAGTCGCTGATTTGATTGACTGGAGATTGTCCACATCTGGGTAATTGTAGTCAGAGTCAACTTTTTCCCCTCAATTTTCTTGATTTTTATTGACATTTGAGACTTTGGCCCATGGCTGCAGGAGGGAAAACCTGTATTCAGAATTCAGGTGTATAGACAAGCTTCTGCAAAGTCTGAAGGTGGAGATGGCGTCTTGTAGTTCAGAGCTGTTTCACTGCTAATCTCTTTGCTATGTAGTTAACCTCAGCAGTGATTTTAGGCATATTGTACCTATCTTACAACTGTCCTGCTGGTAAAGTGCACAATTAATATGACACCTGGGAATGTAATACATGCTTCATGTCACTGAATTCAATTCATTTAGCCATTTTCTTCCCTGGATATATCTTGGATAAGGTCAGTGAATTTGCACTGAAATTTCATTTGTCTGTGCACATACTGCTGCATTATCACAAGATCCCAATTAACAATGTCAGACACATTTGTCTCCTTTTCTTCTAATAGGGGAAGAAAACGCACAATAAGCTGAACTTTCACAATGCTTTTCAGCACACAGGCCTTGGCACAACCTAGGGAATACCCTTCTATTGCTAAAAATAATAGCTCTAAAGTCTTTGCCCAACTGTTAACTAAAATTTGTATTGCATGGTGGATAAATCATCTGCCTGGTACGTCTGAAACATTGTTCCAATCCTGTTAAAGTTGTAGTTATTCAATATTTCAATTAACTCTTCTGCTGATATGATTATATATAAATTAAATCTTGTTAATATTTCCAAAGCCATGATAGAGGAATATATTTGATCAGATATTTCTTTTCATGTGCATGAAAGGCCTGTGAGGGAAGGGAGCTGCAGAACTGTAAAGAGATCTGCTATCTCTAAACAGAAATTAAGGAAAGGGTTGGCTATGGGAAATGCTTAGAAGCATCTCACTCTGTTGTGTGATCTCACTTTTTTTCCACTGTGCAAGCACTGTTGGGCCTCAGCAGAGACAAAATTATAAAAGACACAATCGCAAAGAAGTGGTGATACAGCAGGTTCCACTTCTCCTTTTTAGCTAGTCCTGTAATGATATTGCTGTGTAGCAAAAGGATTTCATAGGTGTTGGGATTTTCTTTCACAGACCCGTTTAAAACCTTAAATTGCAGTCCCTGTGATGCTTTTAGTAAATACAGGTTACTTGAAGTCACCTGGCTTTCCAAGGTCTAAACGAGGCAATTCCATTTTCATGGTGCAGAGCTGAATTCTGCCTCTTTTTTCTGCTGGAGGACAGTCTTCCCTTCCAGCCCTTCTCCTGTGCTGTGAAGGGAGTTCCTGCATCTCTTTGAGAGTGAGTCAAGTGGTTCCCATTTCCATATTTTGGAAACAGACTTTCTGTAAAGCAGGGAATCAAGCTTTGTTGTCTGTGAGCAGCATAGGATAGAACTGCGGTGGATTCAGCCCTGCTTTCTCCTTGTGTGTAAGCCTGTACAGCCTTCTAGGACTGGGCAAGCTGGTCTTAAATCGCATTTGTTTCACTCAGCCATGCAAACAGCTGACTTGTGTGTATCTGGGTTGCTTTAATCTCTTGCTCTTTTCCGTTCCTTACTTTGCTTACTGCCTGTGTGCAGTGATTTGAATCCACTCCCTAAATCCTTTATGAAAACACCAGCTCCCTCTTAACTTTTGTTTTCCTTGCTGTCTACCCCCTCACGCTGCGGTCCCTTTCAGCCGGGAAAGTGCTGTAGAGGCTGGGCTGGAGCCACCGGGGTGCGGGAGGTGGCAGTGCTGACAGATGGAGGCCACCGTGGTGGCACCAAGCGCTGGTCCCTGCCCTGCCCGCTGGGGCAAGCGGCGGTGAAGAGCTGACATCTCTTTTGTTTGGGGTGGGCAAGGGGGCAGGCAGTGCCCCCGACAGGCACAGGCATTTGCACCATGACCTGATGTTTGCTTTCAGGCATTTGGAAACAGTCCTGGAGTTTGTAGGGCTGCTGCTGAGTGAAGAAAAACATTGTGGCTTTTAAAATCATATCCCTTAGGAATCTGTTTTTTCCCTGTGATTATCCTAGCTCTCACTTCTGCCTTGTGAAAATTTCCTTCCCCTCCTTTCTTCTTTCCCTTCCCTTTGCTCTCTCTTCATCTTCCTTATGCTCTTCCCCTTCTTTTTCCTCACTTCTCATTTATTCCTTCTTGATGAGGGAAGAGTAGGATTTCCCTTTTCAGAGATCAGATTCCTTTGGCATATGCCCAATTGTAACAACACCATACAAGAATAGGAAAAGCAATTCTTTCCTTCCCTTTACAGACCCTGATGCCCTGAATTCCCCTTCACATCTGTCCAGCATAACTTTCAGTGTTATTTTTCCTAAAATTATCCAGTCACAAGTATCTGAGCTGACACCTTTCTGTGAATATGGATCCCACAGGTTCTCCATCACAATTGGAGGGAGAGGGTGTTTTTTTTTTTTTTGTTTTTTTTTTTTTTTTTTTTTGCCTTTTTTTTTTTTTACAAATCAGCTTCCTAATTTAACCACCTCTTGGTCCCCTAAAGTTTGATGCCAGCACTTCCATTGGTGGACGTAGTTTGTCCTATGTCATGCATTTCTGTGAGTCAATGTAGTTATGGCTTTTCAGAAGAGCTGCCTTCACAAAGCTCTTGCCTTCCTTGGGTTCTTTCCCTACTCAGCATCCTATGCATTCAATGCCATAGATGTCTATTCTAGCACAGGCCCTGAATTTGCTGTTTTTGTGAGTTCTGCCACAAATTTCCAGTATGATCTTTGCATGCCCTAGTTTTCCTGTCTATAAAGTAGGGAAATATGTTTTGTTCTTTTTCTACTCCCTGGCAGCTTTGCCAATCTACGCCACTCTTGTTTCAGGCAGTCTGTACCTGACCATGTGTAGGGAAGTACAACAGGAAGCTCTTACTAGGAGCCTCTTGGGTACTAACAGATAAGGAAATAATTTTAAAAAAAAAATTATGTGTTCTCCATGCTTCAGGACTAATAAAAGTTCTACCTTAAGGATTTGTAAAGAAAATAGAAAGTCAACATCCAAGTTGATATCCAGGATGTGGATCATCTGAAGACATGTTGTGTCTTCGGCACTGCCTCAGTGCCAAAGAGCCACCTTCACTAAAGAGCATCAACTACCAGCCTGCTCCTCTCCGAAGGTTCACTGAACCTGGCTTCTTTTGTCTGTTTTTTTGTAACTTGGGGAAAGAGAGCTCTTTATTAAACCATAGTTTACATTAATTAGTTGATAGCATTGTGCCCATAACAGGTGGGCTGTTTTGGGTTTTTTTTAAAACTTTCTCTTCCTGAGATTTCTGACAAAGTGACAATTTGGATGATGTGAGATTTAGAAAAATATTTTTAACAGGGAGTTTCTAGCTAAGGCTACCCAGTTTCAGGTGATACTGTTTTTATTTAAGCCAAATCAAGCATATATGGATATGGCCCTGAATTCTTACTAAACCTGACTGAAACAACTGAAATTGGAGGCTTTGTAATAGGTGACTATTTTTAGGTGCTACATAGGTGAACCCAATAGTATAAACACAAGTTATTTTTCGGAAACTCAATTCTCTGCTTTTATCCCCCTCTTATATTGCTGAATTATCCCTTTAATTTGTTCCCATCTTGGATCCTGAATTGTCCCTGAAAGAATAGGATGGTGCTCAGCACCAGAGGCTCCAGCCAACCATATTTTAAAGTACAGCTGTGTTTTAAGTTCACCCTTGCTGCTTCCATCTCCCTCAGTCATTCTTCCTCTGAGCAAATTCATGCTGGAGGTGGAGTCGCAAAGTTCCACCCACACAGTCGGATGCTGAGCACTGAATGGATGTGTGAGGGTGGGATCCTTCATCACATGGCCCCAAAAGCTGTCAGCCAAGCATTTAGGCTGAATCTATAAGATTGATCATTTAGGTGTTTTAACAACAAGGAGTTAAGTTTCTGTGTGGCTCGTTTAAATATTGTCTTGCATAAGAGCCACCACAGTTGGCTCATGCATGATGGATATGCTTCTCCTGCTCTGGGATTGTGACCTCCATCTGGGTTACTGAGTCATATTTTGAGGTGATCGTGGCATTTTCTGGAAATTGAAATTCTTTCATTACATAAAAATAAATGTTGCCCTTTCTTGGGCTGAGGGAAGCCTTCTGAATGTAAACAGCTTCAGCGGTTAATATTGCTGAATATATAGTGCTGGGCGATGCATAGTTCATGAAAATTTCATTGAGAAGGTATGAATTTTTCTTTCTTCAATATGAAATTCATAACCAAAAAAAAAAAGGGAAGCATTGTACCCAAGAGCCAAATTTAGCTTTCTATGGAACAATGAAAATAAATTAAGCTTTATAGCTTTTTTATTCTGTTGTCTAAAATGAAGCAGAGTATTGAGGTGTGAAGTTATAGATGCAAACAAAACTGAGTGTTAAGAATGGGCAAACTTAGATCAGAGGACTGTGATAATGACCATGTCATGTTTCTGGGATAAGAATCTGGAATGGCATACATAAGGGGACCACTAGACTGGGAGATCATGGGATGCTGTAGGATGTAAGGAAGTGTTGGGGGAGCTCTCTTGTATATTTAGGTTTTTTATGAAAAGTTGTAGATATTTTACAGCACTGAAATTTCAGTGATAAACATTTTCTAACACTTACATGGGACCTGCCAGAAAAATGAAGAAAAAATAAATTTTGTGGTTTTGAAACTCTGGAGAAAAGACAGTGGTTTTTCCTACCATTGTTTAAACATGTAGCAACAGACAATAACCACGCAGGTGTGATACCACGTGGGAACAATGAGACTCAAAGATGACCATTATCTCATTTTTCTGCTTTGGATCAAAACATCTGAAGATGGGCCATATGGGGAGGGTAATGGGGAGATCTGCATGCTTGGGTCTTGGTTGTAAGGGGGAATTTATATTATGAAGTGCCTTGGGGATGGAACAAATCTTGTACATAGTCTTTATTTATTGGGCGTGTGGGATATGTGATCAGGTCTAGAACAAGGTGGCAAGAACTGGTGAACCAGATTATCCTATTGGTTCTGTTAGCATCTGGTATCATTTTTTCATTTTGAATGTTGCAGCCTTTCATTTACAGGGAATGTTGAGGTGGAAGAGAGGAGTTGCACGACTCAGGAAGTTATCTGAATTAAAAACAAGAGCAAAATTAAAGCCAACTGCAGTCATTAAAAATGAATTTCCAGGAAGGCTGGGAAAGGGAGATTAAAAAATATTATGATTTCTGTCACGACCATGCTTAAGCTGGGCCATTAAAGATGCTATTGTCTGGCCCAGCTGTTTTAGAACAATTAACTGTTTGACAGCAGGCAGAAGCATAAGTTGGCTACTGCCCCCTTTCTCCAAGACCTTGTACAAAGGCACAGTCATGTCTGCATGTGCCTCAGCAATCCCTCCCAACTCAGCTCATGTGAAAAAATCCAGACCCTCTTCATTGAGAAAGGGAAAGGAGCCTGAAATATCACCCCTGATGAAGCACATGCTGTAAGGAGCCGGGTGTGTCTGTCTTTCCCCCCCCCCCCCCCCCGCCTCCTACTCTGTGGGAGTTTTGTGCCACACAAGTCTGGCAAGATCAGAATGTGAGTTTGCCACGTGGCTGTATGTGTTTTAACACCTCCCTCTGCAACCACGCAACAGCTTCTTGGAATTCCTCCTGCTCTGCTCATTCTCTGTGTGAATTAGGCTTGCGTTCTGAGCCGAGGAAATCCAAGGGAACATTCTCCTGGAGATAAGAAAAAGTGACACATTTTGGGGAAATTTTTTGTTCTGTCCCCAGCACTGTTCTGTCCCCATGACCATCAGGTCATGCTCCCTAGATACAATTCCAGTCTTTACCTGTCTAGCTTCAGTTCCCAAGGATGGTCATGAGGCTTCCTAGAAACAAAATGTAGTTGCAGATGTTTTAAAATACAATTCAATTTTGCATAGTCTAAGCATGAAGAGTCCCTGGGACTGGTTGCTTGGACCTTACTCCAGGAAAGTCACTTTGTATATGTAGAAGATAGAGTTTCGGGGCTTTTTCTTCCCCATTCACTTCCACATCAATAGTGTATCTTGGAACCTGGAAGCCAAGCTTCCTTCTATGTAAATCATGTACACAAAAGGGGAGACACAGTAAAATGGTCATAGCTGAAAAAACAGTGCGTCTTTTATCTTTGCTAAAATGTAGTGAATGGTCATGTTAATCTGCTGAGTAGACAGGGTGGATGCAGAGAAGAACAAACTCAGAGAGAAATATTCTACAGCTTTTACACTTTTCAGAAAAGACTTTTGTGGCTGAACTTATTTATGTAATTTCAGTCAACTAAGGTGGAGAATAACCGTAATCTATTTCTTAAGGTAAACAAGAAGTTCACGCGATGGTTTTTGTTTCTACCCAAGATTGCTTCAATAACAGGCCCAGGCCTGCAAGTGTTCAATCTCCTGTATTGTGTGCTGATTTCAGAGTCCAGGCTCATTCTAGGAGGAAACACTGCAATTTTCTCTGAACGCTTTCTCTTTGCTATCCTCATTCTGGTCTGTCAGACAGACAATCTCTCTTCTCTCCTACAGACTGTGCTTGTTAGGAGAAGAACCTGCCCACTCCCAGTTTTCCTCCTCTCCCTTCCCCTAGAAAAGCCCCCCAGGTAAAACAGGGGTGCACAGGTTATTTGAAGCTGTGTTCTTGCCCATGCTCCTGGGCAGGGCTTACATTATGTCTGGGATGCTCTGCTTCATCTCCTTATTGGTAGTTGATTATTTCTGAATGGTTTTGCATATGCATAATGTACATGACTTTTTCAGAATCTTCCAGGGTCCTAAGTCTGTTATGAATAATAAAGCTGCATTTCAGTGTAAGTCTTGCCAGGGGGTCAGTAGCCATGCTGGCTATTTGGTCACTGTTACCACTGTTTTATGGTGTGGTTGCCTGGCAGCTAGGAGGGGAATTTCTCCTTTGACAAAGCTTGTGCCATTGTCACTTGTGTTAAATCAATCTCCCTGCTAACAGCTGACAGTATGGAGCCCCTGACACATGGCTCTGCTCCTAATTCCACTTACTAGAAAGCAGTAGTGATGCACAGTAGCCAGCCAACTCATTACTGACTGAAGCCATTTCAGCAGATGATTGTTGTTCCTTCCCTTTCACTTTGGATTTCTCCGTTGCTGTTTGCTGTCCCCTTTCCTATCAACTCAGATGACCGGACTGCAACAAAATCCCATCCTGTTAATGTCTAATGAGCAGTTATAATGGCTATGGAGATGCAGCAGCACATCCAGGCTAGACATTGACAGGCAGTAAATAAATATCACGCTTTGTGCTTCTGTCAGAGTGCTCCTTGTGCTGTAGTCTTTGCTCAGCTTTCTGTAGCTGCTGGCAAGTGTATCATGTTCGTCCTGTCTCTTGGCTCATGCACGGGAGGGAGGAGAGGGACACTTTGGCTATACAAAGGCAAAGCATGGAACTTGCAATCCCTTTGTCTCATGAGGCAACTGGAGTGTGATGTGTCCTTGCAGTGTTTGTAGGGTGGGGTTTTCTGCACATGGAACTTGTTTAAGCATCTCTTTCTTCTTGTCTTTGAAAGGTTTGCACTTGGCCAGCTCCTTGAGTTCATTTAAAAATGTGCTTCTCTGTCCGATGTGCAGAACCCAGTAAAAATTCCACCTTTTCTCACCCAGCATGACTGAAGAGCATTGGCTCAGGAACATGGTGTTAGAAATCTTCATTGCAAAACAAGAAATACATTCAAAAGCAGGGAGACATTTGTAATTTTTTCAGCTCTTTAAAAGCACCTCTCCATTAGGATAAAGTTTCTTCCTTACAACAGCTCTCACCTTTCCTGGGGTTTTATAAGCAATGGATGTGGGCAGTGCAGGAAGGTTTTTTGAGATAAGAGCACAAAATCTACCGCAGATGATTGATAATGAAGGGCTGCTTCAGAGATGCAACATCAGCTAAGAGCAGAGGAGCATGATTTTCTCCCACAGGCGAATTTGAGAAGTTGCCTTATGCCCCTGTTACTGCTCATTCCCGGCAGAGTGCTGCCTCAGTTGGGAAGCCTCAGTCAAACCTCAGGGCACTCAGCCCTGAGATTTGCAGGCAGTCCTTTTACAACCTCCCAGCTACCTGCTGTGTCTGATAAAAGCCTCTGCAAAGTTAAAAAGCGGTATTGGGATGAGATTACTCCTTTTTGTAATAGAGATGGATGAGATTTCAAATATGCATGTTTACTCCTTGCCCCACCTGTGAGCATCTGTGGGCTCAGCTCTTCATCCACCTGCACAAACATTTATGGTGCGTGGCCTCCTCTGACCTGTGCAGAGGCACGCTTCGTTTCCTTTTCTCTCAGCTGTTCAGGGAAACACCTCCAAGTAAGCCAGGACACATCACTCAAGCAGCTGGAACAGCTGCCAGGTCTGTAGCACCCTCACCTGGTCCAAGTGGCTATCTCCATTAATGTCTGTTCCTTCATGTAATAGACAACTTTGTGGGGATACAGCTGCCCAAAATGGTTGGACTGCTTCTTGAAGGTGTTTTCCCACTTTAACCACTCCATGAAAAGCAGCCCAGCCCCAGCCCTGAGTGTCATGTCATGGCTGTGAACCTGAAGCAGCACTTCCACTTGCTTGAGACATGGAACATCCCACCTCCTACCCTGCAGTTAGAGCTGCCTTGGTCTCTGCACATCTGGGTGTTCAGAGGTTCTTTGGATCAACTGACGTTTTGGTGTAAAAGTGCCGTGATTCAAAGCAAATGGGCTTCTGGGCATCCTCTCAAAGATAAAACAGGCTTCTCAAAATCTGGCAAAGCCAGAGCCTTGCAGCTTGTGGGCTTTGGCAAAGATTTGTATGATCTGGCCTTGAAGGTGCAGAGCTGCTGAGTCACCCAAACCCTCTGAACGCTTTTGTACATATGTAGTTATCTAATATAGCCATATGTATAGCAGGTTCTCTGTGTTTTCATTCTCTCTCTTGCCCTGCAGCAGCTATTTTTCCAAATTGCACCATTCTTTCCAACCCATTCCCTGCTTCAGTTTTGACCCACTGCATCCTTTGCATTTTCAGACACCTTTCTAGGTAAAATTTGCTGCACCTGTTGGGATCCAGGGCACAGAGAATGTCTCTCTCTGCCTGTTTTAAGAAATTCTGACCCTCAGCAGAACACTGCTTTTAACCTTTGTCCCTGGGAAAAAGTGCCAAAACTTTGGGATGAGTTAGAGCACACAGGATTTTAATATGTGGCAGTAGTAGTTTTTTACACAGTGTATCATAGAGTGTAGAAATTAGGATTTTAGGATTTTAATATGAGAGTGAATAGGACACAAGATGGAGGATTTGGGCTGTCACCCCTTCTTCCTTCTTGTCCCTTTTCACCTCCATTCCTTGTAGTACTTGTTGTAGAAGACTATTGGTTAGTGTGAGTAATAGTGTGGAAGTTACGTATGGGTTAGTGGGAGTTATTGGTAGAAAAGTAGAAACAAAGTACGTATTAGAAGATAATTGGGTAAAATATCTTTAAAAGGTCTTGGTTTTGGGTGCTCAGGGTCCATTTTGTGCCTCGCCTTTCGCATGCTAAGTCTGGTGCAGACAGTGTGCTAAACTTAAGATAAGAATAAACAAAACCCTGAAGGTCAAGAGAAACAGTGTCCAGCTCGTTCTTCACCCCTGGAAAAGAACTCAGCAGGGGAGCTCCCTCCAAAGGGCCCTTAGGGGTTGGGCTCCCATCCTTGTTGTGACCCAGAAAAGACCACAACAGCACCAGACCTGTCAGTAATTTACATAGGAGCAGCCTCGACCCTGTGTCTCAACTCACATGCCCAGACTTCTTTGCGAAGGGGGAACCCAAGCTTTCAGAAGGGAAAGGTTGCTCCTCTAATGCCCTGTCCTGTATGGATCCCCCAGGTTGTGCCTTGCTGTCTCCTACTTATGCACAGAACAGGAGGATATACATCACTTGCAATATATATTTTGAGAGGCTTGAGTGTTTCAATCTGCTTGTGACTCTGAAAACAGCTTTATTTAAATACTGCATGCAAGCTGGTGTTTCAAAATAGGAGAATAATTAAGATGAGGGGAAATAAAGGGAGGGACAATGCCAAATATTCATGTACCTGAAAGAAAATACAGTCATCTTGGGTGTCCTATGGCTACAGAATATTCAGGGAGCAAAACGTGCCATGGCAGTTCAGTGAAATTTTCTGTGCGCAAGTTCCTCTCTGAGAGCTTGGTCTGGCAACTGTGATGGTATTTGGTAACAGGCAGATGATTGCAGGGAAAAATAGGGAAAAAGAGCAGGAAGGCAGAAAAATGTCGGCAAGAGTGCTATTTTAGCTTCCTAAGCACAGTTTGGAGAGGGCTTGCACTCTTAGTGCATCACGCTTAGTTTTGGGGAGGGAAAAAAATGAGAAATGTTTTGGAGAAGATGAACCATTTCCATTTCTGATTTTGCAGTGAGTTTTGTTTTGGAAAATTTCTGTAATTAAAAAAAAGGAAATTTGTAAGGAAAAGGCTTTTTTTCTTTTTTCCATATAGGTCAATTAAAATGTTTCAGCCAATCTAAAAAGAGTGTTTTCTAAAATAAAACAAACAAGCAAGCAAAAATTAAATGATAGGGCTTGAGTCTTTCCGTAAAGAAATATTTTCAGTTTATCATTTTGACCAGCGGACAGAAAAATTGTGCCTAGCGCTGAAGGAAAGGTGTGTCAGAGGCAGATGAGAAAGAAGAAAAATGTGGTTGAGATTGACAGAAAGGCTGAAACTGGTGCTATGCAGACACAGAGAGAAGGAGGGGGAGATTTGTCGCCCTCGCAGAGCTGCTGGAGTGCTGAATGAGAGCTGTCCCTGCAGGGGAAAAGGGGCTGGGGAGCGCTGCCAGCCCTGGGAACGGTGTGCAGGGAGGGGCTCGGCTCACTGCTCCGCTTGGAATGGCCCTGCTCTGCTGTGCTCTCGGCAGCCAGCGGCATCGCTGAGGGCATCCGTGCCCGCCCGGGCTGGAGCAGGAGCTAGAGGAATAATTGGTTGGCTGCAGCCATCTCCGTGCCCACTGATCTGTGGGGAGCGGAGCATCCAAGAGGCACAGCCAGATGGTGAGCTCTAATGTGCCCATATTTATAGATGTCTTCATTAGGTGACATCCACATGAGAGTTGAATGATCTGTGCCTTTCAGGGCTTGTCTGGGATCAGCATGGCATGATGATGGAGGTGGCTTTGAGTTAGGGGAGTGAGGCACAGGTGTGGGGATGCAGCACTCTGCTCCATACAATTTGAGGAGAGATGTAAGGTCAAAGCAGAAAAAACAGTAAGAAAAAGGGGAAAAGAGCAAGGATGGGGTGAAGCTAAATGCAACAAGCTCCAAATGTCTCCCTATGTCCAGTACTACTTTTGGTCCATTTTGTGTTACCCCATCCTGTTTGTAGGTCCCCTGTGCTGTGTGAGCTTATGCTAGACTCATCCTCACCGTCCTATCCTGCTCTTGCTGCCACTCCTCAGACTCAAAGCCCAGTGTTGCCTTTGACCCCTTCTTAGCATGTCCCACTGCTAGCCCATGCAGGAAAATGCACATGTGTGCATGTGAAAGCCTTCATGCCACTGACTCCAGGATATCTGACTTATCTAAGAAACCTGGCTGATGGCAGCACTGTGGAGATATTCTGTTTAGGGGGACAGAGCTGAGAGCAAGAGTCTTGTGCTTGGACTCCATCCTTGCTTGTGTTTCCATATCTACCGTGACTCCTGCTGCAGCTCCTTCCAAGCTCTTTCACCCCCGCTTGTGTGTCATATTCATTCTGCAAAATCCTCTAGTTCTGCTTCCTGGAAGAAGTGAAAGATGGCAATTTTAGCCTGCAAATTGTTGTTCTGATTATTACCAAGATCAAACATCAAAGATCATCTTTAGTGTAGTGTTTTCCTGGGGTTAAGTGCTGTCATTATTATTGCAGGAGAAGTAGGAAGCATTCTCTCTTTTTATCAACTGTTTCTATGTCAGAGTCAGATCCTTTTCTAACACAGGTGAATTTCCAGAACATTGTCATGTATTTTAGAGCATGGAAGCTTTTGAACCTCCTATTCTACAGATAGATGTTGTCCAAAAAAAGGACAATTGTGTAGACAAAGTGTGTCCAAAGGGCTGTAAGGGCTAACTCAAGTAAATGGCATGTTTTGGATGTTAATGCTCAGGTCAAAAAAACCTCAGAGTAGAGCACTTAAGGAATAGGTGGAAGGGCTGCTAGCCAGGGTTTTAGGAGGCCTGGCCTGATGGTACTTTGGTAGTGCTGGGTAGATTAGATGGGCATTTCAGGAGCCAGCAAGCCCTGCAGGGTTCATCTGCATCTGACAGCCTCAGTAAAGAATTGCCTTTCACCTGATTAGATCTCTTAGGCCACTTTTCATTTCCAAAAGACATATTACATGCCTGTGGAGCTTTTTGCACTTATATTAAGTCTGGCTTTGTGTTAGCAGCAGTTGAAAGTTGTTTCTAAGAAAAGAACAGGTCTATTACAGGGCAACTGCAGAGGCAGATTTTGGCTTGGATCATAAAAGGACTTTGGTTAGAAGGAACCTTAAAGATCATCTCATTTCAAACCCCTTGCCATGGGCAGGGATGCCACTCCCACTAGATCAGTTTGCTCAGTGCCCCATCCACCCCCCACTGTGAGTAGGTTTTGCCCTGACCTTGCAAGGGGCTGACAGCATGGTGTGCTTTCTGTGTACCTGTGTTACTGCTCTCTGTATGCCTTGGGTGGCTGCCAAAATACAAGTGTAGTGCATTCTGTGAGTGTGGGGGCTCATCTGGAAGGAGAGTGTACAACTTTTTGTGCTGGAAGTATCCAACAGGCTGCCATTAGTCCTGGTCTGCTGTATGACTGGACTGCAGTCCTGGGAGAGGTGCCTGTGTAGTACAGTCATACCTGAACAAGCTGGCTTGCAGCTGATATTGTCACAATATCAGCTTTACTCAGACACTGCTGGTTGTGGTACTGAGAGGTTCTTTACTGAAATAGCTGAGTGGCCCTGGGGCTAATGCAGGTGAGAAGCTTGGACCAGTCTCAAAGTCATTGGTGGTGATCAGGGAAGGAAGACAAGAAAACTATACAATTCCCATTTGTGGGAGAAGGAACATGAAATCTAATGCTCTTGATCTACTACTTACTGCCAATTTTATCTTTTAATAATAGTCTTTTTATCTCTTCATAGTCTCAGGGGAGCAGAGCCCTCTCCTGTCATCTCACTCCCTCTCCCACCTGCTGGCCATGGCAGTCAAAAATTTTGCTGTCTTCCTCAGCCCTCCCTGCAGAGATGAGATCCTAGAAGTACACCTAAAAATTCTGAGATTTCTCTGCCATTCAGCAAGCCCAGAAGTCCCTCTGTAGTAACCTGAAGCTAGTGTGAAGATAAAATTCCTCTTGTATCTGGTTGTGGGTGAGCCAAAGTCCCAAGATGGATTTAAACGGGTCAGCACTGGTTTTTGCAAACCTTTAATAGTAATTGTGGGCCTGCTGCATGCCAAGATAGTGCATTTCCAGTGAAGGTTGATTGAATGCATGGGCTCAAAAAGGCAGAGTTCTTCCCTCTCCAGCCTCCTGCAGGGTGTAACACACTGGCCAGAGAAGCATTGCAGTACTGTTTTCCACTTATATTTGAAGCATCAGCACCGTCTGCTGCTGCAGACTAGAAATTGTAAAGCAGGACCAATTTCTGGTCACTTGTTAAGAGAAACTCATTGATTTAATTGTGCAATCTCATAAATGCCAATAGTTTCTCTCTTCCAGGACCTGTAGATATGCTCAGTGTTAGGTGCTGCAGTCCTGCTAATGAAGTGGTATTAAACTTGTACCTGCGTGTAGGTGCATTGACCTAGATTTATCAAGCTGTTACACTTAATGCTTAAATTGCACTTGATTGGCCCAGTGGACTGATCTGGTCTGGCAAATACAATATTCTCTACAAGGCTCCTAAAAGGAATTCCCTAGCTGATCACACATTTCTTTGCACTATTATAGATCTTCCCCTATCCATTTCTTCTCACTCATTTCTACTTATTATCTAGGGAAGCTATCTGCAGCAGCTTGTTCACAGGAACATGTGAAATTACCTTGTTCCTCTCTGCTCCAAGTCTCTCCTGTTAAAAGAACAAACAGGGGTTTTTTTCCCTCTAGCTGGAAACATCTTTTTACATACAAAAGCATTAGTTGTTTTTTTTTTTTTTTTTTTTTTTTCTTATTTCTTTTGCCAGAGAGAGGAGCAGCTGGGACTCTTCTACTGATTCAGGTTCTCATTAGCAAATACCATTTTGTTGAAATCAAAACTCTTTGCCGAAACTTACTGGTTTCAGCAGACTTATGATCCTCTACCACACAAGGGCTGTCAGAAGCCAGCTCATGGGGTGAGCTGTTCAGAAGTACATTTTTTGTATCACCATGGTCCCTGAAGATGCTGCTCCACAATAGTTTTAACTGATGTAAGGCAGAGGTCATCAATTCCCATTCCTGCTCAGGAATGGCTTGGAAAGGAGAGCAGATAAGCCTGCCTGTCTAGAGCTGGAAAAAAGGCCATGCTGCAGCAATGGTAAACCTACAGTGGAACTGCAGCCCAAAGAGGCCTTGCTGTGTGTTCATGTTCCTCATCCTTCTTACGTGGTAATAAATTCCCCACATTCCTCAGTAGGCAATTTCTGCAAAATTTCCTGAAGCAGGTAAACCCACAAACCAGAAATCCTCTGTTTTGGTTAAGACCCTGCTCATGTTTGGTTTTTTTTGTCTCTAAAGCATTTAATAGTTGTGTGCTCTTGAGGGCAAACTCTTAAGTGACAATCCCTGCTTCATTGTTAGTGTGACCATGGATACCATCTAGCATCTGATTTATTCAGAAGTCCCTCACAATCCAGGGTTAACATTTACAAATCCTTTACATAGATGTGAGATTTTGCTAATGGAGCTCAAGAATGTTATGTTATCCCTAAGGACACGGCACTGACAGGATTTGCTCTCGTACAAAAATAACCTGTGTAATGATGCATCCCCCCTCACCAGTTTGGGGACAGGAGTTATGGACAAGTCTTGGTAGCAAAAGAATTTGGCTCCAATGCCTGAGTTAAGGCAGCAGCAAGGGCAATAGTCTACTCCCTGCCATGTAGACTGGACAGAAAAGAGTTATTTTGTATTTAGCCACACTCCAAAATGTGGAAAGCTGAGTGCCCTGGAAAAATGGTCTATACTCTTTGTCTCAGATAAACATACCCAGTGGTGTTTCCTGTATGTACCCAGGAAAGACTTTCAGACAAAATGGGGGTTTTGTGCTCCAGCTGGGACAAATTTTCATGGACTTGTCCATCCTCCTGTGGGAAAGGTCCATCTGGCTCAGTTAATATAACTTAGATAATCGTGATTTTCCTCCCCTGGCTGGTTTACTGACCTCATGGGACTTCTGAAGGGGTAGAGCTCTTGCTGGGAACAGCCTTTCTGCTTCAGAGATGGGTGAAACTCTAGTTTAGGGCACCTAGCAATGGGTCAGGTAGAGCAGGCCCATCTCCTATAATCTACTGTCACACAAGGCTTTTGGTATGTGGCAAGTGGTGAGAGCTTGGGGCCTGCAGACCTTCCCCTGAAACTGGTCTCATCATATTTTAAAGGAAAAACTCCACAGCTAAAAGGGGACAGAAACCTGCTATATTCTAGTGGCAATATACTCTGCAACTCCCCATTTTTTCGTTTTGCCTCTTACCAGCTATAGGCAGGATATATGCCAATTCTCTACACGCAGAGACACTCAGATCTTTTTCAAACCAGCTGAATGTGACTGAGAAAAAAAAAACCAAACTATGCTTCTATTTTAAAATCTATGAGATTTTGTTTTAAAACAAGGGGAGAGGCAGAAAGTTGAGGAAGGGAGAATCAAATATTTATGTATTTCAGAAGAAAAGCAATATAATTTCAGTGACACTGTTGCTAAATGACTGTTCATCCCCCATACTGACTGGCAGATAAAACAGGTTTGTGTCATTCTGAAGTGGCTCCTCATCCATGTAACATCTCCCTTGCAGTCAGGGCTCTGTCAGCTCCCTTCAGAGGCCTCTGTGGGGAAGGAGTGAGGAAGATTACAGGGACACAAAGATATCAGCCATTAATTCAATTGTTTCCTTTGCTTGTTCTCCTGGTTTTGCTGATGGTATTTGTTATATATTCTGCTGCTGGAATGGCTATGTATGAGTTCTGTTAGCTCAGTTCAAAGAAACCCAAATTCTGGTTGCTTACAAAGAGGGAGATGGTAGGGAGCCTTAGGAAGGTGGGAACACGGGGTTCATAATGTAAACATTAGTTTGTGATAGCCCTTTTCAAGTTGTCTGCTGCCCTGTAATCCTGGGAGTGCTCTCAGCAGTCGATTTACCTGGGTGCAAGGTAGCAGCCCCACAGGGACTCTGTCTAATGTGTTTGGGTCTGCATCCTGATCACAGTGCTGTGCTGAAGGGAGACGGGGGTGGGGAGAAAAAAGGTGGTCTTCTCCATGGGGCATCGCCTGCAAGAGCTCACAATCAGTCTGGGGAGTTGGAAGAAACATTTGCTATTACTACCTGCTCATTTTCTGCATAAGCTGTCAGCTGAGGGGATGTGTTGATTTAAGGGTAATACACTTAAGGCTTTCCACAGAGGTGTATTGGCCCCTCTGCCTACAGAAATGGATTGTGTTGGAGCGATCCCAGCAGTGGCTGGGCATGTGCAGAGCTGGGAGTGTCAAAAAGGAAAAAAAGGAGGAGAACAAATTAGGCTGAGGGGAATATCTAGTCATATTTGATAAATACCTGAAAATATATCTAAGTGGGAGGATGAGGACCTTACCCTAGGTGTCTCGGGGATAGGCAGCCTTTAACAATAAAAGTTTTAAATTTTTTCTGGATATGTTAGGCATTATCTACCAGCTGGCAGAATCTAATCTGATGTCCCAAAAGGCTCAGCCCCAACATTTTACTGGCTTTCTTGTCAAATCTGATTGGGTAACACAGGGAGGGATCTTTCCACCACATTATACACAATGTATCTAAGTCATACCTGGTGCAAGCAACTTTGTTTCTTCTACTTCATTTGCAGAAGCACATCCACCGTTTCCCTTCGTTTCAGCTTGGTTACTCCAATCTGTTCTTCTCTTCAGCATTATGAATCCTTCATTCTGTTTCCTCTGCTCTCCCTGGGAGGAGAGGGATGGCTGTGCCTGCAGCAGCACCAGGGTCAATTAGTATGGTGTTAGTATGGGCAACGAGCAACCTGTAGAGCAGAGCAGCGTGGGCTCTAGAGTAAATGTGGCATCTCTGCTAGATTAAATCCAGGGCTGGTAAGCCTCCTTACATGCACCTGCATTTATTACCAACTGCTGATGTACCCCTGCAGTTTTCCTCTTTCCTCTGGGACAAGGAGGAGAGTGGCTGTGCTGCCTCATTCCCAGGCTGCCCCTCCTGGGACTGCATTTCCATGGATAATGAGATTAGGGTGGCCCTGCACGCAGAGCTGCGGCTGCAGCAGATCTGAATGCCCCACAGATTTTGCTGCAGGGATGTCAGAGCAAAGGTGGACAGTGAGGAGGTCAGCAGCTCAGGCAGCTCTTGGGGAGATTTACACAGCCATTCCTTGAGTTCCTGGTTGCAATGTCCCTCTTCCCTGATGGAGAATACCCCAAATTAATGCTCCCATAATTGGAGTACTAGTACTGAATCTATTGTTTGAGTATCTCAGCCAGTTCTGTGGCCATCACACTATCCTATTCCCTTTCTCCTCAGTATTCTCCTTTTTTTTTTTCTTTTTTTTCATTGTGATGGAGTTTGCAGAACAGCTATTAACATTAGAGCTTTTAAGTGACAGCTCTGTTTTCTTTAGCTGCAGACTCCATCTCTGCATTGTTCTGCTGAACTGTTGGATGAATGTGCCAGAGCACTCTGTCACAGAAAGCTTTCCTACTTATTGTATCTCTTTTGGAAGGACTGCAGTGGAAACTCTGTAATGCTGTGAATAAGGGTAAATATATACACACTGAATGGAACTGAAGCTCTCAGTCCTTTGTGAAGCTTAGACTTTGTGAGCATCTCTACACACTCAGAATTGAGCATTAAAAATCTTTAGAGGGGTATTTTCCTTCTTATCACTCCAAGTCTGCTCAGCTCTTTAAGACAGTCTGGAGATACCTTTAAAGGAAAAAAAAAAAAAAAGTCTTTTAA
This sequence comes from Dicaeum eximium, assembly GCA_013396995.1. NCBI lineage: Eukaryota > Metazoa > Chordata > Aves > Passeriformes > Dicaeidae > Dicaeum > Dicaeum eximium. The sequence continues at coordinate 648,475 of VWZP01007814.1, read as the reverse complement.
ATTAGCAATGGCATCTCTGGAGAAGAGAGTGATTAATACATAGTAATACAAAATGTTGGAATATTCATGGGGTTCTCATTTCTACAGCTTTTCTTTCTACATAAATCACCAGAAAAAAAAAAAAAAAGAAAAATCATATCTTAAAACAACATTGATGGTAAACTGCCTCCTCTGGGATAGATGGGTGGATGGCAGCAGTTTACCAGCACAGAGCAAGCTGTATAGTGCTGTGAGAATGGAAGATATTTGGGGCAGAACTTGCAAGATACTGGCCAAATAATTCAAAAAGCATCATGCAGTGTGTACCTGTTTCCACCAAAGACAGTCACAAGCTCTGTCCTTTTCTAAGGTTAGCAGCACAGAGCATGTTGTGGGTTAAAATCTCATGTTCTGGGTCTCTTAGCAAACTCTGAATATGTAAAGGAAAAGCTCTCAGTTTCAGAGACAGGAAGAAAAGCCTTTAAGTAAAATTCAGTAAAAATTCAACCCCACTAGTTCTTCATTCACCTTCAGCTCTAAATTAGAGGGGATTATTAGAAAATATCAATACAATATTTTCCTGTCGGGAGACATTGTATCAGCAAAATCAATGACTTTTGAACTCAAGTTGATGTTGATAAAATTCAGATTGAAACAGAATGGAAGTTTGTAATATTTTTGCAATAGAGGGAGAGAGTCTTGGTTGTTTGTTTTCATCAGTGAAGATGGAACACTTAAACTAGCCCAAATAAGTTTTCTTCCTTTTGTTTTATCATACTGCCTTAGGGAAGATTTTGAAATTTTAAATACAGCATAAGAAAAAAACAAAACAAAGCCTTTCCCTGCTTGAATACACTGAGGTTCCTGTGCCAACTGGTTCATCTATAGGTGTTTTAGTTAAGCTGTTATCAGCTGAATCTCTTTATTAGCCTTCTGCTCTGCTGTCTGCTTGGTTTTCAAATGCTGGCACAGGCTTCTCTTTAACACATACTTGCCGAAAACTTGGCATGGATTTCTCTTCTCTCTGCCTTGTCGGTGGTCTTTTGGTCTTTTTCCCCATGATCATAACACAGTGCTTACTTATATAGAACTTATTGGTCAGCTGCATTATTTTATGAAGTGTTTTTCTACCTGAGGATTTGTATGCACTTGGCAAACATCAATTAAATTAAGTCCCCATGTAGTCATTGACATGAGTATTACAGTCTGAGTTTCACAGCAGTGAATGTGGGAATGTGCTGAGGGGAAGGAAGAACAAAATACCAAGAGGTGTGCAATCTGTCCAAGGTCATGTGGTGGCAGTCAGAAATTGCTTTAATTTTGTGTTTTCCTCCATCTGCACAGACTTTTCCTTCCATTTTGGAAAGTACAGAGCACATGGGTTGGTCTTCCCACTTTTAAGATTTGGATCCAGCAAAGCAACTGAGGCTACACTTCATCTTTGAAGAGCACATAGCTCTTCACAGTGGGATGCCTGCTGCACTTGGAGATGAGTGTGTGACTGTGTGGTGCTGTTCCAGCAGCACTGGGAGTGAGAGGTTTCTCTCGTGCATCAGGCACAGAGGGAGGGGTCTGCTTTAGGGGAGCATTACTTAGAGAGAGGCTGGTGCTTGCTTCCCAAAAAAGCAATGTCTTGATTGTTTGGGCTCACTGGTGAACCACACAGGGTGATCTCAAACTTAGTCCCGCTGTTTGAAACACCCTGACTTATCTCATTTCTTTGCTTGAAGGTCTCATTGCTGCAGAGACAGGACTGCTCTTTTTTCTCTTTGCCAGCTGGGTTATGTTTTCCCCTGATAAAGCTGGTCCGAGGGAAAGAGGCTGTATTGTAATGATTTCTGTAAGTGGATGGCAGAGAGTGATTCAGGGAATGGAGCAGGACATGGTGCTCATGGTTAATGTGGCTTGAGGGAGGAAGAAGAAGTACATGATGTGGTAGGTTTCCAACACCTGCTGCAAGATTTGCCAGAACCTATGCTTTGCCCTCAAGCAGGATAGAAGATCTTGCACTCCTCATAAAAGGAGGAGGGGAGAAGAAACTGTGCTTGTCCTCTTCCAAGCACTGTTCAATTTCATTAAGGACAGAGTAGAGAACTTGGTTAATCAATATCCTACTAGCCTCCTTCTCCAGTCCAGTTTCCAGGAAAAAATGTTGATTTTTCCCCTCTCAGCCATGATTTCAAATGACTATTCTCTGTTTCTCTGTTGCAAGTGGCTCAGAAACAAACGCAGGGACCTGCTGCTGCCACTGTGATTCTCAACTGCTGAGGTCAATCTCCTCTGTTTCAAAGGATGGTGTTCACTCTGGAGTGGGCAGAAGTTCAGTGTCTGGCCTCCGTGTTGACACACTGAAAGATTTCACTCACATGTCTCTCCTCCTGAAATACTTTCAACAGACCCTTCTGAAAAAGCAGCAGTCATAAAGCAGTGCTGCTCCCTGCTTCAGCTTGTTACCAAACCAACACGCTTTATTAGCACACAGGACCCTGTAATCTTGCAGTGTTCTTAAGAATTGCACCTTTTCCCTCTGCACTTTGAAGATCTTTAATCTTTTCTACAAATAAGGGGATCTGACGATGGACTTAGATTTGTTAAAATAATAAACCTGAAGTTGAAAAAAAACCAAAAAAAACCTACCTGATCCAAACTCCAAGAGTCACCACCCTCTGAGTTTGCTGATGGCTGCATCTATACAAAAGATATATTGACTGACGTTGACCAAGGATGGTTATGTTCTTATCACTGTTCATGAACTTCTGTGTTTTTTAATGTTTTGTTTTCCAAAGAATTACTCAAAAAAACCCCCAAACAAACAAACAAAAAAACCTGCAAACAAAAACAAAACCCTGAAAACCCCCAAACAAACCAAAAAAACCCACCCTTTTTTCTTTCTCCACTATTAAAATATTTTGTTCAGATTTTCTTTTCCAGCAAAAATAAGGATCTCCCTCTTTCCTAAATACTGTTTGGAAGTGAAGAATGAAAGTTACCTTTTACAGATGGTGAAGTAGATTATGTAAATTGGAGTATGATTGCATACTTCCAGGTGTTTGATTTTTCAATTTAAATACCAGTAGTTTCTGTGGAACACAGCTGATGAGTCAATTTCAAAATTTAATTGAAAAGTACTTTTGACCAAAAATGTTTTAAGGAAAAAACCCAAAAATTCTGCATTTCCTTTTTTTATCTGCAATCCTTTAAAATTCAATTATTTTAATATAAGTAGCAGAAAAATGATGAATTTTGCAGCCATAAATATGAATTTCAAATGGGAATGATTTTTTTCTGTCTTGAAAATTACCAGGTGAGTTTGAGAACTTTGCTTCCTCTGACACAGCTCAAAGCATGAGGTCTTCTAAGTTAACAGGTACTTTGACATCATACCCAGAAACAGACCTGGGGAACTGCAGGACATAGAAGGTGGACAGAGGACAAAAAAATGACTCAAATCTAAACCAAAACTTGGAAAAATAATTCAGGTGTTGAAGTGAATTCTGCTTTTAGCTCCTTTCTGCTTCAGTTTTCCTGCCTGTCAAATACAGTTGTTAACTGAAGCCAGTGGAATAATTTGGGTTGTAGAATTATTTTAAAATTGTAGCTTCTTTTCATTGTAAAGCTCCTCCAAGAGGATTTTGTATTTTTTGACTGTATTTGCTACTTGTAGTTATTCAAGTCAAATTAATCAAACCAGGACTATTTCTGCAAACAATTCTTGGGCTGTAAGTTTGCTTCTGAGATGTTCTTCCTGAGTTTCTGGACTTATGAAAGAGGAAAATTCAGGTAGATCTCCATATAACCGTGGTACAACCTCATGCTGCTCCTTTTGTTTGCTGTGGAGTTTTGACTTTAGGGATTTTGATTTGTTTTTGCTTCTCCCTGCACCCCTGTTGTGTTTTTTTTTTTTTTTTTTTTTTTAAACCTTTTGTTTTTTTTTTTTTTTTTTTTTTTCCAAGACCTGTAGTTTTCAGTTTCTTGCAGCAACATTTTTCTTCCATCTGGCTTTTTACGTGGTTACATGTCTGCATTGTACATTTTTGCATTAAGACATTCTGAATCAAAATTAGGTGCTAAGATATTTATTCCTGTCTCTACACCTGTTCCTGCCAGGAGATGAATTGTCCTGGACAGCAAACAGAAAACACTGATTCGTGAGTTGTCAGCATCCTTTTGTCTGATCTATGGCTGTCAAGTCCATCCCTTACTCTGTGTGTCCTCTGTGACACTGGTCAGCATGCCCACAGAAAGGGGTTGCTTACGTGGTGGAAAGCAAACTGGCTTACACCCTGAGACTGGACCTACTTGCTAGAGGTTTCCCTGCTTCATTTAGCTACTTAATAAAAATACAGAAATAGAGTAAATATGCGTAAGTCAGGCTCATGCTGACAACACATAGCTTAATATTTGGATTATTACCCCAAACACAGAGAGTTGCAGTCGTACAGAGCTGCTGCCCTGGTTCTTTGCTGGGATCTGCTCGTGTTCTTTTCATAAGCAAATTCTCTTGTGTATGACTTTGCAGTTCATTTCCTGCAAGTCCTTTGTGGCAGTAAAATTTGATTGCTTGAAAGTCTGTGGGAAATGACAGCACAAGGGTGCCACTGAAATGAATCAATTCATAGTCAGTCAGAGAAGTATTTGTAGAGAGTTTTCTGTGTCTTACTCGCTCACCTTATCATGAAGGTATTTACTGCACCTGTGTCCCAAGGGTGTGATGAGACTTAATTTAATAAAAGCTTGTGAAGTACTTCGGAGAGGAAAAGAGGTAAGTGTTGTATGTTGTTATTTCATTTTAATGTGCCTTTGAGCTTCAGTGTTCTACCTGGGCTCTGGGATAGAAGAGCTTAGAAAGTTTGTCCTCTGCTTTTCCAGTTCTGAAGGAGTAGTTTATTTTCAGTATAAAAACATTTCCAGGCTATTATCTAAACATGGCCTACAGCTTCCTTTAACAACTCAATTCTGTTTAACAAAACTTCAAACCAATAAAATAAGAAAGAACACAAGACCATCAAAGCCTCATGCAAACACTGAAGGAGGAGCTATGGGTTCCAAATCTAGAGAGCCTTCTCAACCAGCATTTTACAGACATGGCTCTGTTGCACAGTAGTCCAACAGGACACAAAGATGCCATTGTGCAGGGAAGGGCTTGCTCAGTCTTGGAAACCTGAGGGTGCTGTGATAGGGAGGTACTGTCCATGAGCTGAGAAATTCTGCCTCGCAGCAAGGCTTGCTTGAGCCTGTCCTAACTCAGTAATTCTACTTGCTTATCACAGCTCAGGTGGTGCTGGGAATGCCATTTATACCAGCCACTGTGACTGTGTCTTTGGTGCTCTGCAAGGAGGAGAATCTGTCCTGCCCTGCCAGGTGTCATGGTTTGACAGCTGCTCCTTCTAGGTGTGATATATCCCCTTTTCTGTGACAGCACACCATTATCTGGACACAACTTTTGCAGAGTTCTTCTGTGATGTTATGTATTTCTTGATGCACACAATACATGAAAACTCAGTTCTGTTTCACAAAAAGAGGGAATCTGAGGCATAAATCTCTTCTTTATGTTCACAAGAACATAAAGAAATGAGAAATGAGCAAAATATTTTCTTGACTTCTAGAATGAGATTCAGCTCCAGATTAAAATGTCTAAATTTAGGAGTCTTCCTGTAAGTATCTAGATGTGAGTTGGTGTCTAAACACCCATTATAGCTGATAGAGATTCAGTGCAGTCAGTTGAGGCTAGGAACTTAATTCAGCTCATCCTAAAGCAGACACCTCCTGATCAGATGAATTAACCTTTTGGCTTCACTGTCTGTAAGGACCAAGTCTTCATTAACTGTGGTGGGAAGTTAGACCCTGTAGCATTTACCCGTGGGAGATTCAATCTCAGACTGAATTCAACCTCAGACAGCATCCTCCTCCCAGGGTGGCTGTGTCTACAACTTTGCTAAATGCTCTGCAGAGGGAATTTAAGGAGTCAGGAGATAATTCCAAAGTGAAGCTCCAAGCCAGGGCATCAGGCAGGTGACCAAGGGGTCTTGGAGGATCACCCCTTGTATGACTTACAGAGGACATACTGTCCTCTACAAAATAGGATTATGCATGTGTCTCATGCTGCAGTAAAGCAGGATAAATCCCAGATTTACATTTGATACCCACAAAGAGAAAAGAATGGGAGGGAGGAAGGGAAGAAAATGAAAAAAAAAAAAAAAGAAGCAAGTACACACATGCAGGCATTAGACAGAGGGTTTGTATTTGAGTCATAAAACAATTTGTCCCTTCTTTCTCGCCCACCCTTCTCTCTACTCTCTTCTGGCACAAACTGGAGAAATAACAGCTTGTTTAATGTTATTGACAGACTCTTGTCTTCTGCTTTGTAAACTTGTTTTCTATACTAATGTATGGGGGCTGTAGGGCACAGCAAGGAGGAGCTTGAAGTATCATTACTATATCCCCATGAGCAAGCATTGGGAACAATGAGCTCACCCAGATGTCTGGGTATCTTCTGGGTGAGAATGCCAGGGCAAGAATTCTAGTGGCTGGCTCACTTGAAAAAAAAGAGGAAAAACAAGGAAAGGAGAGATGAGAGGAAGGGCAAGGCATAACCAGTTATTTTTCATGTATTTATCCCCTGTGCTTGATCTAATTTTTGCAATATAGAAAATGCATTTAGAAGGTTACAGAAGTGCAGAATTTTGTGTGAGGTAGATATATAGTAAGGCATGTGGATTTTTTAAAAGGGTTCAAAATGCTGTGCTAAACTACTTTGCTTTCAAGCTGCATTTGTATTGCCAGGGTCTGTGGCTTGGTCAGTGATGGTCCTGCAGAGCTTCTCAGTCCTTCTGTTGTGAAGGCATCACATGATCCCCTTATCTCAGAAGGGGTTCCAAAACTCACCTGCCCACTGAACAGCTTTCTCCAGGTTTCTGCAGATCCAGGATTCATCCTAGCCTCTTTCTTTCTGCAACAATTTCTTAAGGACACTCATGATCTGGAGTTGTTTACAGTGAATTCAAGAGCTGTAAGCTCTAGATAAGGAGATCTGGAATGAGAGAGAGCGAAAAGAATTCCCAGCAGTTCTCATAAGCTGCACAGGCAATAGGCTTAGACATGAAAGCGGGAAAGAGTTGGGGTGGCAGGCAAGAAGCAGTAGAACAGAATGATTTGTCTCTAGATATTGCTTCAATCTCCCTCGAAATCTCAAACACTATTATGTCAAATATGTCTGCTACACATTTTCTTTCTAAATGAAAGCAAAAAGCTGCAACACTTCCATCAAAAATATATAAAAAAAATCTGAACACAGTAAGCAAGTGGATACCGAGTTCAATGCCTGCTTGTAACTTTCTCAGACAGTTCCCTCTGGGCTGACATTTTCCTTGCTTGAAGTAAAGAAGCATGTATATAAAATACACATGCACTGTACTGCTGTAAATGGGAAGTTTTGTCAGAATTTCAGTGAACTCAATAGAGTTTCGTGTAGTTTTGGTGGTGCTAGTTTTTCCTTGCTTTCCAGGCAAATAGTTTTCAGTTGCTTCTGTTGTACTGAGATGACATGAAATTCTCATTTAATTGTCAGTGTGCTTCTGAACATATGCTCTCAGTGAGTCTTGCTTGGAGGGATTTGGGGGTCTGTTTCTGGCTAACCAGGCATGCAGACACTTTTAAAGAATACAGTTGGTGCCAGCATATGCAGAGCAGGGTTCCCCCAGCTCATGCGTCTGTTGCGCACACACACTCACACAGACACGGGGCCTCTGGAAGCCAGGACAGGGTGCAGCTGCCTGGAAATGTGTTACTAGGAAAATGAAGGGCTTGAAAAGAAGCATTCAGAGCACCTCTACTACCTGAGTAGGAATCAATGATTCTGCACAATGACCTCTGGGCAATTTTGAAACCTTTGTGGAAATAAATGCATACTGAAAGGAGGGGCGAACGGCAGGTCTCTGAGCTTGAACATCTTTATTGCTGGCAATCTTATAACTAAAACAGAGGGGTAGAGGTGAAAGGACTGAGTATGCCATCTTCTCAGGGTCAGAAGGAATATGCAGTAATATAGCACAGTTTTCCTGCTGTCTCTATCTTTCCTCCTAAGTACGTCACTTAAGGCTTTCATGCTACATGGCCCACGCGTTCTTATGGCTACCGAGAGGACTGAGTCTCTGATTGTGCTTCCTTGCAATTTTAATACATTGTTTTATTCTTTAATCCCCTCTAAGATTCTTTAAGCTCTTTGAGCCATTGAAATAATCTTTCTTTCTGGCATTCCTCTTTGTCTGTTCCCTCCCCATTAGTTTTCCATGCTTTGCACTCCATTTGCCCAGCTAGGAGTTGCAGCCCGATAGCCTTGTTTATTTTCCCTATGTTGTAGCAAACGATTTGATTGATTGCACTAAGGTAGGTTTTGAAATGGATATTTCAACAACTCTGGTGCTGGTTGTCACAACACTAAAGTACAAATGTGTGTACATGGTACCTGTCCCCCAAGTGTAACTGGGAAAAGAAAATATATATTGAATAATGAAATCAAACAGAAATGCATTTAAAGTAATAACAAAACCAGAAGAAACATCCTCAGTGTGTCATTTTCCTTAAAGGAAGGCTTTTGGAATTTAACTACATGAACATGTACATGAATAATAGTATGAGAAGAGACAGTGCTATTTTCTTTTGGTTAATGCACACTATCTGGTCTGCTGTTAGCAATCTGCATTCAGTCACACCTCTATGGCCACTGTGCTTTTGTGTATACCACCATATTACACACTTACATTTTAAGATTACTTTGTCTATTGCTGGCATCCTAGATTTTACAAAGTAAAAGTACTGTGTAAATCCCCATGATTTTCTCTGGTTAATGCTCTTGGTGGGAAGGTTTACAACGTGCATTTTGCAGGGTGTGCACCATAAAGCAAGACACAGTGCTTCCACTTTTCACTCCCTTGAAGCAGAATTCAGGATAGTCACATTTAAGTTTTATAGCTGACTGTGCTGTGGTATGTTTCCTGTATTTCCCTTGTTGGCACCTCTGATGGTCTTGTCCTAATTCCAAGACTGGTCCTTTCCACAAGCAGGCTGAGTTTCCTGACAGTTTTAACTGTAGTAAATCCTGCTTTCCTAGTCTGCTTGAGCTGGGGTCTTTCAAGGCTTTTTAGGGGAAAAAAAATAATGGTGTATTCTAGACCCCCAAAGTAGATTTAAAAGAAGGACCAGCAGTTCCTAAACCAAGCACAGAGAAGAGTGATGAAAATACCTGCTTCCCAGAAGCCTGTGCCAACAGGAGGATAGATGTTGATGGTGCCTTCACCAGGGAGGCAGCCTGGCCTGGGAAAGAAGCCTTCCCTGGATTAACCAGGTGGCTGAACCTCATTGCAGCCCCAGGTTGTGCAGATGCTGCACCAGGGTGGTGCTATGGCAGCTCACTGCTGGGGCTGAAAAAAATGCTGCAAAATGTTAAAAGTCCCTGACTGTTGTTTGTGCAGGCTCCTTATTCTCTTTTTTTTTTCCTGCTCCTATTTAGCTTTCCATCATTTTCCTGTTTTGTTTATGTTCAGGCACACCTGTAGTTTCTATGTAAGCAGTAAGGTAAGCTCTATTAGAGTTGCAAACACTACAGGGAAATAATGGATTTCAAACCACAACAATTCATTTTGCCATTGCAATAAGAAAAAAAAAAATCCAGGGAATTTTCTAACCCTGATACGTCTTTCCATTCTCTGCCTTGTCTTCTTCAATGTGGGGTTGAAGTAACAATGTTAGTTAAAGATTTAAAGCCTGTGACATCCCTGGTTTTCCTGGGGACTTGGCCCTTATTTCAGAAGACAGGGCTGCACAGTATCATGCTGTGCTTCCTGGCATTGACAAAACCATGCAGAGCTCTGGATTTCTTTTTTTTTTTCTTGTTTCTCTTGGAAGCACCAGTCCAGTGGTACATGTATCTATCTAGTTTTAAATAGTCCTTTCTGTAGGACTACCTATCATGCTTAAATTTAAACAGTGCGTGGAAAGGGTCTGAGAGAATTGCCAGCTGCAGCAGCTCAAAGCTGGAATGAGAAGGGGTCTGCTGCCATATTAGATGCATGTGTTCATAATTGGGTGATTTAGTAATTAGCAGAGCTGCTGTAAATATAACTGGATACTTAAAATCATGAACTTGCCAGCATCCTCAATGTACTCTGCTATTCCCTGTTATTCAGAGGGAGAGGATTGCTTTGAAATATCCTCTGCATCATCAGATTGTCAAAGTACATCTTCCTTGTGAATTTTGAACAATGTATAATTTCTTTTTCTGACCCTTATTTATTTCTTTAGAAAGAGGAAAGAGGCTTCATCACTCATTCTTCTTTGTAATTTGATGCTGTTTATTTATCAACTTATTTATAAAGCACCTCTGGCATCTGTGGCACTTTACAGGCAAATAAGATTGACAGGTCCTTCTTTACTGCAGGCTGGGCACCCTGGTGTGCCTATTTCATACTGGCCTGCAGTGCTGCAGCACCATTGACCTAGCTGGGACATTGCCTCAGGGATTTGGGAACCCCCTTAGTACAGGTGTGTGAGCAGGCAGCCAAAGAGGGAAGATTGATCTGCTTCTGCACCCTTAGGGGTCAGCGCTGAAAGGAACAGCGGAGACCTTCAGCTTCTCAGATTTAGGAATGCTTTGCTCAGCTCTACCACTTGAATGGCATTACTTTGAAGAGAAGCTGATGGTGTAGTTGTGGCCTCCAGTTCCTGTGCTACTTTTGGAGGGCCTGGAAGCTGGTTATAGCATGGTGGGGACACAGCTGAGAGCAGATCCCCACTGCATGCTTAATGTATCCAGTTTACCTGCCCCTCCTACCTGTTTGCTTGCCTTTCTCAGGGGGGTTACCTGGCACTTAACCTCACTGTTGTTCTTGTCATCCACACCACTAAAAGTGAGCTCTCCTCAGGCCAAAGAAGTCAAATATAAAGGTTTTGATGCCATGATGTTTCATTTTGGAGAATGTCTTTAGTTTTCCATTGATAGCAGGCCAAGGCACCATCAGTGCGTAACAGCGTTCAGCACAGGGGATGGAAAGGAGAGCAAAAAAACTTCTGCCTTAATGGGGTTGGGAGCCACTGACAATCTCCAGAGTGTAATGTCTTAGATCCACACCTCATCACTTCCCAAAAAAACAGAGAAAGGAAGAAAAGGGCTGCAGAGCCAAGAAAAGTCTTTACTAGCTTGTCTTCACTTTCCTCCCCCCCCCTTTCCAATCTGCCTTCAATCTTTAATGGAGAAACTTACAGCTCCAGAACTAATACTTTCCCACATTGCATTAATCCTAATTGACTTGGATATAAGTTCCCCCTTCTACTATCTTCAGCCTGGCATTACCATTTGCCCCTTGGGAAGGCAGAGCCACCTCTGCTCACTGACTCTTGCTGGCAGCTTTTGCACAGGAGAGCACAGTTTGCCAGTGGGATGTGTGGCGTGGAGCTGCAAGGACACAGACAGTGACCTTGCTGGAGTGCTCAGGACACAAACTGTGAGAAGTTGCTGTGTTAGAGTTTAGGTTAGATATGTGGTCTTAGAGGTTCTGGGATTGTGAATTGGTTGGGGCAGCATCCCCCTCCATCTGGGAATTGGTGATGATCACAAGGAACTACTGGGTTTCTTGCATGGATGGGTATTCATCAGGGTTTAAAAGGGTGGGGGAATGAGCTTGGATGTTGAGACAGAACCAGCCAGAGCCACAGCACAAAACTGGCAAGAACTGTTGTGCCTGATTTCCATCATGTCTTCATCGTGACTTCAGTTGGTCCAGGCATCTTGCCTTCCTCTTGTCTGTCTACCTATTTTTCTTCAGTCAACTTCCAACTTCTTTCTAATTCCCACTATCTCTCTTTTTGTCTATTTCTGTGGATGCCTGCACTCCATTATTTTCCATCTCCTTTTCTATAATCTTTTTTTAGTGTAGCTACTATAATCTCTTCTTTTTACAAATGGAGAAACTGAGGCAAAAATGGATTGATTCAGAATCACTGAGGAAGCTGGAATTAATGTCCTAAGCCCCATGCCTGGCAGCAAACCTGATCCAGTGCTGTTTTTCCACATCATTCCAGCGGTTAATCTCTGCAAGACAGTGATTTTACCTTTGTTACTTCTCCATTCCATACAGTCTTTTGAAGTCACAGAGGTACCTGACAGACAAACAGCAGATCCTGTGAGGAGCAGAGAGAGTTTGAGTGGAGAGAACAGGAAATTAAGTGAAAGGAGATGGATACATGGAAATGATCAAAATAACAGTGTAATGAAATAGAAAAGGCAGTGTGGGTGGCAGATGGGAGGAGGTGTGGGGTGGGAATGGGGCTGCCCAGCCTGGAGCAGCTGCAGCTCAGGGTGGGCAAAGGGCACTGCAGTCACGTACTTTGGTGGCATTTGTACAGCAAGGGGGACGATGTGGTGTGGCTGTGTGTGTGTGTGTTGAGGGGTGTTGTAACTGCAGGGGGATTTTGTGCAGCCTGAGTTTCTTAAGATAGGCTGTGTGCTCTTTTCTATATCTGCAGATCTTTTTTCTCTCTTTTTTTTTTTTTTTTTTTTTTTGCCACTGTGCTGGGATTTGATGAGACAGAGAACACAGGGGAGAAGAGGGGGATTACTGCAAGAGCTTTTCGTGCCTCTGTCTCTTCTTCCGCTCCAATTGTTTTTCATTCTCACTACTGTATCTTTCTCACCAGCAGCTCTCAGTTCTCTCTTGTTTGGCAGCATCTTTCTTGGATCATCCTAATCAAAGTACTTTTCTTTTTAGAGCACCATTCTAAAAAAGGTATACCCTGGATGACAAATACCTGATTTTTTATTCCCTATTTACCCTCCCAAGCCAGTATGCTGGTTGTTAGCTTTGCTCTAGTGTGAACTCAGCTGGCAGGAATGGACATTTTAGACATTTCTGGTATTTTTCTATTCCTCAGACCACTGTGGTTATGGAAAGAAGACAGAGATTTTTATTGTTTTTTTGTACTAAGTGGATTAGCCTCTAAAGATTATTGACTTTCTCCCTTCTAAATACCCCTCACAACATTTTTGTATGCCCGGCTTCTTTCCCAGGATTCCCCCACTGCCTGCAGGAATGGCTGGCCTCAGCTGGAGGTCGACAGATGGGAGAGTGAAAATGTGATCAGTGCAAGGCCTGGGCTTCCAGATGAGTTCCAAGAATTTAATTTTTGTCACAGAAGATGTCCATGCAGCTTAGATATGGGTTAACTACCCTTGTCTATTAAAAGTGGCTAGAGGCTCAATTTGTTTCATGCTCTTCATTGAGCAGTACTAATAGCAGTGTAATTTATGTAGGAGGAAGCAGATGATGTGTAAGTCAAAGGACCTTGCAAAGATCCTTAACGCATTTGGTTTGTTTTCTAAGAGCTAAACTGTCATGGGAATTTTGAGGTTATCCCACAAATGTGGAAATGTCAAGCCTTAATCCTGTACTCTGATGCAAGGAATCGTGATGTGCCATAAGGAGCCATGAGCGTTTTATGAGCAGGACCGTGCAAACCCTGTGCCTCTTCTGCCCCTCTGCTTTCTCCTCATCAACTCACTTCAGCTATTTGGTCTGTTTTGTTATTTACACCCCAAAATCTGTCCCTCTGTTTTCAGAAATATCATGAGAATTCATTATTATCTGAAAATAGACAACAAATGGGGTTGTTTGTGGAGAAATTGTCCTGCATTGGCGTGTTGTTGCTGCTTGGAATTTTTATCCGCTGAAGTCTGGATTACACCAGAGGAAACACCTTTGCCTGGAGGCTGCTCACAGCACTTTGGAGAGGCCATGGAGTGCAGCAGAGAGGCTGTGGCTTGCAGACTAAGGCTGAGTCCAAAAGAGCCCAAGGTTTACCCTATTTGTAGGACAACACCAGAAGCTTGCTAGCTGATGAACTGACTTGAAAAAACATTGAGAGAGCAGGCAAATGACTGGCAGCAAGATCCTTTTATCAGGAGAGTATGTGACAAAGTGTTCACTTGCAGAAGGCCTGCAGGGCAAAGTGCATTGCCCAGGACGCCACACTGGCAGAGGACCTTGGGGAAGAGGGAGATGTGCTCTTATTCACCTTAACAAGCAATTCGCTCCTTCCAAACCTGGTTAGGAAAAAAAAAGTTTGTTACAAACGCTTGCTTCCCCAGACTAGGGACAGGCCCAGCTTATTATTCTGTGTTTTAACTACTATACCACTTGGCAAAATAAATGAAGAAGGAAATCTGATAGTCTCTAAGTAATCATTAGCTGGTTGTCATGTCCCTCTGAGGACTTTAAATGCTGTTTTTTTGCTCTCCAGCTTCTCTATCATGCCAGCGCTGCAGTTTCTGAGCTCTCTCATTGCTCCAGTAAATATTGATCACAGTGTATGAAAGCCAAAGTTGCCTCATTACTACTTTTAACCTCAGAAAGCCACTTGTGCCTGCCAGCTACTGGGTGGTAGGGAAGATAGGAGAGAAAAAAACATCACACTCTGCTTCTCTGCAGGCTCACACACACAAGTTTGCAATGTGCAAAACTGATTTATTTATTTTTTATAAACATTGTAGAGTAGTGTAGGAAGATCAAGAGTGAAAGAATGGAGTTAGTACCTCTGTTACCAAAAATCAACAGAGGGTATGTCTAAGGGGATAAAGCCTGGAGAAACAGGCTGCTTTGTCATTTAGAGACACTAGTTTGGCAGAGAACAAAATAAAGCGCCCCAGATGTCTTTGCCGTGACTGGGAAGTCAAGGAAAGAGAGAACAGGAGAAGGGGGTGTTGTGGGTGGTGAATGTGGAGCTGTGGGTGCCTGCAGAGCTCAGCAGTCAGGCAGGACACACGGCCTGGGAAGACCAGCTTGGTGCTGCTGCCCCAAACGTGGCTTGGGTCATAAAGCTGAGTGCTTCCACTCTGGCATGCTCCCACCAGCCTGTTTTGGGAAGGCAACCCTTGGTGCTGCAGTGGCTCCAGCTTGGATTGCTTTCTGTGGGGTCAGGTTGCTATCAGCTGTGAGAAATGTGGGCTTTTGGGGCAGATTCAAAGGAACAGCAGGGCTGCCCCTCTGCTGATGGAGAGGGGAAGGTCTCCTGGCGTGCTGAGGAAGAGGGCATGAGGACCAGGACTAAATCCCAGGTAAAGCTGTGAAAATGTTTCTGAATGACTAGTATTAAGGGACAGGGACTTAGTTGCTACTGTTCAGTTTTCTGAGTGGATTCACAGTTTGAACTGCATCCATCTGGTTGGTGGGGAGTGTGGGATACACAGGGACATGCATGGCCCTGTTAAAAAACACTGAGCTTTTGGCACATCGTCGTTACAAATGTGTTACTAAAGTGAATCATCTGCTTTTTTTCCAGATAAAAATAATTATCTCTTGTATGTAGCAGCCTTTCATATCAGAGGACCTAGATGCCCTTTATATTTAGATCACAAGTGAATGATTTGAGTGTCTGCAACATTGTCCTGAGGGGACATTTATTCACATCACAGAACTAGGAACAATTAGGCATGACTGGTTGTCTTAATTGAGGAAAGGCTAAAGGGACTATAGTAACAAGTTGACAGAGCTCTGTGAGTTCCTTAGGACAAATAATGGGACAAAATTCAGAGGCAGGGGCAAAGCTGGTATGGAAGCACCAAGATGTGTGGGGGGGGTGCAGGGCACGAGCCAGTGACTAACCAGGGATTTGTAATACTGTGTGAAGAAATAGATCCTTTGGTGTGGTGTCAGAGGAATTGGAGGGTGAACTGATTTGCTTGGAGGGGAAATGGGCAAGGATCTTGACTGCTTTAGGTTTAATTTTCATTTTATACTATAAACCCAACTAAAATCTGTGAAAGAATCCCATTGCCATATAACGTATGTGTATGTATATTTAATGAGCAAGTCTGAGCTCTTCAATCTAAAGTGAAAGCCCTGGCAATTATACAGCCTGGATGACAGCAGGCAAAGCCTCCCCTTGCCCTGGAAGCTTTCTAAAGAAAACATCAAAGGTGTCCTTTGTGGGCCCAGGTAGTGCCACTCCCTGTGCTACATGTTTTGCCATGACCCTTGGTTGCACGATGTTATGTTTTCCATGGAACAAGCACAAAACTGCCCAGCTCCTCTCTGGGTAATTTCTGCCTGAAATGGAAAAAGAACAAATACGAGCCTTTCAGAGTAAAAGGCAAATGTAAACTGCTCAGAGATGTGCGTTTTGGCATAAATCTTTGTAGTCATGCCTTCTGACCTTGCTCCATAAACTGATTTAACTGAGCCTTGCCATGGCCAGTGATGTGGGTCCCACTTCCCCTGGTGGAACACTTTTCAATTCCAGTTCTGCAGGTGCTTTGCCCCATTAAGGCCAAGGGGAACCCATGAATATTTTATCAGGAGCTGGGGTGTGCATGCCTAAGTGGAAATGAAATTAGGTGGGCAGTAGTAGCGAGGCCTTGTTCTCTTAGTTACAAGAGCAAGTGTTTCCTAAATTCTTAAAAGTGAGTTCAGAGTTCTGCAGTAACTAATGTTCAAGTGAGCTTCCCCTGTGCTGTTCCTCAGAGGGAAAAGGCTTTGCTTTTCTTTGCTTTTCAGATTTTTAAAGATGATGGTGCAGGAGGTTAGGTTCAGTCCTGGCAGGTAAAGTGCATCCCCTATGGATTTTCCCAGATGTTTTTTCAAGCTTGCTGTTTGCAATTTTCCCCTCTGTCCTGAACTCCCATTAATTTCCCTGGGATGTGTTAGGTACCAAAGGCTGTTGACATTTCAGACTCATCTTCAGGAAATGTCTGCTGCAGTTTTGTGGTCAGGGCTCAGGTGTCTCACTGGGGCACTGCAGGGAAAAGGCCAGGGCTGCTGATGGCCTCTTGTTAATCTCAGCAGCATTCAAACAGGAAAATGCAGTCTGGTGCTGAGAAAATGCATAGGACAAGGCACGGGGCAAGGAGAAAGCTGGATTTGCGTCCCTCTGGGATTGGGAATGTCTGTACGTGGGTGTTGTAGGTGCCATGCAAGAGCTCTTGCAAGAGGTTTGTCTGCCTGGTGTTCTGCTTTGTTTTCCATGATTCTGGTGCCTGAGTGCTCTGTGGAAAAAGCAGGTGTCAGGCATTTGCTGCATCGTGAGGCTGCTCTTATTTGTGTGGGCACAGTGCTTCCCTTGGCCACAGGCACACATTTGCACGGGGAAGAAAACAAACAGCAATGTGTCCTGGGCACACATGTCTTGCCGTAATTTGGTACTCAGGAGCACCGGTCACATTCAGAGAGTAGGTGAGGAAGGGAGGAGAAATGATGGAGGTCAGCTTCCACCAACCATACCCACATTAAGAATCAGCTTCTTTTAAAACACTTGCTGCTAATGGGACTGCTCTGTATCAGCAAAGGTGACAGAACCAGGGTCAGCATTAATATGTAAGTGACCTCCTGAATTAATGTTTACAGTAAGGAGCTGCAGGGGGGCTGATCTTTATTTCATTTGGAGAAAAGCTCAGAGAAGACAGGGAATGGCAAGGGCCACAGCAAAGATGCTCATTAAATAGAAGGCTTTCTGAGGCACTGCTTTCGTTTGCAGCTTATTTGCAGGATAAGGATTAGTTTTAATTGTAAGGTTTTGCAGAATGGAAGTGCTTAATAGGCAGAAGGGGCTCTGTGTGAGTGTGCAACTGGGACTGGGGGGGAAGGGCAGCACAGTGTGCAAGGAAAGAGACTGCAGCACATGGAGAGGGCTGGGGAGAGGTGGCAAGTAGGAGTGTGCTGGGCATACATAGATGGCAGGATCCTGATCAGTATAGGAGGCAGGGAGAGTAAATAGTTGAATCTGAGGATTGCAGAGGGATAATTGGGGACTGAGATTGGCATGTGGGGACCCAGCAGAGGGATTGCAGAGCATGGACATGCTCTGTGAATTGAAGAGTATGAAATGTGGAAAATATTTGATCACTTTCTACAGGGCAGTGGGTAAAGCAGACAGAATATACTGTTAGCGTTTCTCATTTTTGGAACATCCCCTTTGGAAGAAATGAGCACACTTGGAGCTATTGAGTAGATTTGTCCCCCTCTTGCACATGTATGCATGCATGCTCATTTTGGGGGTAGCTCCCATTCCCAGTTTTATCTGAGAGCAGTGAAGTTATGCCTCATCACACAGCACATCACACTGTCTGAGTAGGAAAGGGGAGCCAGGTCCCCCAGCTTCTAATTCTCCCTGGTAGGTCTTGGGCAAAGCTACTTTCTATGAGGACCTTATCACAGTCCTCAGGAAGAGTGGCCTCAGTCTCACTCTTTTCTAAATTATAACCTCTGTCTACCTAAATTGTTCTTTTCCCTGCTGCACCACCCCCTCACAGACAGCATCCTGGGAGGCGGGTCGCAGCACCAGCAGTCACTGTCAGAATGAGGTGAGGCAGCCTGGGATTCTGCTGCCAGTCTGTCAGAGGAGGAAGAGAAATTCCCATGGCCAAGAATCTAAAATAGAAGCAGCCAAAATAGGCCAGGAGACTGCACTGCCCAGTCCATGCGATCTTCTGTTCTACACCTTTCCCATTGCCTTTCACTCCTCTGCAAAAATACAGCTTACAAAGCAGGGACAGCAGTAGCAAGAATAAATGCCTTGGCTTTCTGTCTGACTTTACTGCAGAATACCAGTGCATGCTGTACACACACAGTCAACACACAGAGCAAGTTGCATTCCTGTCTGGTGCAAATGACTGGGAAAAAAAAAAGAAAATTACAGATGAACTGTACCTGTGTGTGTTTGAATTTGGTCTGAAGAGAGACAGCTGGAGAGAATCACGTCCTATGCCAAGCTGATACAGTTGCTTATCACTAAACTGCCTAACATTTTTCATTACCCAAAGTAATTTTACATTGCTTATCAGTTTGCCAAACTGCATCTGTTTGGTTTGAAGTAGTTTGTGCTGAGTATTAGCCAAGGGCTGAATATTTGTGAAAATTTCAGCTAAAAAGTCCAGAGATTAGGAAAACATATGTTGTCTTGCTCATTAAAAACAAAAAGTTCACATTTCTGTTTTGAATGAAAATTCATTTATGTGTTTTGGAGGAGAGATTGGAATTTGGCAGGTAAAGTAACCTCAGCATCAGGGATTTACCTTTTGCCACCTCAGTTCATATCTACCTAGATGTGGCCAAATGGCGAGCTTCTGAAAAATCTAGGTGCATACATACTCAGCAGAGACTTGTTAGAGTTTGGCCACTAAATCTTCCATCTGTGTCAGTTGTGCTCTATTCAGTTTCGCCAACTGCTGAATTATTTGTAATACTCACAACATTTGGTGTTTTAGTTAACTTCACGGTTTCTGGAGAAAAGAGAATTTTTTGTTCCTTTTGAAAATGAAACAATTTTGTGGCCCTCAAAGCTGCACAGGCAAGCAGGGAAGTTGATTCTTTCAAAAAGCACATCTCATTCCCCACTCAGCATTTACTTTTTATTTCATAACACCTCTTGCATTTTTAAGGCTAAATGTGTGCTGTGGTGGTATTGATGGAGAAGAATGAAGACACAGGCATGAGCTGACCTGTTAATTCAATACTTGGAAGTTTTGAATAGAGCACACTTATTTGCAATATAAGGTGTTTTGAGTAATGTGCTCTTTACAGTTTACTTCTATTTTAGTATTCATGCCTATGTGGAAGGGCTGAAGTAAAGCTGGTCAATGGGTGGGGTGTGAAATTTTCTAGTCAGTGAGACGGACTCTGGAAAAGCCGTGTCATTTGCTTTGTGGTACGTAGACAGATTTTCAAATTGATGTATTAGAGTGTGTAAGATGTAACTTAAGATAGTTGTGAGTGGGAAGTAACCCAGATAAGCCTCTTGCCATTTTTTCAGGGGTCACAAATACTTTAAAAACTTTTAATTGCTTGTTTAACGAACAGAAAGGAAAGAAACTGGCTTTTGAAAATCATATCTCTAGGATGTCCTCTGTGAGGTCTAGCACAAGGTTGGAAACAGATGGTCACACATCAGAAATGTAGAAAATTGTTAGACTTAATTTGAGGAGCTGGAGAGCAGGACGTGGCTGAGTTAGCTCATTGGTTTGTTAGCCAGACAGCAGTGGGCCACAAAATCTTGCTGATTTCTGAAATTAACTGGGCTATGAGACAAGGGATGAGCAACTCTAGGCATACCTCTGACACTGAATTGGCACTGCCCTTCCTGTGCCTCGTGTCATGCCTGTTGTTACCCAAGACTTGGCTGAAGACACGCCATCCCTCCCTCTCACTCCTAGAGCCTGAGGGGGCAGTTTAAGGCAGAGCACTGCTGGCAGAGCCACCAGCGGGGTTCACCTCTTCTGCACATGGTTACACTGCCCTTTTGGTACTCCTGCTCAATGCTCAGCCAGCAACACCTGCCTCCTTCACACCCCCCCCCCATTCAAAATGCTTATTCCTGGCCTCCTGTGCCAACAAGTGCTTAATGCAGCTTAGGATACCTGCCTGTGGACCGGGTTTAGGGCCCATGATAAACCCTCACTGCTGTGTCACTAGGACTGGGGTAAATGTTTGACTTGGCAGACAAGGGTTTTATTTAAAGCTGTAGTTTATTTTTGGTTCAACCCAAATTTTGCTTCCTCTTGGGAAGCAAAGATGAAAATGGAAGCAAACCATTTCCAAAATGGTGAAGAATTTGCTGTGTTACTCGTGCCACAGAGCTTGCAGTGATTTACATGCATTGAATTGAGAGGTTGCACAGATGTGTGGGGGCTTGTCATGAATGGCTGCTTCTGCAAACCTTCTTTAGGAAGAGTGTAGGTGAGCTGATCTGGCAGAAGCAGTTGTTTACTACCTTGCTCGTATCATTCTTGAGAAAGAAAAAAGACAGTTGCTTTTCTTCAGCTCAGCTTCAAAAAACATGACCTCATGAGTGAAGCAGGTCAGTCCAACACTTGGAAACTTGTTTACATCATTAGTTTTCCTGTGTTTTTTTTCAGGGATGTTGGGTGAGTCACAGCTGTCAGAGGTCACCTCTAATCTTGGCTTCCATACTTCTATGCCTGTTTCTCCTCTCCCAAAGAATGAAAAGTACCTTGAGACTTCAAGGCATGCGTTACAAGAAAGCCAGTTGTGGTTATGAAATCGGACCTCTGTGCCCCTTTCATATTTTGAATGGGTCTGGGAGATATTGGGTGTGTTTGGGTTCCTACATGGGGTGGAAGCTGAGAGAGTGTAGCCCCACTGGGGCTGGTGTAGCAGGCTTGGGTGAGGGTGTGATTGGGTCTTTGTTATGCTGGGGGCAAAAGTGGGAAGTCAAACTATAAATATGGAAAATGACCCATCCTCCTGACATAAATGCAGAAAACTTATTTTTAAACTTTACAAAGTATCTTTGTCCTCTGTGTGAGTCTCCAGAGTCATCTTGGTCACTGTGTTCTTTGGCAGCTTGTAAGGGGATATCACACATGACTATTTTGGAGGGAGAGACAGTTTTACATTGGCTTGAAAAGCCAGTTCTGGGTGTTTTGATTTAAAAAAACCAAAACAAAACCAACTCTCATTTCTTGTAGGGGTCCAGTGTTCACCATTCATCATTCCAGAGGCATTTGAGACAGATCAGTGTTAGGGAGGCTGGAGCCATTTTGGTCTTTAACTTAAAAATTGTGATGGCAGTTCATTTGTTGCTGGAAGCACATCCTCCATAAAAGAGTTGTGATGTTCATGGCCCCGGGCTGGTATTCCAGCCAAAGCCTGCTCTCTCATTCCCTCTTTGGGTAGCCTGTGGAGGAAGTCTGGTGCTGTGCTGTTGTTGTTTTCAGTGTGATGTTGCTAAATTAATCTGGTCTCACTGTGATTCAGAGCTCTCTCTTGATGAGTTGCTTGTTCTTAAATGAACAATTACGTGTGCAGACTCCTGTGTTGCTGGTTCAGCCACAACACCGCTGAGACTGATACCTCAGTTGATTTCCATGAGACCCAAAGTGGTGGCTGTCACAGTTGGAAAAGCCTTCACACACTTTGGCCAAATGAAAGTAAATTCAGGCTCCTTTAAGAAATGGTAATGGATTGAGTTAAACATATTTTTTAATTAGTACAAAATTTGACTACACATCATCAAACCTATCTTTTTCACTTTCTTGTTTCCAACTATGAAATATTAAAAAAAACCCACAGTTAATATTCAGTTATACAATAATCATTATGATTATGGAGAGCTGTTAGAGAGAAATGAGTTCTGAACACTTATGCTCCCTTGTTTAAGTTTGATAGCTAGGAGTTGGGAGGGGAGAGAATAGAAGCACTTTGTTGTTCTTGTCAGCATACGATTTTTTTAGTTCCAGGGAACCAGAGAAAAAGCAAGGACTTCTTTTAGGCACTGCAGAATCTTAAAGAACCTTAGAAACCTCAAAAAAGCTGAACAATTTCATCAGTATTAGATTATAAACCCCACAATTGTTATACCTGTGGCCTTCTCCCAGGAATTTCATACAGAGAACTTCTCCAGTACCTCTTCTCCTAGGAATTTCATACAGGGGACTTCTCCAGTATCTGCCAGCTGAGTGTAGTGTGCCTATAATAGAGTACATATAACTTTAAGAGAAAAAAAAAAAAAATATATATATATATATATAGAGCAGTCAAAACACTCCATTCACTATTGTTTCTAACCCCTATAAATCTTACAAGCATCCTAGATAGTGCTTTTAACTCCTCCCAGGACAGCCCTCCAACATTCTATTTCCCACAAGGAATAGAAATATGGCAGACCCGTCTAGAACTGCTCATTTCAGGGAGTAGGGCAGCATGGTAAAGAGGGAAAGGGGGTGATGGCAAGTCTGTCATGGTTTTTTGAAAAGAGGGTGCATTTTATTTCACATGTGTTGTCACTTTGGACTTGGGAGGCTACAAACAACCATGGTATGCAGGGTGTGTGTGACTGAACTGGTTCCTGAGACGCAGTGGTTACAAATGATGGGATGGCTGTGAATAATCAAGTTGTAGTAGATTCTGTTTACAGCTAAGGTGCTGCATCTCACTCAAACCTTCAGTGTAAGGGAATAAAGTTATCTTCCTTAAGCTGCCTTTGCAAACAAATCCGTGTTGTATGGCCATAGGCCTGAGAAGGTAAGCAGCACTGAGCCGAGGCTTCTCTTTTTGGAAACAGCAGATTAGGAGAAAGCCTTTTGGTTCCTAAATATACTTATTTGCTGCACTGAAAGAAATACTTACCTTAGAGGATCTCCACACCTAAAACTGATTGAGATTTTTATTTAAATAATAGAAGTATTAATAGCTTTTCAATATGTGCTCTTAGTGAGATGTTGACAAAAATAATTTCCATTTTAAAATTAAGACTTTTGAAGATTTTATGTGCCAAAGAAAATACATCTTGCCTTAACAAAAAGAAAAAAAAAAAAAAAAGATTAGCAGGAAAAAAAGAGATTTTTTTAATGATTGCTCTATTATTTTCCTGTGCTCTGTATTTAATTCATTCAGATGCTGCTCTTGAATAACTTTCAAATAAGAGAGATTAAAGTAATGCTTTATTGATAATTTCCTGACTACTTTCAGGAAAACTTTCTAAAATACTTTTTCCTGATGCCTTTGATACTGTTTGCATGATAGGAAGTATAGATGCCATTAGGGACGAGTGATGTGTCATGGGATGCAAAGTGTATATTTGATATAGTTTAAATTATTACAAAACTCACTAAAAAAGAGAGCAAGTTGCCTCTATGCTGAGTGCCTTGAGCAGCAAGTTGCTGGCTGAGTGTGCTGGCCTGTTGTGCTATGGATGAGTTAGGTCAAGGTAATTAAAACCAGAGTTAAGACTGTAATTGAATTCTGTCCAGGAAAGTACCTCTTACTTGGGAGCTTTTGTCACTGCTGCAGTGTTGAGATGCTGCCGTTACTTTTGTTTATCAGGAAGGATTTAAGGGATCAGTTGGTACAAGTCTTTGACTGTTTTTCCGAATGCCAAAGCTTCCTATTGAGCAGGACAAAAGGGTTCCTCTGACTTTACTGCAAACAAATGTGCTCAGGAGCCTGATGTATAAGGGGCTAAGGCCAAGAGGCAAGTCCTGGTGGTATTTGAGTTTGTGGGATTTTTGCCAGTGGCCTCCCCAGACCCTGCCCAGAGTTTATGTAGCTTGGTATTGTCTTACGCTTAGCCCAGGTCTTCTTTTCTTCAGCCTCTGTTGGGGCTGAGTCTAACTACACTGCAGGACTGGCCAACAAGGAGGCATTGCACCAGTTGGGCAGCCATCCCTGCCTGACCCTCTCAATGAACTGCAATTAAATGAAGACCCGTGGGGAAATCTGCTGGAGGCAGCAAGAGCTGTACATGGGGATGACTTTGAGTGGTGCCTTGTTGTTTAATGGGACTCCCTTTGCCTTGGAATGTACTGTTTGCCCCCCAGGCAAAGATCCTCCCTCAAGGAGTAAAACTAGATCCTTTCCCTTCCCTCAGAGATAGTTTTCTGCAAGGAAATGTAAAGCTAATAGGACTTGTTTCCTTTGACCATCTGCAGAATGGCATTCCAGGTGGCAGTGAGAGGTTGTGCAGCAAGGGAGGGCACTTGTCTGGTCACAGACAGCAAAATGCCTTCACAGAGGAAGGAAACAGAATAGAAAGAACAAGCCAGTCTTTGAGAGAAGGAAGGCAAAAGCATTCATTCAGTGCCAGGAAGTTTTTCACCAACATTACCAAAGCCCATAAATTCACAGGCAATTAAGACAGAGAGAAAAACAGAAGGTTCTTCTCTCTCCGTTAAGGCACATCCACTGCCTGATGCACTTTAATTGCCAGAGATTTTAAAAAGAGCTGTTCATGAACAAAGATCTGCTCATATCCTTTCTAGTAGGAGCAAGGATGTGATGGATGGGAGCAGCCAAGGGATCTAAGCAGCTAAGATCTACCTCTCATCCTGCATTCACCTTCCTCAGCTGCTGGCCTCCGGCTTAATGTCTAGCATCAAAATCAGCTCGGTTAAGTCAGTGTGGCGGTCACTCTTTCTGTTGTGTTACAGGCACAGGCAAACAGAACAACAATACCGCGGCTCCATAGGGACAGAACTACATACGGATCATTTGTGCACATGGGTAGCTCTGCATTCATCCAGGCATTAAGGCCCCAGATAGTATATTCAAGCCCCAGAAGGCTGCTGTATAGGCAGAAGTGTTTGTGAGTGCAGCTGAAAACATCTGTTCAAGTAAAAGTGTTCCTTCTGGTTAAAATTTTCTTACTGGAATGGCTGTTGCCTCCCTTGTCCTGGCTGTGCACATCTTTTAGGACATGCTGCTGCACCAAAACAAGAGGGAACACAAATAGACATGCCTGCTCCAAATGGTGGGGGAGTTGTGTACAACTCCAATTCAACTCTTGCTTTTGTTGTGATGGCAAGTTTAACCAGCATTGTCTGAAATGAATAAACACGGCTCATTTTGAGGGTGTATTAGAGGCAGGGTAGGGTTTGCCCAGGGAAGGGACTGGTGATGGGTTTGAAGCCTTGAGTAATTTCTTAAGCATAATGACTGTAATTTGGGTTGGCAGCAGTGCTTATTCCAGATGTAGTGACAATTGGCTAAACCAGGCAGTGTAGGAATAGCTCAGGAAGATAAAGAGCTGCTTCTAAAATAGTAAATTGAGAGAAAATATATCTACCTCTGTTGAGATGCCAGATGAGCATTCAGAGGCAGTACAAAAGATGAAGACCTAATGATTAATTGAGAAACTGGACAACCAGGCACAAAGGAATGTGTGTGTCTGTCACTGCAAATCTGTGACCAGTCTACATCTTACAAACCAAACACTGTTGGTGCCTAACTAAAAGAGATGAGGAGAAGTGTCCAAGGCAAAAGTCACTGGCACTGATAGGAATGGAGAGACTTCCCTGAGAAAAGACAGTGAGTTGCCTTTTGGCTCTTGAGAGAAGGCCTGGGTCTGCAAAATCACCACTGGAATGGAGAAAGTGATCACAGAGCAGCTGTTAGCTGCTGCTTACAGCATGAGAGCAGGTCATCAAAGGATATTTTCAGGCAGTAGGTTTAAAATAAGGAGATATGCAACATGTAGTTATTGCAGGGAATTTACTGCCACAGAAAGGTGAGGTGACTAGAAATAAAAACACTTCCAGCAAGTAATTTTACTGACTCACAGAAGGACAAACCCTGAGGCTGTACACAGAAGGATGCAGGTGCAGTGCTTGCCAGAGGAGCTCCCAGAGCCACAAATTACTGCAGGCTGGGAGAGCAGGTTGGGCAAGGACCCTTGGGTACAGGCTTCTTACTCTTCCATGTCATCCATGGCATCCTGGAGGCAGGGTGCCAAAACAGATGCCTCCTGAATCAATACAGACATTCTTAAGGCCAGTTAGAAAATGTTAGTAATATGTCTACAAAAGTTTCAGACATGACCTGGGTGCATTCCACACAGCCTGACATTTGTTTTGAAGCACCAGAAGTCTGGAAAAAATGCTTGTGTTTAAATACGATTTCAAATTTAAAGGTATGTATGGGACAGCCTAAGATAATTATAGTCCCGTCATTCTGGTACTGTTTTCAGGTGAAATAATAGAAAAACTGATATGGGATTAGATTAATAAAAAATTAAAGAGGGAAAATATAATTAATGCCAATCAAAATAGATTTATGGGAAATAAATCCTGTCAAACAAATCTGATATCTTTTTTATGAGATTATAAAATTTGTTGCTTAAGGTAGTAGTGCAGATGTGGTTAGACTTTTGAAAGCATTTGTTGTTATACCTCATAGGATCTCAATCAAGAATAATATAAAATAAGTCTCTGTGTAATAGATTAAGAAGCGGTTAAATGGCACTCTGAAATATGGACACAAAGAGGGAATTTCAGAATGTAAAATTCAACTACAACCATGTAATATCAGAATGCTGCACACACTGCTTCTTGCTCCTTGCCATATTTATTATTTTTTATCCATACTGGGGAATAAGATGTAAAACCACCTGAAGGAAAGCTTATTGGTGACACAAATGATAAAATTCCACAGACAAACCATGAAAAAGGACAAGGTCACAGATGCAAGACAATTGCAGATTCCTTGTTAAACTTGGCTTAGAAAAGCTGTGTGTGTTTTAATGTGGTCAATTATGAAGCACTGTATGAAGGCATGCAAAAAGATATTAGTTAGCCAGGGTCTTAACCTAAAGGATAATTTTCTGAGAAACAACAGTTTTGAAAAAAGTATGCTAGTAGTTAGTTGAAAAAAAAATCCTTGTCCAAAATTATGCTGGAAGACATAATTTGCAGGCTTTATAGAGTTAAGTGGGGCATCTCAGGTGTGACCTAGGGAGTAACATTTGATATCTGAACTTGAGAGGTGCTCAGCTCCCATGGTTGGTGTTGCCAGTTAAAGAACATTACTGCTAAACTGAGTAGTCTCAGAAACCAGACCTGCAAGTGATGGGAATGAGAGGGGCCGTGCTCCACAGGCTGAGGTTCCTGGAGAAGAGCCTCTTTAGTTTATCAGTGGGAAGCCTGAGGAGTTGCAGTTTGTAAATACCTACTTAGAGAACCAAACTTTAATAAGAGGGCACTTCAAGCTAGCAAACAACATATAAAAAGACCTAGTGGCTGGAACCTGAAGCCAGGCAATTTCACACTAGAAATGAGGCACAAGTTTTTTCAACAGTGAAAGTAATTAAACATTGGAACAATTTACCATGGGAATGTGGTGGATTCCCTATCACTGGCAATTTTACAATCAATACTAGCTGTTTCCTCAGAACATATGTTCTATCCAAGCATGAATTAATTTAGGGTAGTCCTATAAGCTGCGTTATTGAAGAGGTTGGCAAAAAAGTTCACTTTTCCTTCTGGCATTATAATCTCTATTTCCCAACTGTTAAGTAGTATCTTACTCCCCCTCCCTCCACCATGTTTTTTTTTCTTTTTCTTTTAGATCTTTTAACTTTTCTTTTTAAATGACCAAAAGTATTTCTCATCCTCCTTCTGTTTTAAACAGAAGAATAGGATTCATTTTCCCCTTGTAAAATGTTGTGTTTTCCACCTCCAAGTTTTGAATATGAGTTTATTGTCACTGATCTTGGGTTTGGCCACAGTTTGCTGTGTATTTTCATGTCACTGTTATAATTGCAGTTCTCTAAAAGGGCTTCAGTGGTGCTCCTGAATAGAACAGTCCAGGGAAGGTTTGCATGCCCTGCAGCCAGCTGGCACAGCACCACTTACTTCCACAGGGCTGAATTCTCTTACCATTCAAAGCAGTGAGGCCACACACGAGCAGCCTGTGGGGGAGAGGAACTTTGGAAAATTTCATCTTTCAGCTTGCTTTGAAATGAAAATTATTAATTTGCAGAACTTCCTTTAAAGAAGGTGCCTTTTTTTGGAAGGAGTGGGGAATGTACTAGATCTCATACCCATGTTTTTAAGTGTGTCTCTGACCTCCCAAAACAAGTTTGTTCTACTTGCCTACAGTCAAGATTGGAGTTCAGCTTCAGAGTGTAAACCACTGATATCTATATGTTATCCAAGTATCTGTGCTCTCATAACCTACTTTTCTGCCTATGTGTTCAGTTGAGTCAGCTGCCAAGATAGATTAGACATTTGCATTTGGTTGGCAAAATTTCTCTCCAGACTGCTGAATCAGGGCAGTGATTCAGTTGCCCAAATGTAGGTTTTTGGAGCCATTTTAGTTGCCTCCAGTTGTGAAGATCTTCACAGATGGCATAGATAACAAGGTCACAGGATTTTTTCAATACCTGTCCTCCTCTGTCTTCAGGTGATTCCCTCCTCTTACTAAGTGTAAAAAGAAATGTAAAAGCATCTTCCACAAAATTTAATTAGCTGTGGTACTTTCAGCTCTTTCAGCTCTCTCTCATCTGCCCTGACAGAGCATGAGGCATCTCTTGGTGAAATGAGAAAAGTTGCTTACTTATGCTGCTGTCTTTTTTTTTCAGTGCTGTGTTTTATCAGTGCTTTATGCTTAGGGACAATCACAAAGATATTCTGAGCTGCTGCTAAGCTCACATCACCACTTCTAGACTCAGAATCTGGAGGAAGGAAACACCTGTGCTCAGATCTCTTGGGACTGATGATAACTTCCCTGAAGAAGGACCCCAAGAGAGGATAAACCCCGAAGTTGCATATTTGAATGAGAACAGCAGGAAAGAAAATTCCAGCCTGAATTTCTTGCTATTGAATACAAAGTCAACAAATCTTAGACGTTAATTTCTTCATACCCATTGTTCCTACACCATTGTAGCAAGACCCTCAAGTACCATACACAGTTTTCAAGGATATCTTAGTTTAAAGAATTATCTAGTTTCCAAGGAAGGCAACTAGCCCCAGAAGGAATTCTGAACTCAGGAAAGGACAGATGCCAGCACTTTTGTAGCTACATATATAATAACAACTAAATGTGCTCTGGCCTGGAATCTGGTTCTGAGGCCAACTATGATGGAATAGCCCATGCTGAGTCTGTTAAAATCTCTTACTCTCCCGAGCAGATTGACTGTGTCTGATTTGTCTGTTGAGAATGAGTCTGTTGGGAGTCCTAACCCAAAGATGTAACAGGGAACTGTTTGGCATAGTGTTGGTTGACTCAGGCCCAAAACTGTCAGGAATCCCTCTAGCAGTTCAGCAATGCTGGTGGCTCCATCACTGGGGAATATTTCGAGGTGCTCTTTAATTTCCTAGCAGGGCCAGCTCAGAACTTTGTTATTGCTGTCACCCTTACATGAAGAGGGTATCTCAGTGATGAGCAGCTGCGTAAAATGAATAGATAGGAAGGTATAGAAATAGGTCATGTTTTCATATGGATTCAATTTCGGGTCCTCTGGAGCTATGTGGTGGTGCTTGTATTCTCTCGGTTGGTTGAACTGGCATCAGGACTGACTGCTGTTTTCTGTAGATCTATTGGCAAGGGAGATCAGGCCAGTTCTGTTCTGCAGCTGTTGTTGCTGAAGCTCATTGCACGCCTGCCATTTGTTTGCAAAACTTGAGATGAGGGGGTTTTTACGTTGGAGTTGTAACATAATTAGTCCATTCAGCTGTCAAAGTTGAGCCCTAGCCTTTGCTTACCTATAGTTGGCCAAGAAGGATTATGCTAGCAAGTATATGGGGAGGATTTTCTTTTTGCAGGGTTGTGTTTACCTAGTGGATTCTTTATGTCATGCTTTCATTTTTAGATTGAAGCTCAGTCATCCATTAATTATGAGACCTCCCTATATATAATTTAAAAGATGTTCAGTGCCTCTTCTCTGTAATAGAATTTTACTCTGTTTTGATGGTTTAGGTTTATTTTGTCCAAGTTTGATCATCAGTCTCTGCGCAGTGAACAATGAAAACCATCCAATCATGATAGGAACATCAGCATGCAGTGGCAACACCTTTTTCTGAGTTGATGTTTTTGCAACTTGGGGTTTGAAGAGTCCAAGAAGTCTAGTAGGTCACAGGTGTTCCACTGACTCTACTGGAGTGTTTTACTCCCTATGGATGTTTGCATAGATCTTATGTAAGCCTTCATGTTTGAATT
The DNA here is from genome assembly GCA_013396995.1 of Dicaeum eximium. Taxonomy (NCBI): domain Eukaryota; kingdom Metazoa; phylum Chordata; class Aves; order Passeriformes; family Dicaeidae; genus Dicaeum; species Dicaeum eximium. The sequence continues at coordinate 618,068 of VWZP01007814.1, read as the reverse complement.
GTTGTATGAATTTAATGAGAGACTCTGTTTTTCGATTTATTTAACTCTGAGTGCCAACCTGAGTCAAAAACCTTTATTTAAGCCTATGCCTCAGAAAAATACCTTTGCAGCTTTTGTCTGATACAGCCTTGTTAATGAGCGTCTGCATGGTAATGTGGTTAGCACTTAGTTTCCTAGGGAAGAATCCCATTTGAATTCTCTGGATTATGTTATTGTTGGCTAGATGTGGTAATGCGTCTTTCTTGAAGATGCTGCTGACTAGATGGCTCATAAAACACCTCTGTGGCACACAGGGCTAAGTGCATTTTGGCTTGTGTGCGTTTGGGGCAGTTAGTTCATCTGATGTGTGTGCTGCTGAAGGCAGCTGGGTGGTCAACGTGCCACTCCCCATGTGTTTGTCTTAGAGGAGGCTTCAGATAAACACCTGAGAAAGGGAAGACTGCATGATATGGAAAGCCAGAAGGGCTGAGGTGAGCCAGAGCCACAGCAAGCACACAGAAAAGGGGGAGTGGTGTATTTAAACACTTAGCCACAGTTGCAGGGAGGAAATCTCAGACAGGCTAGAGCAGAACGCTTGTTAATTGCTGATTTTCTGGGCATTCTAGCATACAGGCACCCGCTCCTGTCTTGTTCCTTGTTGAAAAGGGGTTGAAAAAAAAAAGCCATTTATTTTTCTGTGTGTGTTTTTAATTGTCCCTCCTGAGACAGGCTTTTGCATGGTAGTGTGTTCAATCTGTCACTTGCAGTTTGTTTTCTGACAGCTGAGGCTCTTATCAGAGTGCACCACTTACCAAAGGGTGTAAGGTGAGGGGACCAGTACTGCCCACCACAGGGTGGTCTTGGGCTGCATGGGCTCTGTCACACAGGCTTGGGTCACCTGCAAGGTTACTATTAGTCTCTGAGGCTGGAGGAAGAGACTCTGGTATAATTTTTGAAGTGTGACTCCCATCCTGGTGGTTTTCCATGGTTTTATGTCCTGTTTTCCTTGCAGAGGTCACATTGGTCAAAAATACTGTCTTGACAGTTTAGTTGACATTCTCTCTTCTCTCATGGAGAAGAAAAATAAGTCCTGTTGTACCAATCTATTGCTGTTCACCTATATCCACTTGGTGATGGAGGACAGCTAGGTCTCCACTGTCCATTTAGTTTTTAGGTTCTCCTGGCAGTCATACTCTCATTTTTAAACTTCCTGCCAGTGTAGTAACCTCTGTGACCATGGACCACAGAGTGCTGAGACAAACGTGACCCCCTCAAAAGCTTTGGGACTGCTTGTACTGATGTTTCTAGGAGTGGTAGCTGCAATGCAGAGATACCCAGCCTCTGTTTAAATTGCCTTGTTTGCATGTTGGTGGCTGCAGCAGCAGGAATGCACTGGGAATTAAATCACTGAGTTCTTCCATTGTGCTTTGTGGGCCTTCTGAGTGCTGTTCTGGGGTTAGACTTCCCTTAGATCAAAACAAGTGGCTTCAGTGCGAGGTTGGACCTGCCAGCTGTGCCCTGTGGTGGGCGTGTGGCACCTGGCCAGGTGTGCTGCTGTGCTCTGAGCAGAGCTCAGGGGGGGCAGCAGGGAAGGTTGGCAGCTGTTTTCATTTGCCATCCCTGCAATGTCATGCACAAGCTTGAGCCACGGAGAGCAGGAGTGGGAGCATGGGAAAGAGCAGGATAGATGCAACTTCCTCACTCCCCACAGGAGAAGAAAGGGCTGCATGTCAGATTCCCTGAAAGACCTCATGCTGTGTGGTCTATTTTCTGGAGAGCCTAGAAAGGGCCATTTCATTCCTTAGTCCTTGGGAGGGGGCTTGGTCAAAGAGATCAAAAAAGTTTAGGAACTCAAACTAAGCATAGTAATAAACAGAAAAGGTGGGATCTCACCATCTTGGGGTTCAATGTAGGATTTCTGGGGAAAAGGAAGCTGAAAACAATTTTTCAGCTTACCATACCTGCACATACTGACTGTTTTCTCTGCTGTGCTCACTGTCCTCTTTTCTCCTCTCCCTGTGTGTAGCTCCAGTCCACTTTGCAGTAAAGTCTTTGCATTCCATTCCCTTGAGGCAAAGCGGTCATGTTGATGCCATCCCTCTTCCTGGTGTGAAGCTGTTGTGTCTCCAAATAACTCTAGGACAATAATTTGGAGATCACACTGCTAAGGTGTGACTCGCCTGTTCTGCTGGATGCTCAGACAAAGCAGTGCAGTGGCACCTTAAGGAGGAGTGTGCTTTGATGGAGCAGATTATACACATGTTTCTGTGAGACAGATTCTTTGAAGTAGTCTTGTCAGTAATTGCCACAACAGGAGGGAATGTCTGAACTACATTTATAGGCCTGTTTTCAGGAGTTTGTCAAAACAGAGTTTCATCCCACTTGGAAGTGTTAAGACTTAAAACTTTTTTTTTTTTTTCTCCCCGAAAAGCAGATGGAAAAAAAGATGAAATCCCTATATTTTTTTATGAGAGTAATATTTAGGCATATGGGAAGGTTTTCTTTTGACATCATAGAGATGTTTCAATTCTGAGATTCTGAAACACTGCATTTCTTTTTCATCTCAACTTCTAAATGAGTCAAAATATTTCAGCTTTTAAAATGGAACACAAACTGGTACATATTCTTACCTGACTTAAATTAAAAATGTAAGTGTCTAATGGTAAAAGTGACAATGAAAATTATTCAAATTTTTTGCAAATTATTTTTACAAGACAGTGGGTTTTTTGGTGTTTTTTTTTTTTTTTAACCAAAACTATTTATTTCAGGGACTTTTGACAAAAAAGTTAATAAAAGAATATTTCATCTGAATGGCATTTACCCCTTCCAAAAGTTCTCCCCTGCCAGATTGTTGAGAATATCAGACGTTATGGTCTTTGGAAACTGAATAGAGAATTGGCTGGGAGGTATTTGTCATGAATTTCAAACAGTTAGCATTTAGACTAAAAAACAAAGTACTAGAAAGATGGCAGAGAAGCACATTTTAAAATATGATGTCAGGATGAGAAGGTAGCCCTGATTTTGTCTTTATCTCATTTCTCCTCCTGGGAAACCCACATATACACATGTTTTCTCTCTTGGTCTCATTTGAAGATTTTAGGGACATTCAGATGTATTGCCTGTACTCCCCTTAACTAATTTACACACTGCAAGCATATCATAGCACTCCAGAAGCAGTTCAGTGCACAGGCAGTAAGACTATTACTTATCTAACCAATTGCAATTAAGCAGTACCGTTTAAATTTGGAATACAGAGTGTGTGTTGAAGCCATTTGTGAAAGAAAGTGCAAACAATTTAACAAACATAATTGGGAAACAAAAATAAACAAAACCGAATTCAAAGCAATGGCCCTCTGGTCATGGAAGGAAGCTGAATTTGTTGGCTGTCTTATCTGGCATGAGTTAGTTGCTCAGCTGTACATACAGACATTGTCCACCAGGATTTGAATTGGGAGCCAGAAACTCATTGCTAGGCCTTTGGCTGGTAATGGCCTTCCATCATTAAAGATTTCCCTAATGGAAATTGCTAACATTTAGAAAGCTTTTATGGAATCTTGCTTAGTATTTAATAGAGAATTCGAGCCATCCTAGGAGAATCTCTTCCTTTTCCAGTGCTGTATTTTTAGAAAGCCATTGTGTGGATAGCCTATTAAATTTTTGTGGAGCCCTGTTGAGGGTTTTTCCATTGTAGTCTAAAGGGTTTTCCTGAAAGAGCTGGGTTGTAACCTGTCTTCTGAGACAGAGTGATCTTCTTCCCTTAAGCCAGACAAGTCATTTTGTGTTCCTGGTAGGTCAGATTCAAAGCTGGTGCTGGTCATCAAAGATCCTGTGATCTCCAAGAGGCATCAGTGAGGCTATGCCAGTTAACAGGGGTAATGAATCTGCCCCAGAGACTTTGTTCCTGTGCTCTTTGTCCTGTGCCATCCACCAGGATGGAAGCTAACTCCTCTTTACCGGTCTCTGCATGGAAACATACCAATGCAAATAGAGAAAATGGGATTTCAACCTCTTTCTGTTCTTGTCAACCACAAACATTATAGCTGTCCTGCATTTTGCAGCAGGAACCTCCAGTATTGGAAAAGGAAAACGCTGCTTTTCCGCAAAGTGCTTGGCAGAATGTGGCCAAAGAGAGGAGCCAGTATGTCAGGAAAGTAAGAGAAGCAGCAGTCAGGCAACATGCTGCAATTAGGGATTTCTGGAGGCTTGCATAGCCCTGTTGGTGGTGTATATTACTGTCTTTCAAAACATCCAGTAGTTAATTAAGACTAAATGCAGACTACCATCTCTACTTTCTTGCCTGCTGTTTTTCCTTCCTACTCCTTTTTTTTTTCACCCGAAACCTAAAGACCTGGATTGCTGCACTGACTAAAAGTAGTGTTTTGAAATGACTGCATGTGTTCTTAGCTAGATGCACACCTATCTAGAGCACATGAAGTTGGAGCAGCAAGAAGAGATCTTAACTTACTAGATTGTTGTAACCCACCTTTGTATGGCATTCACTGCTGCTCAAAGAACTGAATCCAAGGAAATGGACTGCACTTGAGTAGCAACTGGAGACAAACCACAGTTGTCCTTCTAATGAGCAGCTTCTCATGTTGATCCCACCCAAGAATCCGCTGGGCTCAGCACTTCAGGGAGCATCTGGGATGCTCTCGGGCAGGAGATAACTACAAGTCATTGGGCACAAACTCTCTGGGAAGTAGTTCCAGGGTGGTGGACCTGAGAGCAAGGAGCAGGCTTGGCCACCAAGGGATAACAATACAAAGAACAAGAGAGAAGCAGGAGTGATACGTAAAACACATGCCTGGCTTTTTAGAAAACCTGATTGTGGTGTTCTTTCTTTCCACTGAGCTGAGCTCTGAGACCCAGCTTGCCTGTCCCAGCAGCTAATGTATGGCACCTGGGAATTGCTTGCATCAGTCAAGTATTGAATATTTTAGACTCTTGATTATTGCAGGAACAAGGTTTTCCTCAAGATTTTCAACTATAATAAAATGTCCTCCTGAGGTACTGGGAACCAGATTTAGAATCAGGGGAGGACCCAATTCATTCCTGAGGTATGCCTGTGTACTCTAAAATATTTATAACCTGTCTGTGCTTGGACAATTTCTCCAAAAGTGTGAGCTTCTAAGTGTTGAACGAGAACTATTTTAAGAAGCAATCAAAAATTGTAAAAGCATTTTTGTGTAGTATGTGCTTATGAAGGTGTGTGACTACAAGCAGCATCCTCTGAGCATATCTGCAGTAGCTCTCTGCCTATTTTCCTCATCCTCCAGCTACAGCACCCGGGCTCTACCAGCCCTGGGCTCCCCAAACCCAACTCTTCCTGTGCAGTTTCCCTTGCTCCCCATGCACGTGTTTCCAGTGGATCTCATTCCCAGCCTACATAAGTCTGGTATTGTCACCCTGATCATCACTTGTGAGAGGTGTAAATCCCTTGGGTTCAACAGGGACAGGGAATAGACAGCACACACTGTTTGCACCAGTGGGTTTGCTAGGTTGTTAATGCTGGGATTTGAGAAGCATTGATGAGGATGTTGCTACAACCCATGCATGAGCCACCCAATGTCCCTTTTTTCTTCCTTGCAGATGGAGTAAAAAACTTACTGACTTGACAGCATAAAAAGAGGACGTTTTCTTTTTCTTTTTTTTTTTTTTTCCGGGGGGAAAAATTATATAGAATTATGTCACATCAAGAAAAACACAATGATTAAAATAACTTGCTATGAATATTCATTTTCAGCTTGGCAGATGGATGAAGTGGGCTGAGCATTTGCAGAATATTGCTAACTGAGCTCTCTTCCAGAGAATAACATTTCAAAAGAATTTCCGATGAGGTCTGTTGGCCAAAACTAGAAAGGATTTTTCTCTTCCTTTTTTCTTTCTTTGGCATTCTGAGCTTCCACCTTCCTGCTGAAATGAATTTCTTTCTAATCACAGTTTTGGATACTTCTGAAGCCTCACACTGAGGCCTTCCAGATGGGTTCATTGCAGTGGGAAGAGAAATACTCATTACCGTTATTATTATGATTACTATTCTAATTCTTAACTCTTACTTTACATTGTCATGATTGTCCTGAACAATCCCAAATTGTTTTACAAACAAGTTTCATTTCTTTTGAGCACTAAAACACAGTAACATCTGAAGAAGCAACCAGCATTTGTTGAGTATTTTTGTGCTAAAGAAGCAGGGGGGACAGAGAGGGGAGTGATGCATCATACACATTTTAAAGTTTAAGAGGTATGTTACTAGGAAGAGTGAAATGACCCAAACTGGACTTGAGCTGTATTTGTAGCCAAGGAATTCTGAAAGATTTCCTGGACACAGGAATAAGCGGTGGGAAACAGAGCTGTGCCTCCCGTGAATGTCACAGTGCCCCCTAGTAGCAGCTTTGATTATTGATCAGAACTGACTTAAAGGGAGCACTGCTTTTCAAAACACCAATACTGCTGCAAGTTCTGCCTCTGCAAGCCAGGTTATAAAGTTTATAATATCTTTTCCAAGAAGAACATTGAATGAAATGGCTGTTGTGATGATTTCTTTTCTTTTGATGGTGGTTTAAAACTAGAAGAGGAAAAAAAAAAGGCTTTTTCAAAACTGAAATGTTACAGATTTGTGCATTTTTCCTAAAAACAGAAGCTATTCCACTTTTTCACATCACCTGGAGATGTGCAGCCTCAGAAGGCTGGAGACTGGCCCAGCCCATAGCTGTGTCACTCCAGTCAGGTACCTTGTGAAAGGAGTCAGGCAGAAAGATGGCTTAATTTGCTGTGACAGATATAGCTAGTCCATGCCTTCCTTGCAGGCTACTGGAATCCCCACCAGGTGATTTTTCTGGCATGTGGTGCCTGCTTTGAGGTCGTGCAAGCGCATCATGGCATAGCTAATGCTCCAGCTTGCATTCCGCTCGGTGCTCTCCTGGGATGATGTTTATTTTTTTTTTAATGTGGATGCTGCAGTATGCAGTGCTGCTGAGCTGAGTAGGCCAGCAGCTCCCTAGGGAAGGAGAGGATTCAGGTGTCACGGTGCAGTGCTGTTTCACCCAGCTGTATGAGATTGCAGGACTTACCCTAAGTTTGCTTTCCAGAGCTGTCACTACGAGTAAGTGGCAGGTGTGAGGAAAACACCGAGGCATGTCCTGCTTTGGATAGACAGGAGATGTAGTGAAAACATGACCATCCAGGAAAGGGCAGAGAAATGCACACAAATAAGAGAACAGGAATGCAGAAAGCAGGACTCTGCTGCAGAGTGATTTGTTACCATCCCAGCAATAGCTCTTGTTTCAACTGAGCAGGATCTCTCCTGAGAAGAGGAGGAATCTAATCATGATGATTGATAATACCTTCAGAGGTTCCCCAGTAGGTATCAGACTTACAGAGCAGAAAACCACTCTCTTCTGGGAGAGTGGATAGGAGCAAAATGCCTAGCACACTGCTCAGAGGGTCTCACCTCCCTTCAGGTTCAGCCTTTGGACCAGGATGTTTCATTGCTTTGGAGAGCAGAAACAATTGTTTGAGGGCCATCCAAAGAAGGCCTCTGGCAGGTTGATGTGTGGAAGCCAGTGCTCTGGCTCTGTTTAATAAACTCAGTACCACTTGTACACCTCCCTGGCAAATGGATAGTGACACACAGTGGCCACGCTTTGCCAGCAGTGTTGCCCGAGGCTTTAATTGCTTTGCACATAAAGTTATTTATCTCTACATCAAGAGGGTTGAGACCACATTTAGGGAGTAATTACAAAGCTGCCAGAGGGATTGGTGTTTGCCACGCCAGCCAGGCTGTGATTTATCGGTTCTGCTCGTATTTAGAAAGTGAGCTTTCTTCTTACCTCTTCCCTTCATTCAGTGCATCATGGCTAAAGGCATCTGTATCCCCCAATTCCCTCCGATACTATCTGTGTGGAATGTGTTGGGCAGCTGTAAAGAGTCAAATACTGTGAGTTTAGTTCTGAACATTGTTCTTGCTGTTTCAATCCTGAGGGTTTGGATTTTTTTTTATTACTCCTGTCTTTTTTATTTCTTATTTTATAAAGAAATGTTATTAGGATTCTCAGTGAGATTTCATGATGATATTTGGGGAGTAAATAGCAACAAATTCTTACCTTCTTATGAAGGGTTTGATATGGCTCTGCCTTATCCATGGAGTCCATAGGATTTTTTTTGGTGTTGTTTCCTCATGAAATAGAAAGAAATGCAGTGTGTTTTGCCTGCAGTCTTACCTATCATGGTCTGCTGTCCCAGATCTGGATTCCCTAAATCCACATCCAAATATCCTTCAGTCTAGGCTTCCATTTAATCTAGTACTTCATCTCTCTATTTTTTTTTTTTTTAATTCTTAATGCCAGCTTTCAAGTCTCTCTTTGCATAATCTGAATCTTGGTGACATCACAGATGGTTTGATTACTGGACCTAACATATGTCCTTTGCTAACCCAATGGATTTTTAGAGGCTCTAGCATATTCATTTCAGTGGAATGGAAACCTTGCCCCAGCAGAAACATGATATAAATAATAGATCGTTTCTTCAGCCTGTCCATTTTACTGTACTATTCAATATTAAAGGTTTCCTTACTTCATTTCCTAGATTCATGTTTATCTTTCTTGTTTCACAATGCCTTTCTGATTCTTGGGTGGAGGACTTTTTTCCTGTTGTCCTTAGGATGGGGATTTAATCCTTACCATTTTTTATGTTACTTGTTTTCCCAGCCAAGTTCCTCAGTAGTTTGACAAATCCCTTTCAAAAAATTTAGTACCTTGTATGTGTTGCTTGGGGTTTTTTATTATTTTATTTTGGTGTGTGCATGTAATCCCTGAAGGGCACTGAGCCTGTTTGTGGTCACTGTTTTTCAGTACATCAACAACGGTTGCTTTGCAAACAGATTTTTGTCTTTCATGTCAAATTGCACTGCAAATAGTCTTGCCTGTCTCTGTGAGCTCTGGAGTCAGCTGTTCTAAGTGATAATTTATTTTAGACATCAAGAAATTATTTTTCTAAACTGTCACCCAACATGACACCTGACTTATTTCTGTAAGCAGATAACCAAAGTCATCCACTTTTTTCTGCTTTATTAGACTGATTACTGCTTTGATGTTCATCAAGTTTATGCATTTTGTATTTTTTTTGTTCTCTTGATCAAGAGGATGGTAATGTAACCTTGCTAGTATAAAGAATATTTTTATATTAAGGGTTTTTAGGCTTATGTATTGGAGCTCGCATATGAACTTCTCAAAATGCTCCCTCTCTGGATTCTGTGAGCACACTCACCTCTAAAGCCTCCTATGCTTCAAGTATAGTTTGAAACCAAAGATCATGTTCTTCCATTGATCTTTGTCATTTCATTAGTCTTTATTACAGCAAGGTTTTCTTCCATTATCCAGTGTACTCATTTACCCAGTATTGCTCAGAAGCCTATGCAATGACATGTATACAACACATTGATTTTTAGTCTTGGCCCAGAGCCTAATTTTATTGAAATTCTGAGTCAGAAGCCCTGTTATGTTTCAGAATTTATTTCTGCATTCTGATGTGTCTTAGCTTTGTTCTAGCTGAATTTTCTGTCCTATCCTCTGCTCCCAGATAAGTTATCTCTCTATTGCTGACATCCCTAGCAGATGTCTTTGTCTGACTTGAGCACTCCTCAGCACCTGCCAGCTTTTCTTAACTCTGAATTTAAGAAAATCTCCTCCAAACTTTATTCATTTTCAGTAGCATGGTCGGGGTCTGCTGTAGTTAAGATGGAACCCATCCTGAGCCCTTTCTCTCTGTATTCCCAATAATGTTTATACCCTTCCTCTCTATTTGAACTTTTCCTCTCCACAGAGTCCCTACAGTTCTATCTATGTAAGCTAATATGGTGCCTGTGAAATATTTCCAGGAAAAATGTTGTAGAGAACTAAGTGCATAATCAGTATAATTTTTTAGGGTCTTTCTCTTACGTGATCAGCTGTTCTCTGTTACAAGTGCTTGTTGTGACCAAGAACCTCTCATCTGTTATTGATCTATGTGCTTGCAGAGCACTCCTGCTCCTAAGCAAGGTCTTTGTAGGTTCCTTTAGTCATCAGCTGGAGCTGATTCAGATTCTTCTGGCACTGTAGCTTCTCTGCATCTTTCAGCTGGAAAATTCCTGGAGTAACATTCCTTTTCAAATGGAAGAAGATTCCGTGACTAAAAGCATCACTTTAACAGATTTCTGCTGCATTTTAGCCTGGTGCAGTGCTGCTCTGAGTCCAGGTTTACTCCAGGGGTGGGAATCTGCTCCTTGTCCTCTCATCCGTAGGTCATCCCTGTTGTGGCTCTTTGCTTTTGGAGGCTGTGAGATACTGAAAGTCATGAAGGTAATCAGAAATTTGGATATCACTTTAAGAAACTGGCCATCTAACTTGTTTCCTTTCCTGTGGGTTTTTAATTTTTTTTTTTTCTTTTATTTGTTTGTTTTCTATGGGTAGGGTTCAGGTGTGTCTAGCTACAGTTATGGGGAACTGTTCAGTACATGTTAGTTTGTTTGTTCCTCCCTTCTCAGACTACTGTGTTACCTCTGCAGTTTCTCATTCTTTTCCCTCCCCTTCTCCAGCTTTTTCCTACCCTTTCTTAACACAGTCTTTCCCCAAGGTGCTGCCAGCTTGGCTGAGGAACTCAGCTGTGTACTGCACTCCATGCAAGTATTATAAAAAAATAATAACTTCATTTTCAGTAGGTGTCAGATTAAACCATTACCTCAGGTTTTGTGCTCTTAATGTAGAAGGCAATCCCATCTCTAAGGATTTTCTGCCTGCACAGGTCCATACCTTAGTCTGCTGCCCCAGCTGCAGGCCATGCTGCTGTGTTGCTGCTCTACCTTTAAATGAGGAGCTGAAGGGATTTTTTTGTATGTCTTTTTTTGCTTTATTTACTTTATTGAAGCTTTATTTTAGGGGGAGCAGTAAAGCACCCTGTTCAATTCTACCTCTAATTCCTCCTTGGCCCAAGGTGCTTTTTGCTCTTTCTGTGGTGGTTCTCAGCTGGAAATTTGCTGTGAGGCACTGTGGTCCTTTCCACATACAGTAGCTGCAGGAACCAGAAAGGATTGCTGCATCAGGATGGGAACGCCCAGGGGAAACAGATATGATGGATGAGTTGGTGGATAGGCATGGTACACTCAGTTAAAATTGACCACAAATGTGTTGAGGTCAGAAGAGCTGCTCTGCTGAAAAATGAAAAGTTATATCTATGCTATATTTTTGTAAGTTCTATACTTATTAAGGTGTTGGCTCTAAATTAAGCCTGATCTGCAATTCTAGGTACTTCTAAAAATTAAAAAAAAAAAAAAAAAAAGAACATGAACCAAAATATAAGAGAAAAACACATCTGTATTTGAGGTGTTGAAAATGGGGGATTTAGCACTAAATCATTTCCATTCTCTCATTTTTCTCTGCATTTGTCAGGCACTGAGAGTATAACATTTGCTAGTGTAGCCTTAGGCAAGCCTGGCACCAGTGAACTTGATGCTAATACCAAACACTATTCTTTAATCCAGTGTATGGGAAAACTCAGCAGTGTTGAGCATTATCCCCCTTTTTCTGGGCACTCTTTGTCATGGATAGGATGGGAAAGGCCAGTTCCTCCAGCCATTAGAAAATGGTCTGTATTCTCCACTCTGCCACTGACAACCTGAAAGTGCCTTTGGAAATTTCACGCCCTCCCTATGGATTTCTGTTTCCTCTGCATAAGGGAGCAGTTGTTCTCACAAGCTTTTTGACTCTGTTTTAGAAATTTTTGAAAGAAAAGGGTTTGAAAGCAAGGCATTTTGAAATGCGAAGCACTGCTTTTACTATCAGCTTAAAACTGGACCTCTCACTTCACATAGGTGCATTAGTCTCATTTTTCTCTGATTTTTGCCCCACTGACTTGTTATGCCCTTTCTCTTTTGGCTCCTACAGATTTATCTGACCATGAGATGTATTATTCAAATGCCTTCACACTCCTCTTACTGCTAATTATATATTAAAGAGGTTCTGACTTCATTTTTGTTCACTGCAGAAGCTTAGTCCAGCTGTGACACTGACAGGGCTGCTGGAGCTTGGTGAGAACTTGTGCAAATGGCACTTCCCTTTTCAGATTGTCAGTCTTAATGGAATATATGATGAGCCAATAATAACCCCAGCACTCCTTGTGTGCAAAGTTGGGAGAGAACAAGGAATCCTGTACCAGCTTCCCATTAGTAATGCGGCAATGTTTGTGAAAAAAACCTTTTTTTTTATAAAATGTTTTTCTGTGAATGGTAACACTTTCCGCTGCATTGGTCTGGGTTAGTCCTGCCAGGCGAGCTGTATGAAAACTCCCTGCTGCCTAGTTTGTGCAGGTTTCATAGGCATCACAGAGAAAATAATTTTCAGAGATCCCAAAAACTCATCTACTTCATCCTCTGCCTCAATGTGCAGAAGTACTTGGAGTGTTCTGCTGCCCAAATGTGGGTATTGTAGGATGTGTTTGTAGATTGCTACAGGTTGAAACATGCAGAATGATTTTGGTTGAAGTGTGAACTACTTTTTTTGAATTCATAGATTCATAGGTCTGAAGCCCAGAAAAGGCTACTGTACCTTTCAGACCCGCCACCAGGAATTTCAGAGACCAGAGAATTTTGTTGGGTCTGATCCCAGTGCTTTGGCTTAGATTTGTAGTTATGTATAGGTGCATTTTATAAGTTATTGTGGAGATTCAGCATGGGGCTCACTGGGGCTTTCCTGACCATATTTGGTCTTTCAGTGTGAATGATCATGCTGTTTACTCTCTGCCAAAGTGTGGAATTAAGAACCCAGTTTTGGCCACCATTTTATGCAGCCTTGACTGCTTATTGATTTTGTTTCTGATGAACATCACCAGCTGCTACAACACTGTAGTGAAGATGTGATATAAGGATGTAAAGACATAAAAATGTGTCTTTAAATATAAAATTTCTCAATACAGTGACATACAGTACTACAGGTTAAGTCTTTGGTCTGTCACCTGCATTTGGAAAATCTGCCCTAATGTGAATTACACTGTGTCTTGCATGTCAGGGAATCAGGACACCACAGGCAAATGTCTGTGATACCACAGAATGCCAGAGGCTATAGCAAATGCTGTTTCTTTCTAAGGTATAGCTAAGTTTTTTTTTCCTTTCTTTCTCTAAGCTTTATTTCCTTCCCCAGTTGGCCTGCCACAGATAGCCAGAAGAGCCTATAATCACTAGGCTGCCAGGGCAATTATATTGTGTATGCTAGAATTTTAGCCTCTCTCAATAAATTGAGATGAATTCTGAATTTAGAGTTCAATTTTCTTCCAATGGGGAAGAATTTTTTTTTAATTTAAACTCTCACTATTTCCTCTGATTTATTTACTTTTACTTTTTTATTGTATTAGACTAATGAGTAAATAATAATTCACACACATCTGATAGAGAGCAATAGATTAAATGAAATATTAACATGACATTAAAAAAATCAAAAAACGGGATCTAAACAAAACGTTCTGAGATTAACACAATGAAACTCTTGAATGTTTAGCCATCAAACATTTCATTGAAGTTGACAATTTCCATAGAGAGATCGGATTTTGATAAAAAAATTAAATCAAAACTGTTCTGGCAGGTCCTTTTTACTTTCTCTCCAAGTTTAGATGATTGATCTGCTAAATTGCATCATGACCTCTATCAATGAAGAGGGTCAGCTCACTGACCTGAAAGCCAGCGTCCTTTTCAGGCATACAAAGAGCCAGGGTCTCTTAATCTCTTAACACAACCTCTCATGCTGACTGCTTTGCTCACATCATGGACATTTTCTACTCAGGCCTTTCTGGCTCTAGAGGAGGAACAGTCTTTATGACTTTTTGTCTTCACAAAAAAAGGTAGTGAAAATCTATTTTCTTACATATGTCTTGTGTGTAAAGGAATCTATTGCTGATGTATTCATATATAAATAGTAGACCTCAAAACAGGCTGCTCTCTTTCTTCTATCTAAGGTTATGTCAGGGCAGTGTTCATGGAGGAGGTCCTCAAGGAGCAGGCACGTGATGTTTTAGCGGGATACTGTTTGTGACTGCTCTTCTCATTTGATAAATATTAAATCAAACACTAGAGGGGCTGTTGGTGGTTCTGTGTCACCAGTGGTGTGAATAGATGTAAAATGGATGGAGAATTCACATGAGGTTGCTGTGGTGCTGGTAGGAAAACTATCAACACAAACATCTGAAAATTTTCACTTCTCTCTGCCTGCTTGTAACAGCAAAGAGTTGTATTTCTATACGGTGGTAGGTGGTAGGCCTTAAACTGAAGTAAGGGAATTGTGGGCTGTGTCACTTGGTGTTTTCTCAGTCAGGTTTATTTACTGTCAAGGATTCAGTTTGCAACTTAATTGTCTGGCTTGGATTCTAAGAGGTGTTACTGCCACACTTGGTATGTTCCTTGGTATGGCCTTGAACAGGATGGACCTCGAGGAACTCCTTGCAGCTTTAGGGCACTCAGTAGACTCAAATCTCCTGTGTGACTTGCAGATTTGTCACTGTAACTCTCATCTGCTGCACTGATTTTTCTAGGTGGTTTATTTCTTTGTTGCTTTTCGTGTTCTCAACTTTCTTCTTGCCACTAAGAGTTCATCCATTCAAACAGGCAACTGAAGGAGCTAAAATATGTTTCATCAGTCCCTGTTCATGCTGTCTAGGTATTCTTCCTACAGCATCAGTTTCTTAGCATCACTATTTTCCTCTGTATTATGACTGTAGCAGTGATAATTATTTTGTTCCCATAGATTTCAGTTCTACCTTAAGGATTTCCAGTGTGCAGGCCACAATAGCATCTGAGTTCTTGTGAATACCTTCTGAAGGTGTTATCTTTAAATTGCTCATGCAGGGCTTGTTATAGTACTTAGAGGTGTCAGCTTGAATGTCTAAGCCAAATGGAAATGTGGCCATCTGCCTTTTTAGCTCCTCCATCTATATGAGCTGGTGTCTTCACCCCAGACCTAAAAGTATTTTGTTATTGATAGAAATGTTTTCCCTGCAGCAAAATGCTTTGCAGCCTCTTAGGATGAAGTATTCTTCTTATTATACTCGTGGTAGTAAACAGACGTGATTTCATTTGTGTTCAGTTCTTGGAAGGATGTTGCCCAGGCAAACAAGGGTCACATGGAGTGGAAAGTGAAACAGTGCCAGTGATGGTTGGGCCATACTGTCTCCTCTGATGCCAGTGTAAAACTCAGCTGCCTGTTGACTTCAAGTTTCCTTATGCTGAAATCATCCCACTCTCTCATGTGATGTTCCACTAGATTTATGCTGGTGAGAGCATATTTTGGCCCCTCAGTTGAAACTCAAGACAATTACATCTCCATTAAGAAATTAATTCAGAATTAATGCAGTTATTGTGCAGCGATTAAATTCCAAACTGCTGTTAGAAAAACTAAATTATCGAGGTTTGCCATTTAAGCTGTAGCTTGTGGGGACGTAATGAACTGGCCTTTTATACTGAACGATAAACCTCATGTTCTTAATAATCACTTGGAATTGACTTCATGTAAATAACTAGTACAGCTGAAGCAATCATCTCCTGAGATGGTGCTGCTGTCTTGCCAGGATTTTTCTGGTTGCTGCATTCTTTTTCATTGCGGAGTTACTACAAAACCAACCTGCATGGTCTCCTAGCAGCTCAGTTAATACCTTGCATAGCTTCTAAAGACCTCTTTATAGTTATAACAGGTTGCTTATTGTAGGTTAAAAACATACCAATTGAAATTGAATGTTGCCGTTATTATTGTTGATGGAGTTTTTCCAACTCTGTGAGGAGAGATGTATAAATTACATGGTGTTTAAAGCTCAATAAATATGCTTTAGCAGTAGAGCAGTTTGTATTTAATCTTCCATACGAGGGCTGGTCCAGTAATCCAGTGAGTGATAGGGCAAAGGTGTGTTCATGCGTGGAGCGCTGTGCATGCAATTTTAGAGGTGGCAAAGGGACTTAGGGCCACATGGCTTTTGGCCATCTAATTCCCTTGGCTACTTTAGCCAATGGAGTAATCTCAGAAATAAAACCTGGCTTTCAGTGCATTTCGCTCTGGCTGCATCTGATGTTGGCTGGTTTATTTTTCCAGGAAGTGTATTAATTTCTTAGTTCTCAAGGAATAAGGCACAGAGATGACATCTTACTTGATTTTTGGTGGAAAGGATGTAAGAGCATCTCCAATCCTGCCCCATGACATTGTTTTTACCTCCCTGCTTGGATTAGAGGGTTTAGGATCTGAATGACAGATAGTAAAATCAGTGGAAGCAGCTGTAAATTCAGATCTTTTTCAGTTGCAAACTTTCAATCTAGGATCTTTAATATAAACTTCAAAATCTCTTCAGTGGTCTCATTTTTTGTTTTAAATCTCAGCCTTGTGACTTGTATTCAGCTGTTTGAAAGTGAACATGATGACTCACCTATGTGAGAAAGAAACTACCTTTAGTAGAATGTCCTGTGCCTTTCTCTAGCAGGTAGTAGCATCAGACATACTAGGAAAAACCAGCATCACCTTTGCCTAAGGTTTTTCATCTCCTCCTTTTCATCTCACACCAATACTGCCAGACGTGGTCTATACCTACCTTAGGTGTTTTAATAGAAAAGGATTGCTCATTAATTTTCTGTGTCCTCTTCTGTTCTCTGAGCCTGGTGTAGATCCAAAGGGTTAAACATGAGAAAGTGAATCCCCTCTTCAAATGTCTCTACAACCAGTGGTTTCTACTCAATCAAATGACTTGGGTGCTCAAGTGCTTTCTGGAGTTTCACAGGTGCAGCTCTCTGGTTACCTATTTGTCTATGGTGTGCATATAATTATTATTTCCTTTCCAGATCAACTAACTGCATTTCTAGCCCCTTTTCAATCATGTCCTGCTTCTCTCTTCTCTTATTGGGGTGAAAATTCCCTGAGATGCTGTTCAGCAAAAATTTACAGAACAAGAAAGAAATTGTTTCTGGAGAGTGCTATTTACCTTTTTTATTTTCTGCTTTGTTAGCGACGCAGAGGTTTCATTAGCAGGGAATAAAATGAATTCCAGGGACAGAGAGTAATATGCACACAAATTATATGAAAAAAAAAAAAAAGAAAATAAACAAACCAACAAAGCACTAACAACCTTCAAACATAAAAATAACCAAACCCCCAGAAAGAATACAGCTGAAGCATCCACTAATAAGAAAGCAAATGGTGTTCAGGATTATAATGCAAGACAAAATTACCCTGTTAAAGCCTTGGTAACCAGCAGTATTGTAGCCAAACCCACAGGGTCCCTAAGCCTACTCCATGTTAAGTTGTGAGAAATGTAAGGGAAGCCCCAAACTCAGGACTGGGGGGTGCTGCAGGGCAGAAGAGCATGGCCTTGGCAGAGCTTGGTCGAATGGAGATTCTAGGAAAAAAAATATCAGGCAATACAAAATTGTGATTCAGTGGCCTTACCAAAGCATTGATGGGTGTTTCTTGCAGCTCCTTCCACTCTACCTTTGTTACCCCATGCTCCAAACTCAGTGTTCCCAGCTGTGGGGCAGGTGTTGACTTCCTGTGCCTGGTGTAGGGCAGTAGAACTGCACTGCTTGCTGGGGACAAGCCCATGAGTGTGTTACCTGAAACACAGAACCTTGGGAACTCGTTGTCTCCTTTTATATACACAGGACAATACCCACAAGTCTGTTGTTGGGGTAACCCCACTTCCCTGCAAGGGATTCTACCAGAAAAGCTTTGAATCTCTACTTAGGGTGAAAAAAAAAAAAAAAAAAAGGAAAACCACCCACCTTCAGGCCTGAGGGAATGGAGCTTGCTGGAGCAGATAACTAGGATACTTTTATGAAATGGATCAAGCCCCCTCACCTCAGGGGAGAAAGTGTGGGGTGTTGATAAGATTGTACCACACAGATGACACTTGGTAATTAGCACTATCTCTAATGTAATCACTCACTAAGAGGCTTAGCTGGGATGTGACCTACCCAGGAGAAGCACTAGAGGAAAGGGGAAGAAAGGACAGGTGAGAAGAGCAAGATGTAAGTAGTCTTTGCCCTTCTTTAATATCATCTATCTATGTATCTCAAAGAGTCTACCCCACTTTTAACAACGAGGGTGTAGTAGCTCTGCGATGTACATAGTATTAACCTCTTTCAGCATGGGCAGGAATCAGGAACAGGAGTGTTCATGACTATGGCTAGGCTGCCTGGTTTGTAAGAAATTATGCTGGGAATAGAACATGGGTGCCAAAAGTAAATGCTCTGCTTGGTGATATTGAGATATGCCCAAACCTAGGAGGTGTATGAATGAGACAACCTGTGTTTATACTTCAGAACAAGTCTTGCCTTAAGAAGCTGGTGTTGACCTAAAGCAGCACATCAATCTCATTAGAAACAGTAAATAACATGCTAGTTAGTCTTTTCTCCAAGAGTGTCCCTCTTGCATGTGGTTGTTGAGGAATACTTTTGGTGCAGGCAGCTCTGGGTGCAGCTGCAGTGGGTGCTGCAGGTTGAATCTGGGTGGCAGGAGCCAGAGACAGGAGGCTGTGGACTGCCAACCCTTTTCATAACAAAGGGCACAAAGGCTGGTGGGCAGGCCAGGTGGATGGGCACTGGGAGACACTGCAAAGGGCTGAAGACCCAGAAGGGAAGAGCAAGAGTTTTTTGAGCTTGGACCGTGAGGGGATAAAAGCCAAGGGGGGACTTTTTTGCTGGTTCCTCCTCAGAGGCACCAGCTTGGTCTGTTTAGGTGTTACTGCACCCTGAATAAATTGCTTTATGGAGTGAGACATCTGAGACTCTGCTAAGGGAAATCTGGGGTCGAACTGCTGAGGAAATCTGGTCTGACTGTGTGACTGGGGTATGTAGAGAGTCAAGCAAGGCAAGTGTTGGCTCACTGGAGCCACCTGCTGCAAAGGGTCTTTGGTCCCAGCAGATAAAGTCCCTGGCCTTGGGAGTGTGACTGCTAGAGAGTCTTGTGAACAGCCAGATTGGGAAGTTTCCTTAATATGGTCATATGCCAGTTAAAAAGATTCAATGGAGTAGTTTAGTGATTTTCACATCAAGTGAACTGATTGTCTACAAATAAAGACATCCTGTGGGAGTCAACACTTCCATCACTCTGTGAGCTTTCTTGCATAGGTGCCACATGTAATGGCCACTGCTTACACCCTGATGGATTTGGTCTCCAAACTTACAGACACTTCTTAAATCTGACTTTGTGAGAAAGAAAGTGACACTGAATTGGAAGGAATTATGACTGGAATCTTCAGACATTTTAGAGGTTTTCTCCTCATTTATGGATTTCATCTGATCCTACGAATTCCCAATGGTGAGGTGGTGTTATTTCATTTTTCTAACTTTGAAACTGAAATCTGTTCTTCTGCCTAGGGGGAGGCGTTCATGCCACAGTCCTGATTCTTAGCTACTTGTAATATTCTTTCATTCAATATTTCTAGCAGTCTTTCTCTGCACAAAATTGGCTCCTGTATTTGCACTTGATTCCTGCAGGGGCAGTTGAGTATTTGGTTTCTCCTCTCCCTCTTTCTCTAGTCCAATTCCCTAAGGCATCACTTTCCTCTCCAGACAAATAAATGCCTTGAGGCAAGCAGACGTCACTGGTGTAGTCTCATTTGCATGGGGAGTTGTCAGGCCTGATCTGACCTGCCTTTCCGTCAGGATTATAAAGGTGACGGATAGTCAATTTCAGGGATTCATGATCCATTTTAGCACAGCGCTTCACCTTGCAGCTAAGTAATACGGCTGTGATAAAATCAGCCATAATCACTGCATCTTACTCAGCACTGCTTTGGCTGTAAATATTGCCTTCATGTATTAAAAGAAAGAAGGAAAAATACCTCAAATGGGAGGAGAGGAAAAAAGAGATCTAAAGAGAAAAGGTCTGTTGACCATGACTGACCAGAGTGGTATTTCCTTACATAATGTAGCCTTCCTGAAAGAGAGGAACAGGGCTTGCAACTGGTGGGCTTCTTGCAGTTCTAAGGAGACAATGTAGGATGCCCAAACCTGAAGCATTCCCCCTTACTCTGGGGGGTTCATTAGCAAAGCTGGGGCATGGGACGCTGCTTCGGAAGTTAATGAACTTTGAGGATGCCTCTATCTTTTTTACCAGTGCTTCAAATTCTGAACTGTTATCAAAATAATTTCCTTGCTTTCCTCTAAATTCTGTTTTTGATTTCCTGAAGGATGCATCATGACTGTTATTTCTCTTTTGCAGAGGAGTTTAGGACTGAAATGGAAGCACTTTTAGCTTCTGGAAAAAAAAAAAAATTGTTTTTTCAATCTTTGATTCATGTTTGCTCTTATTGCAGCTGTTTGTTCACTGTTATCCCACCAAAGTCTCTCTCACTCCCCACTGCAGCTGGACAGGGGAGAGAAAATATAATGAAGGGGTCATGAGTTGAGATAAAGGTCAAGAGAGATCACTCACCAAATACCATCACAAGCAAAACAGGTTCAACTGAGAGATATGAAGTGAATTTATTAATAACAAAATCAGAGCAGGATGATGAGAAGTAAAATAGAACCTTCAAAACACCACCCACCCCTCCTGCCCTGCCTGCTCTACCTCCTCCCCCATAGGCAGAAGGACACAGGGAATGGAGGTTATGGGCAGTTCATCACTGTGGCTTCTCCTGCTGCTCAGGGAGAGGAGTCCTTCTCCTGCTGCACCGTGGAGTCCCTCCCGTGGAAGACAGTGCTCCATGAACTTCTCCAACATGGCTCCATCTCCCACAGGCAACAGCAGCACCCCTTAGCAGCTGCAGTGTGGGTCACTCTTCCACAGGGTACAGTCCCTCCAGGAGCAGGCTGCTCCAGCCTGGGCTTCTTTCTCCACCGGTACCCCACGGACTCGAAGCCTCCTCTCAAGCATCCACCTGCTCCACCATGGGGCTCCTCCATGGGTTGCACGTGGATTTCTACATCCTCTGTGGGCTGCGGGGGCACAGGTGCCTCACCATGGTCTGCACCATGGGCTGTGGAGGAATCTCAGCTCTGGCATCTGCAGCACCTCCTCCCCCTCCTTCTGCACTGACCTTGGTGTCTGCAGGGCTCTTCCTCTCACATGTTCTCAGCCCACTCTCCTCTGGCTGCAATTACCTTATTTTCTTCTCTGCTTCTTGAATATGTCCTGGTCTTTTAGCAAAATACCATCCTCATCAGAACGTACGTGAAGTATTTCACAGACTCAGTAAAGTTTCTGTCTATTCATTTGAGGTTTTGTGCCCCTTAGTTTACTCTGGTAAGATCTGGTGCTGGAAGAAGCATGATGAAACTGTAGCTTTGAGGGGTTTGTGCATGTCTCTAATAGGAAACAGAAAAACAGGAGGACTTTCAGGAGCTGTCCCCAAAAGAAGGATTGATAGAGGCTCAGATGACGGTATAAAATGGTTACAGCACAGTGATTTGTGTGGAATGATGATGATATACTGTGGTTCCCTGTACAAATGAGGAACAGTTGGTGGGTAAAGCAGATTCTGTCCTTCTCTGGTTTTGTTATACCTTCTCCTATCTAACTGTATAATCTGCCATGTTCTGCTCTGCTTGTTTGGCTTTTTCTTCAGCATTAATTTTGTGATAGTCCTTGTTTTGTTCACTTTATGTAACAGAAAGTGGGGAGAAGGACAAGAAAAAGGGGATCATTGTCCTGGCTTTAATCTGGAAAGGGCAAAAGGTACAACATAGCAGACAAGTAAGTTTGAATTTACATTAACTGAGGGAATAGCCTGTAGACTGAACTCCAGAGCTGCCTTTTTGGCAATCTCATGACTAAGTGTGTTACACTGTGGTCTTTTAGATTTTCTCAGTTAGTCTCCTGCATGCAACTGCCTCTGTGCTGAACTTTGGTTGAACTTCATTGATCATCAGTGTTCATTCTATCTGGTCTGGAAATTCGAAGAGAGAGAACAGAAGTCTAGCTTGAACTAAGATTGTCTCAATAAGAATTTAATTTAGACATTGCACGGTTATACTGTGTTGGTCAAATCACAGGCCATTATGAGAAAGAAAAAAAAAATTACTCAGGTTTCCTGTTCCACAACCTATGGATAAACCCAAACTGCTCGTTCAATAACTATGTTTCCACTCTTCCTTGCTTCTAAGGGCAAAATAGGCCAGTGTATCTACTAATGATTCTGTGGGATGCCTGTGTCTGCTATGGGGTGTCTGTCCAGTTGATAAGCATAAAATAGATTTCATATGGTATCTCATGCTGTCTTACTAGGCTGGGTCCCTTGCCTTGCTCCTTCCTGTTTGTGTTGTCAGGAAACCAGCTTCAGCAGCTGGCTGAGAAGTTGTCTTCCCTAGGGGATCCTTCAAGTAGCATAAAAACATCCAGACAAACCTACTTTTACAGGAGTCTAAGAGGAGATAGAAGTAAATGTGGCAGGTCTGCCTTGTGCTCCTTGAAATCAGGCCTCCCTGCCTCACCATCCTCTGATAAGAAATCAAGGGCAATGTGTGGAAAACTGAAGCTCTGAAGGGTGGTGGGATAATTCACATGGTGGGAAGTGACATTTGGAAGGAAGAAAAGTGCTTCAAGTCAATGTTGGTGTGACAATCCTTGTTTATGTTGGGCTGGGCATTATGTGGGTTAAAGCATCAACATCTTAGTGACATCTCTGATTTTTCATGAACAGTGGGTGCTCTAAGTACACCCCACTGTACACTCCCCTCATCAAATTATGCTCTTCGCCAATTTTGGAGTTTAGTTAGGCAAGTGAAAGGAGTCTTACTAAGCTTTTGTCCACATTGCTATAACAATTTCTACATATCTCAAAAAGTTTTGGCTTCTGCTGTTGATTTAATACCATCACTTGGTGTGAAGACGAGCAGACATGGATTGAACAGAGTAAGACACATTGCTGCAGTGATTGTACCAGAAGTAATTCCTTCAAATGAGACATGAAGCAGGGTTTAGGGTCAATGTCTGGGAGCAGGTTTCTACTGTGACTATTCACTATCTTTAAGGAGGAATTCAATTCTCAAGTCAATGGAGTCAAAATTCTGCCTACACTGCAATCACTTTTTGAAATTTAGAAAGCCTTCTGAGTTTTAGAAGCAAAAATGTTTCTTCCTCTCTCATGATGTTTGCTTTTCTCCAGGAAAGAGTGAATATAAATTGAGTGAGCAAATTAAATGCATGTTTACAGATGCTGCAGGATTGCAATATTTGACTCTTATTTTCTGACAAACTTTAACTACCGCTTTCCTTTCCTGCTGATTACAAATATCTCCGTGCTAGTTAACCTGCTTTTTCTATCCATTTCTGGTTGTCTCTTCTACTTTCTAAATATCTCATCCCTGTTTCCCTGGAGAAAAGTTGAAAAAAGGTGCTGTGGGGTTAGTGAGACCATGCATATTTCAGCACCTTTTGGTAGAAACTGCTTCTAATGAGTGAAACACTTCCACTTCCCTGCCATCTGAAATCGGCATTTCTAGCTGAAGGGATGAATACTGGCATGACTGGGTCTGCCTTGGGAAGCACTGACTATAGGTAATAGCTTCACATTCCTGTGCTGCCAGACTGGAAAAAAGTCCCGGAGACCAGAGAGAGTTGATTTCAGTGCAGCAGACAGTGCATCTCCATTGCTTTCACTGGGATGGTGCCCAGTGGATAAAAGCCTAGATGAGTATTGACAAAGTTCATTCTTTCTGTCATAAAAGAGCAGTAGTGATGACCCTGGAGGATTAAAAGGAGCAGCATATGTGTGGTAGGGCAATTGTTTGCTTTGGGATGTAAGTTAGT
Organism: Dicaeum eximium; assembly: GCA_013396995.1. Lineage (NCBI taxonomy): Eukaryota > Metazoa > Chordata > Aves > Passeriformes > Dicaeidae > Dicaeum > Dicaeum eximium. The sequence goes on along the minus strand of VWZP01007814.1, from coordinate 594,348 downwards.
TGGAAATTGTTCTCCAGTATTCCCTGCATGTTGTTAGTGCTGATGTAGAGATTGAAGACTATGTTTCCCCTTTGGGAAAAGCTGCACCTTAGAGGAGATGCTTAGAAGAAAGATACCATGTCAAACCTTTGAGTCACTAGTGAACTCAGTCTTTGGAAGCACCCTGTCCAGCCAGCAGAGCACTTGGCCAAGGAAATGTGCATCTGGGTTCTTACCTCGGCTTGTTCCTGAAATGAACAGGCTTGTATCTGTTTCCACCTTCCTTGCTTTATTTAAGTGAATCGTGTTACACACTCTTTGTGCTCAGATGGCTTTGTTAAAATAGATGCTATAATTTGGTTCATTGAATCTTATCTTTTGTGTCCCCTTCTTTTAAGAGAGACTTCTCTTAGGGGTGTACTGAAAAGCAGCTTTGTTACTACACTGGCTTTATTTGGCCTAGACCTCTTTTATCCTCCCTCTCCCCTTTTTTGATATCCAGATCAAACTTCTTCTAGGGAACTCCCTCCATCACAAGGATGTTTCTGTCTGTGTTCCTGCCCATTCATCACCTGACCTCCCCAGCAAGTGGGAAATCAGTGTGTTGTTGCTTTTAGTTTGGTAACACAATCATCTTTATCATCCAGAGACCTTCTGGATCAAATGCACACCTGAGAAGGAATTGCTGTCATGGCAAAGGACCACTTTTTTTTTTTTTTTTTTTTTTTTTTTTTTTTTCTCTTTGATGACCACTTGGTGCTTGATGCATGTTTAACGGATGATCTTCCTTTTCCTTCTTCTGGTAAATTAATGCTAGTGCTTTGGAGCATGTGTGGTGGGTCCCAGCAGTAGCAGCATGAGCTTTCTGAAAGAGGCCTGAGTCTTTTTTCAAGCTGATTCTTAGTCCTAGAACTGCTGTGCAGTGGGTTGGGAAAATGCACATGGAGTGTATAATGCTGTACCACTGATCTCAGAGGGCAAACATGGCATTGTTAATAGTTCTGCTATTATCAGAGAGATGTCTATATAATAACCTTCAGAAGTCTGGTATTTTTTGTCTACTGCTGGAGATTCAAATAATGATAGAAGAATAGTGATCCAGCTACTAACTCCTCAAGGAGAAGTAGTAGAGGTACTCTGCACAGGTAGCAGACTTTGCCAATCGTGTTTTCCTTCTTTTGCAAGTTTCCTTGTACATGGCCATGGGAGGTCTTTGTGTGTGTTCTGTTGTTGTGGTGGTGGTGGTGGCCCGACCTTCTAGGACACAACTTCTAATGGTGCCAGAGACCTTTGCGAGGCAGCACCTCTAAAGTGGATGGGCCTTGCTTGTGCTACAAGTATGGCACCCTTTTTTACTATCTCTAACTTCTGCTGTCTCTACTATGTGCTTAAAATACAGTAAACTAGAGGAAATCACTGGTATGACATGGATATCCTAAAGGAGCAAGTCTTTTTCTGCCTTCATTTCATAAAGCATATACATATGTACGTCTAGCCTCAAAAATTCAGGGGAAGTGTTTTGCTAGCAGTCTTAGCAAGCTCCTATAATAAGGCTTCTTGGGGGATTTTGTAGCCCTTTTCTATTATTAGGTAAGCTTAGCAATGCAAAGCTCTGCAAATCACATCGAAAAGGCACAGTGTGCAATTACAGATGCAGAAACATACAGCAAAAGTGTGACTGCTGAAGTCTGAACATATAACTACAAAGATCTGAGCTGTACTGTTTTTCCAGAGATATTATTTAGCTGCCTTCCCACCAATCTTCAATTTTCGCTTGTATAAAAATAAAGCCACAGTCGAGGAGGTTTCTGTCACTGTGGGAGCGCAGTTAATCACCTGAGCAGCCACGGTGCGTGCAATCCAGTGGTTGTATCTCATAACACTGACCTGAGGCCAGGAGTACCAGAGGAGCAATGAAATAGGAGCCTGGGGTAGGGATAGAGGTATATCATACAACTTTGTTGTATTTCCTCTACTGACTATGGCCAGAACGCTCCAGTAAGTAAAAATTCCTGGGTGGAAAGGTGGCTGTTGTGTGAATGACATCACAAATTTGCAGGGCAGGGTTTTCCTCATAAGTGCTAAATCTGGTGCTCCAATTTGGGTGTTTGACATGAAATATGACACCAGTTTAAATGGGTGTACCTTGGCTTTTCATCTAACGTGGAAAAGATAAATGTGCTGGAGACTACTGAGTTTGTGGTGCTTTGTTGTTTTAGTTACAGTCTGAACCAATACTTTCAGAATGTTAAAAAGTACTTAACCCTGTTTTTTTTAGAGAGATTGATCATCTGAGCATCTGTCATTCAGACAGTCCACTCAATTGGAGGGGACAGGAAAGGGGTTTTGGTTTTGAGGATTTTCTGTTTGTTTCCTGGAAAGCTGCTGAGTTGATGGCTTCCCATTCATCTTAGTTCCATGTGTTTCAAAACAAAACTAGCTCAGTGTTCTCACAGATCCTCCTCCTCACTTTTTTAAAAGCAGATCCTCAGGTGATCTACAGAGTCAGAGTTACGACAACCTAATGCTATCTGTAGATGTGCCCCCAGGTTTCCTGGTATGCAGTAGTTTTCTGAATTTTCCATCAGAGGCTGTCTAGAGTAAAAAGGATATAAATTTAAAATGTTGAATAGAAGCAGGAAAAGAATCCCTTAGGGCTTACTTTACACAGGGAAATGAACTGGTAGAACTATAGTGGAATAATTATAATTATACTACTGTGGCCTAGCCATAAATGAGATGGAGTAATTGTATCAGAGGCATCTTACTTTTATTCTCAAATACAGTGCTCACATAGGGAGTAATTCTGCTACTGCTACAGCAGATTATTATTATCATTATCGTTATTGTTGTTATTTATTAACTAACATTTAATTTAGGACTTTTGTTTCCCCCAAGGATTTGAAAGTGCTTGAAAATTAAATCTGTATCATCATTCCTGTTTGAAGTATCACTGTTGTCCTTCAGGCCAGTTTATATGAACTCTTAAAAAAATCTTAACACTTTCTTTATTCATAATCATAAAAATGAAAAGAAAAAAAGTAGGAACATACCCAAGTATTTTTCCCTAGCAGATCACCGTAAATATATGTAACTAAGAGCCAAAAAAGATGGGTTTTATTCCTAGCTCTGCCACTGACTCTCTGTATGTGACCTTGGCCAAGTTATTTTACTTTCACAAATGAGAATAATAGTGCTGACCTTGCAGAGGTATTATGAGGCTTTATTTCTAAAGCTTGCAAAACCTTTTGAGATCTTAAAGTGGAAGGCGATAGCAAAGTTCAAAGTACAACTAATATTAAGCACATTTATCATATGGGTTGGATACAAATGTTTCAGCCATCTGATCTCGGTCATTTTCATTTTTAAGCTTCAAAACCTAATTGAGATTTAGTTCCTGTAAGTTTCATGGATTGCTTCATTTCCAGTGTGTGGGTGATACTGTACATTCTCTTTTCCCTTCCCACAACCCTGCAGGACACACCTGTGGCCAGCCTCTATCCATTGCTCTGGCCTCCTGGCCCTTCACCAATAGATGGAAGATGATGTGGCAGAGCTGACAAGATCAAGTGTTGTTAGGTCACTGATCTCTGCACTGAAGATTGTAATTAGGCTCATCTTCTGAGCCCTCAATGGCCTAATTGTCGCTGGGACTCTTGAATCTTTGTGAGAGACAAAGTTGCAATCTTTGCAGAGTAACGCTTCTGATACCTTATCTTTGCTCCTAAAAAAAAAAAAAAAAAATCATTCATTTTATTTCATTTCTGAATACCTTGAAGGGATTCCATAACAGCATCTCATTACCATCTGTAGCTTTTGCCTGCTCATTTCCATCTTTAATGGCCTCTGTGGCTGGAAGCCTTCCCTGTGCCTTCCAAAGCCAATACCACACAGTGAGTCTTTTTCCTAGCAGAACCTTCTGCTTCAGGTGTCAAGCAGATCTTATACATCAGGAGATGCTGGGGGGAAAAGAAGTCTATATATCTTTTACTTGAGGCAATGTATTTTATATGTTTCCTTAGCAAAGTAATATTTAAGTGAACAATGCCTGGTAGCCCAGAAACACAGCCCCTCTGCATAAACCTCTTGGTGATTCCTACAAAACAAACAAAATGTAACTCCAAGTCATAAAATCCTCGCATGGCTTAGGTTGGAAGGGACCTTTAAAGGCATCTAGTCTAACCCTGCAATGAGGAGGGACACCTTCCACTAGACCAGGTTGCTCGGAGGCCTGTCCACCCTGCCCCCCAGTGTTTCCATGGATGGCAGCACTTTTGTGTCCTCCAAATTGCCTGGCGGAGACAATTTGCCCCTATTGCTTACTTCAGGATAAAAGATGCTTGTGGAGTTCTGTGTAAATGAAGCTTTCTTTGTGCTGATTTATCTTCCAGCCAAAGTCCAATACTGTTTGTACCTGAACAAACAGAAAGACAGTTATTAAAAGTTGAAGGTCTCAAATTTTGGCTGTGCTGCTTGCTCTGCTGCATCACGAAGACAGTAACATTATTTGAAAGATGAGGGAAGAGTAGGGAATGACTGTTGGTATTATGGTGTTGAATAAGGTTTATAATAGCAATGATCCTCCATGAAAACTGTTGTTATCATAGTTAATGTCTGCTTTGTCAGTGCGTTAACCTTCCCTGGCTTTGCCTCGGGCCATTAAATGACCAACCATTTGTTAAACACCTGGGAGCAACCTGTTTCAGGGGGAATATTATGGAGTTCCGTTCCTAAGTGAAGCGCTTGAAATATCAGGTGTGTGTCACTTGCTACCACTTACGTGTGGGGACCTGTCCCAGCTCTCACACGCGTGAGCTTGGCCACTGAGAGAGCTCTCCATTCTCACGTGTGTCCTCTTTTATGCTCTGGAGTCCACTGATTTGTGTCTTCCCATGGAAAACCTGAATCCAGGTCATGCAAACAGGATTCTAAGAGGAAGAGGGAAGGTATGTGTTTATGAGTTAATCTGATAAATTGGGAGAGTCATACACACAGGGTTTTTTTCTCAGCTTTTTGTAGTTTCCACTTTTTCTGCCTTTTAGTTTCCTCTGTTATTTTTCCTAAAACAGTTGTGTTTTCACCTAACTTTCTGTGGAACAGTCACTCAGATGCACTTGAAAAGATCCCCAAAGAGTTACTTTAGTATTGGCACTCCTCCTACTTTGACATGCTCTTTTCCCCAGAGATTGACTCATTTCTAATATTTTTTACCCTGTAGTGCTAACTTTCCTTGTTATCTTTTTTGACGACTGAACATAAGTCTTAGTCTTCTGCCTTTGAGTTTGACAGTTACTTTTACCACCTCTTCTATTGTCTTCCACTATTCCTTTGCTTTTCTCAAGCAGCTGAAGTTGTCTGTCACTTTTCAAAGTGAATAAATGATCTCTGGGAGAGATCTAAATCCTTCTTCCCCGCTGAGGAATTTGTGCTGTCATACAGCATTGGGAGCTGTAGCATCACCACAACACTCACACTCTCCATCCCATAGTCCTTTAGGCCTGGCACATCTGGACTGGTTTTCTCCAGGTCAAGAATTCCCCTACATACCAAAAGAGTTGTTCATACACTATGGGAAAGGTGGATCCCTCCATGTGCATCTTTGCATCTTTATTTTTGCTTATATAATGTTACATAAAAATAGTGAACTTTATGCCCTTTATCACTGTGTGTTGGGAGTGTAAATCTCTTATATCAATCGCAGAGAGATTTACAGCTTTATGTAAAAAATTCCTGTGTGAATCCTTCTGCTGATAACTCCTGGTTGTATTTTGGTATGTAAAATTTTCATAAGGCAGGGATCACATATTTCCAAGAGTCTGGAAAGCGGCTAGGACATAGCAGTACTTCTTTGTGCAAACATTTATATAAAAGAGGAAAAAAAAAGTTCTGCTTTATCATTAGGATTACAAAGGTTATAGTGTTGTTCTGTTCTCCCTGTTGAATATTGAAATCTGTTTGAAAACATAATGCTAGACAGCATACTATGGCAGGAGCAGCAAGAGGGCACGCCAGAGTCCCTGGCACCCCTTTGCTCTAAAAGCAAATTGCTACCTCATACTTCAGATATGTAGATGCGGTGCTTTTTATGCTTCCTTAGCAATTCAGAAATTAAAATGGAGAAAAAAGGTTCTCCTTTAGTGCCAGCCACTCTTAATTGCACCTCTCTGTCTCAGTATGGATTTGGCTTCTTTTTAAGGGCTCCCCCGCTTTCCTTCCCTTCTTTCTGGCGTGGTAAAGTGCTCTCACACGCTGCTTGGACACTCCCGAGTGCTGCTCGCCGCAGGTGTCAGTCTGACAGTTTATGAGAGCTCTTCATAATCCCGCAAAGAGAGAGGAGAGCACTTGGCAATGCACAGCCAGAGATGCTGCTTAGCTCCGTGTGCTCTTCACATGCAAATGAGGGAGGCTGCTTTCACTACACAGGCCCTTCAAGGCACACAGAAGTGCAAACATTTCCAGAGTCTGTATCTGGTAAGCAAACATCCTTAACTTTCCACAAGTGCATCTCCCTTGTCTTTCTATCAAATAAAAAAGCAAGGAAAATAAGTAACTAAATAAATAGTTATTAGGAATAGTTATGTTGACAAAACTGAATTAACTAAATAGCTAAATAACAAGATTTCCATCCTGTCCTTCTGTGAGACTTTGACCATAGCAGGGAAGATGCAGAAAAAAAGCACATGCACGAGAAGTTCAGTTGAAAAGCTGGGCATCCAAGGAACCAGGGCATAATGAGCTTTGAAACCATGTGGTTTTAAAACACAGTAAGCCTAAGCCTTGTCTGATTCATAAGACATTAGGATGCACTGGTCCATGTTCTCTTTGCTTTTACAAAATTGGAAAGAATACTGCTTTTTTCTTTAAAAACACAGCCAGAGGAAAAACCCCAAAACAGCAACGACAAAAAAANAAAAAAAAAAAAAAGCTAGGGGTGTGGTTCTCAGCTTTAGAAATCAGTGAGTTTGAAGTAGAAAAGGCGTTGCTTATTAGTAGACTTGGTATAATGACTGTCTTTAGGATACTTATTTATAGCACAAGTAGCAAGGGGATAAAATATTCAAATTGCAATTCCTTCTCGCCTCTCGTCTACATTTAATTTACTTTTAATATAATTATTCATTACTTAATATAGCCGAGCATTATTTGCCTAAATGTCTGTGGTATAAAATGTGTTTATCCAAAGGGAGGTCATAACACTCTGTTGTTTCTGACACATTAAACAGTACTCTGTTCTGCAGAACCTTTTACTAACATGCCTTATTGTGACCTCCCATTCCTGTCAGATAAATAAAGGAGCATGAGAGCATGTTTTTAGTTGCTGCCCTGCCTATCTCTAGATTTATAAAGCACTGCTCTGGAATTTGGGGCAAGGCAATGAGCTGTTTGCTCACTAGCTACACATACGCCATTCTCCCAAACATGGAAGGTATTTTTCACAAGCAAGAAGAGACAGTGAGAGGGGGGTTAAAAAGTCAGGGGGCTCACTTTCTCTTCCTACTGATGTCAAGTGCAGGACAAAGGCATGTCCTTTTGGAGACTGTGGAGTTAGAGCAGTGTTTTAGCAGCAAAGGATGGAAATCAGCCCCACGATGGGCTCAAGTTTTATAATGCTGATATGTGTCCAGTTTTGGTAGCTAGATTACTCTGGGTGATGCACATTCCCACAGTTCTTGTCCTTAATTAGCATCATATAGAAACCAAGCCATTACAATTTGTACTTTTAAAACTTGCAAGTGGCATATTAGCAACTGATACCACAGGTATCAGCCAACTTTGCAACAGCTTGTGCTAGGCAGGCCATTAAAATAGAAGCTGGGATGCTAGGTGGCTTTAGGGATTGGTAATGTGAGTATTACCAATAATACTTGTGTGTCACAGATGGGAATGCAGCCTAGGAGATGTTGTCAGCTGCTTCATCATGGTGTCTCAGGAGAATATGTAGGCTTTGCATCAGTTCCTTGTTCTTAAATTAAGGAATGTTGAGACAAACACAAATCCTTCCACTGATTTTATTGACTTTGTGGCTTTGGCTAACCTCATGGGCATCTGTGCAAACTGCATATCCCCAAATTGTAAACTCTCTCTCAAGGAGAGTCCTGACAGAAGGGCCAAGCCTGAGGTCTAATCTCTGGCTTGTAGACAGTTCCTCTCTATCAACATTTGGATGGAATAAGGTATGGAAAGGAAGTGTTGTTCCCTTCCTGTGGATTAATAGAGAATTTCCTGGGAGTGGTAATACAGCACATAAAAGCTAATAAATTCCCCAAATCAAAACCACCCACAAAAATACCCATTGTAATAAGTATCTATGTAAGTAGTGCATATCTGAATTGACAATTCGGTTGTTGCACCAGCCTATGTGTAATGTTCCTGTGTGTCATTCTTTCCCCTGCTCATTCTTAGCACCTTTTTGTCCAAGGCTCTCAAAGTCACAGTAATAAATTAAGCTGCACAGTACCCCTGCTAGTTAGGTAAATGCCATTTCTATTTCCACAGATGGGGGGAAATGAGGCACAAGGAGGTTAAGTGCTTCACCTAAGGTCATGCTCTAATGCATCATTGTCCTTTTTCTGCACGGTGAGGGCTCAGGTCCCCCTGCCGGAAAAACTGCACAGAACTGGTTTCTGACTCTGAGCATATCTGATTAATCTCATTCATACAGACAAAAAATGAGAACTGGATTTATACTCTTGTCCTTCATCTACCTAAAGCAGATGTCCTTAATTGAATTATAGGACATTTCATTAGCTATCTGTAGTAATGATAATTAATTAAAGACATATTAATACTTCTCTATGGGTCTATTTAGTATGGAGAAACATAATTGTTGTGTATTACATCCATGTAGCAAAGAACAGTTCAAAACTGTCTTACAGCTGCTGGTTCTAGGACAGAAAAGGCCTTATGGTGGCTAGAAGCTCCCTGCTGCCTGCCTTTGGATGTTTTAGGGAGATGAGCAGCATTCCTGAGCACAGCACTTTGTTTCTGTATTGATAAAATTTTTACATACACAGCCATCTCCCGAAATTTGTCATTCCACTACTTTCTCTTAGCCCCACAGTTTCAGGAAATGGCTGTCATCACTATTTTGATGATGAGGGCAAATGGCTGAAATGACAGAAACGTCATTCTGTTTGCAAACAAGATAAAAGGAAGCCTGAAACTCAAAAGCACTTTCAAGCATCAAGTGGAGAAACCTGTCACCAGATCAAGATTTGATGGTAAAAGATTCCATTCCTGTTCTTATTTTATATGCAGGCAGAGGCAGGAACAGATGAAGACTAGAAAAAGTAAGTTTCGGGATCCAACACCCACAATTCCCTAGGGGCTGGTAGTCTTTTGTTTTTACTTTTTTTTCCCCTTATTTTTTTCACAAGAGTATGCAAGATGTGTGCATGATCATGATGTCTTCTACTCCTACGTGGTTTCAAGCATGTTCTTCAGCTCATGATCTCAGACTCTGTATAAAAACACCAAGCCACTTAATATGAGAGCTCTAGGGGACAAATCTGAACTGATGAGACAAAATTTTGTCAGCCAAGTATCTTGTAAAGGCTTTGGTTTTGGTGGAAAGATAAGACTGTCTCCAGAAATACCTGCCAAGAGGTTTTTTGCTGCTGTCTTGGTTTGAAAAGACGGGTGTCTGCTGAGGAAGGCAGGAGCCTCCCTTGAAATGGAAAAGGTAAACCCCATCCCTCAGAATTATTATAATTTTGAAATTAAAAGGCTCTCAGGAAAAGATATGGGAATAGAAATAACAGCTCTTTGCTAGGAAAATTAAAAATACAAATGCAATAGTACATACAAAATGAAGAAAAACCAAACCACTGATGAAGTCAGAATACGACCTGACACTCTGTTGGTCAGCGTGCTGGTAGCAGTCCCACTAAATGATGGCTGCTCCTCCTGAAGTGGCAGATATGGTTCTGCTGAAGCAGTGATCCTGTAGTAGGGTGTAGGTTTCCTTCAAAGGATCAGTGGTGGTGTAGATGGGCCTGGTCTTCCTCTGGGAATCCAGTGGAGAGCAGCTGCTCAGGTGTCCCAAAATCTCTGATTATATGCAGGTAGGAATGCTTGGCTCACCCCCCACCCCGTGTGGAGCATCTCACAATGCAATAATGTAATTTTATCAGCCATGCAGTGAGGCTCAATGGCCCATTAACAGAAGATCTCTCCCCAGAGGGAGAGATTGGTTGTGGAAGAGATAAGAAAACTGCCCAATTAACAGAAGATAACTGCCCCACCTTTAACAGATGACAAATACAATACACAGGTATCTTACAATCCAGGACGGCTGCCTTGTTTTACACCTTGCTGTGTCTCTGGCTGGTCAGTGGTGAGCAATTGCTGAGTTGTTGCCTTCTCCTACTACCGTGCACAGTATACCCATGGCTCCCACCTCTCTGCTTTGGGGCTGCTAGGTACAGCAGGTTGCTGTGCCAGTTCTGGCACAAGAACAAAAACCTTCACTGGTATTTGAGGCTGGGTACAACTAATTGGAAGGAGGTATCTTGTTCCTCACCCACTATTTGAAGGGAGGGAAGGAAATGATGATACTCATCCTTCTGCTCTGCCTGCCAGAATATTTGATCCTGTCTCATGCATCTGTTCACATGATGTATGCTCACGGTGGCATTATTAATCTGCTCTGGACATTGCTGCTTCTGAAACTTGCTGGGGTATGATTTGCTCTTTTCCTTTAGGTATCTGTTTAGCTAGAACTGTGTCCTTCTAACTTAATCTAGAAAACAAAAATCTGGAATAATGCTTAGAGGCCAGAAGGAGAGCTTCTCTAACAGGGCTTGTTTTTCTATTTTTTCAGAGTTGGGAGGAACAGCTGTGTGTTGTTCCTGAACTGGTGTTCTTACTCTTGCATATATGCCTCCCTCTGCCAGGGCCAGTTGGAGAAGCAGGGACAGAAGGTCACATACCCTTTTTAAATCTGCAGGTCACATATCATCAATTACTTTTTGACAAGGTCAGGCAAGAATCCTGATAAGAGTCAAACTCCCTAAGTAAATGCCTTCCCCCAGGTAGCTGATGTGTACTGAAGGACTCTGAAAATTACTGCAACAAACAAGGTTTCTCTTTCTGGCCCTCCAAGCAACAGTTTTGCAGTGCAAATGAAGTAGCTTCATCAAAAATCCCCAAGATTTCTCAAAATAGAAGATGAAGTGAAATAAGTGCAAGTCTTTAAATTATTTATACTGGAGGGTATAAAATTAACCCTTATGCTTTACATGACATCTCTCTGATTCCAGATAATAGTTCTTTTTGGCTGTTCAATGTCAGATTTTTAAAATAAAAACATTCACTATGAAGCACCTCAGGTTTTCCTGGCTAGCTGATAGAAATATTTGCTTGTCTTCAGGAACAAGGATTTGTCCTTGCTTGTATGTATGTTCTCTTTTCTTATTAACAGACAACTATAGGCAAAGATCCATGCCCCTTCCTAATCTTGTGGGCTAGCAGTTATTGTAAAAAACACATGAGGCTGTGAGTTTTGCTTCTAGATACTGGACTCTGGTCTCTAGAGACTACAGTAATAAAGGCAGCAATGCTGGGACAGTGTTTGTGGAGCCAAAGATTGTAAAATGTCCACATGGCCTCTGAGAAGGCTTTTATTCCAGGAGCTCAACACTAACTGGTGCCTTCATCTTTGAGGTTAAGTGCAAGCATAGGGTTACAGGAATGAAGCTGCTTCCCATCCTCTAAAATTATGGTTTTGCTTTATATTTCTTAAGTACCACTTCATTAGAAGTGGCTGGAGGAATGAAGATAGTTTCTGCAAACATATATGTCCTCAGTTAATAGATTTTTCTGAACTAAAGTATTGAGAACAAAGTCCTTCACAAATGTATCCAAAGGACAGCATGCTTAGACTCTGGAGCCTGAGGTTAGATATGCAGCCCTTAAAGTAAATCAACAGATAATGTGTCCTCATTGAAGTTGATGGAAAATAGATAGCTAAGTTCTTTTGAACACTTGAACCTTAAGCAGTTGCAGCAAGGTGACATCCTGGAGTGTGGGAAAACAGAGGAGCTGGAAGGTATGCTTTTATTATTTAGGCAAGTCATAACAAGGAGACATACAATAAGGGTAAAAATTCTTTTCTCCAATATACAGAAGCAAAAGGTTAAGGCTCAATAACATTAATTTTTTCTTCTTTAGTAAAAAGATCATTCTGCAGACAGGGAAACAAGCAGTTCTGAAGTCACTCAAAAAATTCTGACAGAAAAAGAAACAGAATCCAAATTTACTAAGTCTTAGTCAGTGCTAGAAAAGTATCTTCCACAGGACTGTGCAGACAGGTTTTGGTATGGGGATGAGAATGTGAGGAATAAAGAATGTGCTTCCCGCATACTGTTTTTTCAGGTGCTGCTGAGAAGCCCAGTAAATACTTTAAAGTTTTCTCCTCTTATGTAGACAATCTTGGAAAATCACCTGTTTATGTAAATCTGTTGGGCTAGAAACCTAAATTAACAATTATGTTGGCTACTGGCAGAGGAAGATAAACAACAGTGATTAATCAAGCTCAGGAAAATCCAAATTGTGTGGCTCTGTGATCCCCAGGAAGTGGTTCCAGCCCTCTCTGTACTTACTCAGGCTATTGACACTAGTCAAAGGCATCAGCTGAGCAGAATTGTGCTACCCCACAAGTGATTGCCTTGAAGAGTGGAGTCAGGGGTGGCCCTGCCTTCCTCATTTTACCCACAGATGATGCAAGCCTGATCCTATGGGGATCTTTTCCCCTTCCTGGGACAAGAATGGTAAGGTCTCAGCTGTCACCCTTTGGATGGCAGTCTTTAGCTCCCCCTCCGATGTTGGAGCTAAGTGTTCTGTTCACTGGGGATGATCTGGATTCTTGGGTAGGCTGTGCCAAGGTATTTGGTTTGGCCTTCACTAAATCATCACCTCTCCTGAGAAGCTACCAGTGTGTAGGGGTGTTAGTTAAGAAGGATTTTGCTTTCAAGACACTTTGTCAAACAGACAAGGTTTAGCTTTCAAGACACCACTGTCAAGCCTGTTCTTGAGCATTTACGAAGTCCTTCTGACTGAGCAGTTGCTACATAACTTTAGAGTTGCCTATCTTCAATCTCTGCATTGTAGAATGAGAAATTCTGTGTGATCTGCTCCTTGTACATATGGTGACCTCACCATGTCCTCAGCATCATAAGCTCTTGCGTAATCTCTACATCTCCTTCCACGCTTGGAAGTCTTATCTATCCACAATCCCTCCCTACCCTCTTTTCTAAATTGCCAAGGAAGGACAGGAAACAGATCAGGACAAAGGGTGAAGAACTCTCTCTTGACTGTTCCAGCCTCCATTCAACATCAATATGTAGAATGTGAGAGAAAAACCCTGTGAGATTATCAGTTTTGGTGGGACTGTTCCTTTCTGCAGGGCTTCAAAGTGCAAATGAACAAAAACAACAAAAAAGTCGCATCACTGAGTCTTTTTTGCTGTTGGAAAGTGTGGGATTGTGGATTGACCTAAAATGCTCTGCATAAGAAGATGGTCCATTAAAAAGTTAAAAACCAGAATTTAGGTGGTATTCCCTAAACTTCTAGGGAGGCCTAGTAATGTTGCTGTTTCAGCAGGAAGGATGATACTACATTCAGGGAGGAGTGTGAAAGTGGAGATACCACCCGAGGGAATCTGCTTTTGGTGGTACATCAAAGGACATCCCCCCCGAGGGGTGGCATGTCCTTGGCACATCACTTGGCATGTCACTGGTCCTAACCAAGGAGATTCTAGGGAAATACCCTTCCTTGGCATTTCAGTGATCCATACATGTGAAATGGCCACAGCTGCATTTGAGATGCAGGTGTATTTTTTGATTTTTAGATATTCAGCTCTGATTCAAGCCTTGTTTAAGCCCTTCAAGGGATTAATATCAGAAGTAATGAAAAAAAATGCTGCATACAGCTGAGACCTTATCCTTTATTATTTTATTTTCATTTCCCTAACACATGAACAGTGTAAGCCTTGGATTTAAATTTTGGGGTTTGCTCATTTCAGAGGCTTTTAGGAGGGAAGGATATTTTTTTAGTGCGTGACCAAGTGCCATCACTCATGGAGGAAAATCTACAGGTTTACTGAAAACAGCTCAAGTATTGTCAATGGAACATAATTAATTCATAGCAACATTCAAAATGGTCATTAAAATGCCTTTAAAATTTCTTTCATTTTAATTTTTTTTTCTGTAAAATTGATTTAGAAGGATAATTGGGATTTTCCTTTAGATATCTTTGAATACAGTTTTAATGATTGTTCTTGTTTAGAATGCATTTTTTATCTCTAGAAATTTATTGAATAAGTTAATCTTGGGGAAGAAAAGGAAAACTGACCTAAAGTGGATTTTTAGAATGCTTGCTTAGGAGCAAATTTTGAGCAACAATTTTCTGGTTTCAATTATTAATTTGCATACCCGCCTGAAGATCTGGAAAAAAAGAAATCTTTAGACTAAAATACCTATTACCTGTTATAGCTCTGCTCATTACATTCACTTTTCTGTCCTACTCAAGGCCATGTACAAGCTCATGACATTCAAGGCTTGCTCATAAGTGATTTTCAGAGCAGCACCTTTCCACTGGTGAACCATGACAATGACAGTAGATGATGGCATCCTGGATGTCTGCTCTTCCTCTCAGTGTTCCAATGACATTAACCCTGCTGCAGATGGTCTGTATCCTGAATGGGCACTGCATCCCAAACCAGCTTATTTGAGTCCCTGTGCCTTTGGGCTTCGGCAGGAGAGTTGATCGCTGTCTCCATAAACATCTCTGATAAAATGGGTCATTAATTTTTTAAAATGTTTTGCTGTCAAAGTAGCAATGTTAAGGGATGTTTGTTTTCTTTTAGCAATTTCCTCCAGCTTACAGAAAATCTTTCTTTAGTTTTCAGCTTCTAAAGTCTTCCCGATAGATATACTTGCCACTTTAGAGAACAGAAAAAGTTAGGAAGAAAAATTCTGCTCTCACCTCTCTAGCATCACTGCTGTAAACTCTCTCTTCACTGACATTAGGGTAATGTTTTCATACTGAGTGTCTGTGTACTGCTAGGGAAGGAGGGAATGTGGGAATTTGAATATAGGTAGATGTTTACAGATGCATAAATGGAAAAAAAGACACCAGTTACTGCTGAAAGGTCATGCCTGGGATTGGTATTTAATTGCTACTTTAGCTTTTTCATTCCTTTTTTTAAACATCTCTGTTGATGATTATATGCGAGTAATGATAGCTCCAGCACACTCTGTATCCCTCTTCTGGCACTCCAGGGATGATCAAAAGGAAAAGCAGTGACAACTTTGGTCAGCAGAGACAACAAATTTGATTAACTTTTCTTGAAGGACAGGTCCACAACAGAAAAAGGAGCACATTTTACACACTTTTCTTTCTTTTTTTTCTTTTTTTTTTTTTCTCAAGATCTTTAACACTTTTTCAAATACTAATTTCCAGCTAACTCTAATTGGGACATTTACCTCTGCCAGCAAGATTATTTTGGGGGTATTAATCATTTTCTCTGCGGTCAGTAGGAGAAGGTGCAGAGCTGAGTTCTCTGCTGCCTGTCCAAGGCTTGAGATAACCTATCAAGTCTTTAGTCATGATACAAGAAAGCATTTTTAATGCTCTTAATGTTGCTGGTTTTTCCACTCTCATTTGTGCTGATCCTTACACTGCTCTTTTTCATTTGTTTGTGTACCCATTTTTCTGTGTCTCCCTCTCTGTCTCAGTCTTTATCTCATTCTCCCATACATTCTTTTTGGGTTTTGTCTTTCTTTGTGCTTCATCTTTGTCTTAACTTATTCTCTGTTCTTTCTCTCTTGTTTTTCCCTTCGTCAATATGTTTTTCTTTAGTCTTTTTTTTTTTTTGTACATGCATCTGTCTCTTCCTCTGTGCTTTCCCTTCTCTACTCATCCTTTATCTCTTTCCCACTCTTTCTCTTTTTTCCAATTCCATTAGCGAAAGTAGATAATAACTTGTGAATTCAAGTGGAACTTCATTTCTGAAACCGTACACTCGTGCTGGAACCCATTAAGCTCGATAGCGAGAAATGAGAGAAATCATAATTATCAGGCCAGTAAAATACATGAAACATAAAATTTGTCAGGGAAAGTAATTGAAATTATTGGAGCAGTTGGGTCCTGGTGCTGTGCAGACCCTCAGTGATAATGGAAAGGTTACGGGCAATGTTTAGCAATGCTGATGAGGCCCAAGGTGACTCGACACCACCACAGTCAGCAACTTTATGCTCTGCTTACATTAATTTGCTAATCCATCTTTGGAAATGGCCAGACTGAGCAGCTCATAGGGGTTCACGGAACCCCTGCCAAAGAGCTGGTGCAGCCAATGTTGCAAAACTTTTGCTTTCGTTTTCCCATTACATAACCTCCCTCTCATCTGCTCTTTTTCATATCTCTCTTTCTTTTCCCTTCTTTAGTCGTGCCATCCATTTCCCACTGGAGCCATTTTTGAGTCTGTCTGTACAGTCACAATATGTTGATTATTTAAAGTTTGTTCCAAGGCAGTCCCATCCGTTTCCCTGGCATTGCCTTCTGAGGAGCTGGATGCGCTTGCAAACTACCAGGGAAATCCGGGAGCTGTTGCTGATGTTTCCATTCTCTCTTTGTGGGTGGGGAAGCTAAAACAAAGGAAACTGAAGTTGTCAGGATCTGAGCTGGACATGATATATTTACATCTTTAGCTACACTGTCCCTCTTCTCTCAGCCCTTATTCCCTTCTTGACTACGGAGATTGCAAGGGCTGTGGCAGAAATAGTGCAGCTTTCAGTGCAACCAGCCAGGGGATTTGTGCCTATGCTAATTCAGTGTATGCTGAGTATCCCTTTGGATTCTGTGTTATATAATAAAATGTTATTGCATCTGCTTCAGCAAGGCAGCCTTGAAAAATTGGCATGAACGTTGATCCGACAAGGTACAAAATCTATTCGCCCACTCTCATAAAGGCAAACACTAATGAACTATTTGTTCTGCGTGGAGAGAATGATTTTGCAGGGCTCCCTGTTTTTGAAAGGGAAGGAGATGAGCAAGGAGAGAGACAAAATAGCATCTGCTTCTCTTTAGAGCCTGAAACACATTGTGAGAATTACTGAATCATCTACTCCCTCTTTCCTTCTTTTTGAAGGGTTAATGTTATTTGGAGAGGATGTCATAGCGGTCTGTGTTTTCTCCTTGGAATCACTGTTGGGGGGTGACCTGTGTAAGCCCTGATCAGAGCTGCCTGGTATCCTCCTTTCTTTTTGTACCTGCCATCTACCCTCTTCCTAACAGTTTTCTCCCCAGTGTGTCTGCCCAAGGGCATGTTCACTCTTCTGGAATTTCAACCCAGCCATGTGCAGTTCACAGATCGTTCATGGACCATTTTCAGGCAGACTAAAATGTTCTCTGCAGGGCATCTGCCTCAGTCCCATCTAGCACAGGTATCATCACCCTGTTCCAGCTGCCTGCTGTCAGGCTCCTGCAGTACAGGTTGAGGCTGTTTGTTCTGAAAAGACCTGAAAGCCATCTACACAGCATGGGCAGAGAAATAATCACATTATTGGGATCCATGTGGCAATAGTGGTAGATTCTGTTACATTGCCTGTAGCTTCCTTTTTCTCTCTTCAGCCAAACTGCTCTGTGCTTTCCCTCCTAACTGGCTGCTGCTGTGGAACCAACTGCATTTTCAGTAGCACTGTGTTGTAAGTAGTTTTGTGGGCTCCTCTGACAGGAGGGGTCTGCCTTATCCAACTAGATGCACTATTAAAAATGATAATCTGATAAAACAAAAAAAAAAAAACCCTGCCAATTCTAATGAAATGAAATCCCTTCTCCAGCAATCTTTCCCCAGATGTGCTGCTGAGCCTGCCATTTTCACAGCAAATATACTTAGTGCTGCTAGGTTTCCAGCCGCAGAAAAAATGGTGTTTAATGAACTGTCCGAACAACCTCTTAGCAGCACCAGTAGGAGTAGCAGAGCTTATTAAGGTTGATGCCTTGGCTCAAAGCAGAGCTCCTTATTATGGGGGAATATTTTACATATAGCTTGTCCAAGAGGGCCAATTGTAGATATCACTTCTATTACTATTGCCATTAATACTTCATTGATGGCGATTTTAGAACCACTGGGTAGGGCTTAGAAGATGCAATTTAAGAATAATCTATGGCCTTTTTTATGGCAGTCTCCCCTGAAACTCTTGTCGGCCGCTGGATTTAAAAAGTCCCTGCACAGTCCCATCAGAGAGAACAAGAAATCAACAGCTGTAATGCCAGTAGATAATAGAGAAGTTATGTGGCATTGGAAGAAAATGAGGCATCATTACAAATGGCCTGGGAACAAGAATTATCACCAACTCTTGAAACGGCTGGCCTGGAATACACTTTCTCCCCCTGACACTTGGGAAGATGGTCTTTACATTTAAGGGACTGAGGATTATATTGGTATTTCTGTGCCTGGGAGCCTGGTTTCACTAAGTGGAGAAGTTGTGAGGAAGCCCAGGGGAAGATGGAAGAGAGGGGATAATTTTCTTCCTTGTTGAATTGTTTTTTGCTTCTGGCAAAATGTGGTCCTGCTGTTCTCTGGCAGTGTAACCTCTGCTCCTTCTGCATTGGCTCTGACCTAGCGGGTGAAAAGTAGCTTAACAAGAAAAATGCAGTGTCCTGATTCCTATATTTTCACCACTCCCTTAGAGGCAGTTTTCTACCCTAAGTGATGTCTCGGAAGCGTCTCCAATGGTGTCAGATGTGGCTCCCCATTTTCTTGGGAAATGGTGTCTCTCAAGCAGCGTGTTGTCTCTTGGCATTATGTTATCAACACATGAATTTATGATGGGCCTTGTGAACATCCTTCTGCCCTGAAAGACCCCAACAGCTGAAATGTATTTGTGAGAACTTCTGATTTTTATTTTTTTAATATGCAAAATAGGAAACAGTTTTCTGCTGTCCTGGTTGCAGAAAAATTTCTGGAAATGTTATGCACATATTTAAAAATTCAGGGGGAAAATTAGGAAAAAACGTTAACAATATTAATACTGATTATGCTTAGGGGATGGGGTTTCTTCATTGATTTTGTGAAGTTTTTTGTTGGGGTTTTTTTTTTTTGTATTGACAATAATTTGTCACATGAATGGAGATTTAATAGAGTTGCTTCAAAACATAAATCCCAGATTATGGTACTTAGTCCCCTAAGATCATTATGGGAAATGAAATCTTATGTTGTTTCTAAACCTGTTCTGTCAGTACAGTTATTGTTAAGGTACTCAAATAGAGTAGGAGAAGTAGATTAATTTGTTTCACTGTAGCAAGCTATTTTTTCTCTTGTTATGAGACTTCATGCAGTAGCACAACTGAGAAATGTGTAAGTTGAAAATGCTACAAAGTAATATTTAAATCCAAGAAAAGATCATTATTTCTGTGATGAAGAGATTAGGGGGGAAATAATTCTGAGGCCATCTCTTTTTACAAGGGAAAGAAAAGCATTTTTGGTGGCAGTAGTGAAGTTTCCTGGCTTCTAAACTTTTTTTTTTTTAGTTTTGAAAATTAAAATCAAAGATGAAGAAAAAGAAGACTCTCAAGTGGCCTAATCTGCATATTTTCTCATTAAAAAAGAAAAACACTTAGTGGATTTTCATGCAATAATATGAATTGTCCAGATTTTTTATAATGGACTTTAATTTTTAATGAGACTGATCCTACAGTCTAGTTATTTATAACTTCCACAGCTTAATAAAGTCCAGTGAGAAGGACTGAAAAAATAGAAGCATCTCAACCTGAGCTATCAAATCACAATCAGAAAATGTAAGTTATGGGATTAGCCTGTAGGGGGATGCTTCAAATGTTCACTTGTCCCTTTAAATCCAGGAGCTGCGAGAAAATGGAAGTAAGGCACTCCAAGCAGGACTCCTGCTTCTGATGCTTTGTTAAAATGTCTATTTGAAGGAAAAAAATGCCTCTAGGTCAGTCTTTTGAGGTCTTGAAATGTTTTGTCTTTTGTGGGTGCTGCTGGCAAGCTGTTCATAGACACTAGGGCATCAGTGTCCAAACAATGGGACATTGCTGGAAGCAAGCAGAAAAATGAATTGCCAAGAAAGTGGCTGCTCAGTGCATATTGAAACAATTCACAGGCAAACACAGGCAGAGAGAAAAGGGCCCAGTTATGATCCACCTCAGCTTTCACTGCTATACATGGAACCAGGGGGTGTGCACTAGAGAAGTGTGATTTGTCTGCCTGAAGAAAGTGATCCAAGCCAAAAAGCATCCAGGCTCTGAGTATGCTGAGCAGGGCTAAGTGGCAGGTGGGCTTGGACTTGCTGCTATCCCTACTTTTTGTTTTTGTGGGTCCTTTGGGGGCCTTGGTGGCATTGTTCCAGACTTCAGCATTGTACGGTGATTGAAGAACCAAGGGACTGTCACACTAAGAGACCTGGATTGTGCATCAGTTTCTCCATTTGTCAAGCTGCTTTCCACACTCTGCCTAAGCTCTCAGATGGATAGCTGAGGATATTGGTGAAACTGTAGTGCTTTGTGACTCAGTCCTCAGTTTACCACAAATTCATGTTCCAGTGCTGTGATGATTGCCAGTGCGAGTGCATACTGCAATATTACTGCTGACTCTTTCCACTTTTTCTACTCCAAAGTGAGTATTTTTCCCCAAGGCAAAAGAAAGATACAATAACATGTAGGCATTTGTAGTAAATCCAATTGTTCTCATATGGCAGAAGTAGATGCAGTCAGGAGCTGCAGGAAAAAAATAGATTTCTTAGATTAGTAATTTCTGGAGTATGTGGGCCTTTCGACCTTGGTGCATTCCATACTTGTGGTGTTGCTGGATTTTCTGTGGAGAATCTGAAACCTCTGAAGGAGAGGGCATACGGGACTCCAAACTATAAAATTTAGGAAGAAGAGTTTTACTAAGATCTTGCTGTCTGGATCACACTAGATCTTCCATCGCTCATGTCTGAACACAAGCACAACTGACACTGGAGCATCAGTGAAATAAGAAGCAGCTGATGACACAAATGCTTCAGTAATTGTGTCGTTTCCTGCAGGCTGATAAGAGTTTGCCCTGTGTAATTGCCTTGAGTATGTGAGCTTGGGCAGCCTTCCTACACGAAGGTACAGTGTGTTTGCTTTCTTGTAGAAACCCTCTGGGGTCCTGGCACAGTTCTGTCCATGTGTCTTAAGACCAGCACAGGCAGGTCCCAGAAGGTGGATGAAGGGCATTATAAAGTTATCAGCAGCAAACAGTTCACAGGATTGGGAAGAAGTTGTCCTTCTCTTGCTCGTTGTTTTCTCCTTTCCACTTGGAGAACGTGGCAGTGTGAAATATGGCAAAGCCCCTGCTACTCCTTCAGGAGTTATTCCTTGGATTATTATGCTCCTCCTTCTACCACTATACCATGCTATTACATTTAAATCAGTTTAAGCAGTGGTTCAGCAAAAGCTGTTCCCATACTGATGATTCAGACACATGCCAAAGAAAATACCTCTCTGTTGTAGATTCCTGACAGTTTGAAAGTTAATCAGTAGTTGTGTTTTAAGCCTATTCAAGCTGAGACAAATCCTGATAGCTTTCAGTGAACCTTCTATATGCTCCTAAATATGATTTTGTTGTTATTACTTCGTTTCAGAAGGCTGGGAAAGTTTGTTGGTATCTGCCTTTTAGACAGAGATGGCTGGTTGTATGACGACCTCTCTGTGTCAGTCATTGTTGCCTATTCCATTTTGTGAACCACTGGAAGAAGAGAATTGATTTGACAAGTTTAAGATTTCCCCAGAATTGGTTGTCATTCAGAGTTACTTGCTGGCTAACATCCATAAAGACGCTTCTGGGTTTTGAATAATATTTAACTAATAGAGTGCTTTCCATCATTTCACTAAGGGTCTGATTACACCTGCTGTGTTTGTAGTCCTAGGTTGGCAGGTGACCCTGTTCTTTGCAAGGGATATTGTGTGGTTTATAATGAATTATAAATTTCATATATATATATATATATATATTCTGGGCAGGAAAGGAAATTCGTTAGCTGGTGAGTGCTAGAAGTGAATAGACAAGACATCCTATACAAAATGCACACATATGTGGAATAATATTCTTGCTGTAATGACTTAAATGTATTCGTTTCTTTGCAAGTTATGTCAGTTCTGCATGTCTGAAGCATCTATGGAATATATGGTAATTACATGGCTTTGTGTGTGTACAGAAGCTGCTGAGCTGAGCACCCAAGCTGTGTAGCATTACGAGTTACTGGAGCTTATAGTTCAGTACAAATGCAGAGGCATATGTTTCCAAAGAAATAAAACCTGCCTTCCATCGCTGCAGATGTGTCAGACTTTTGAGAGGCAAAAATAAGTATCAGTAAATTAGCAATCATGTTGTGTGATGAAAACAAGATATCCTCATTCTTCTGGAAGCACTGAAGCATCAAAATGAAGTAACTCACACATATCCCCCAAAGGCCTCATTTCACCTTAGGAGTTGTTTGTGTCTTCAGGTAATAAATATATCTATATAAACAGGTCAGTGCCTATAGCACTGTGAGCTCTGTGTTCTGTATACACCTGCTCCTTACTGTTACACCATAACACCAGTTCTGTGATGGATTTTCAGTTGCTTGCACAGCATTTTATATGTCCCAACGTCAACTTGGAGGTATTTATTCCTTAACTCTCAGTAGCATGTACTCATCACCTCAGCCAACCTGAAAAGTTAATGTTCTTGGTGCTGCTCAGGCATCCCAACTTGATGTAGTTGAGAGCCACACTGGGAGGGGGAAACCAACACAGGGGAAAGAGAAGAGTTTTCAGTGCACAGGGGGATCTGCACCTCTTGATGAGAAAGTACCAAGCAAATCCTCCAAGGCCAAGTGTCCAGGCAAGTTAGATAGAAGTCAGTTGATACAGGAATCTCAGGGAAACTGAGCTGTAGGGTTCTTTCCTGCAGACAGGATTCAGGACTAGACATTATCTGTAGAAGAACAAAGCTTAATTTGTCAGTAATTAAGATGATCTCCCTCCACACTGAATATTTCTGTGGCTTCTGGTGAGGAAGAAGTGGAAAATTCCCATTATCAGGTGGGAGAAGGGGAAGAAATGTATGGAGTATCAGGGCACAAAACCAAGACAAGCCACAGTGACATTCCAATTTTCTAATAGTATTTGTTAGATAAAAATTTCCAGTGAAATATCATGACAGTGCAGCCTCCACCCACACGACATCTCCTACCAATGTGTGGGTTGCAAGCACCTGCTTGCACCTTATGCTGTTCAATACTGAGAACAAAATTCCATTTGGAACAGAAGCAGCTCAAATGTAGCAAAAGCACTGCTGCCCTGCAGCTCCCTCTGCTTTCCCAGTGTCAGACTGTCCTGGGAACCAGAAGTATCCCATACCTTGTTGAGCCGGGATGATATTTTGCAAGTACCTGTGAATGCCTTTTGTGAGGGAATGTGAGCTGTTCTTTATGTGACTGCTCTGAGCTGTTGCTATTACATCTGTTTAATATTCCTGACTTGTTTCAGATCCCAAAGTTTTAGATATTTAATGCAAAACAATAAAGGGGAGAGGGGACAGAACCCTCTCACCAGTCATTTGTCTTCATCCCAAGAGGTGCTCATCCCTCATTTCCATGGTGATCATGCAATTCTGTGTTTTGTTGAGGCTAAACCTCCCTCTCAGTTACAAAGGAGGAGATGCTACAGGAGAGGCCAATGTAATTACTAACCTTTCAGCTATCCAGCAGCCCTAGGGCATATCTGTTTTCATCAAGAGAGTATTGTGCCTAAAGTAAGAGGACCTGACAGTTAAGGGAGTTGTGCTTCATGGAAGGGTGAGGAAGGCAGCGCTGCAGGAAAGCTTGGCTTACCTCTAGAAGACACCTAACATGAGACCTGAGTGGAACTTGTTGTACAGCATGAGCTGCCATTGGAAAGGTCTAAGGGCTGATCCTGCGTGTATATTCCGTCTCTCACACGTGCACTCATACAGGTGCTGTCACAGACAATCTGGAATAGCTCCGCTCAAATAAGTGAAATTATACATCTGTAAAGCAGGGTGGGGTGGTAGTAAAATTGTTCCTTTTTGATTTTAGATTGCAACAATACATTTTCAACTTCCTTCGTAGGAGGGTGTTTCTAGAGCAAGCAAAGGAGAATTTAGAGAACTAAGAAGGCATCTAACTTCTGTGAGCCCTAGTACTATCTTATCTCAAAATGGAAATGTGATGGGTCACTCCACCTCAAGCAAACAAGGACTGAATCCATAAATCAGCATGGATTTCAGGTACCTGTTTAAAATGCAAGGGGCCAGACATGTTCTGTGAGTGGCAGGACCTTCCCTTTGAATGTAAACAGCACAGTGAGACATTTAGTATTAGTATGATCACTGATGGATATGCAAAATAAGCAACAATACATAGTTTGGGGACCACAGTCAGCTATGGAAGAAGTGATGACAGCTCTTGAGAAAATTCTTGATTCCTTTTCATTCCTCAGAGGATATGAATGATGTTGCATAATAATCAAAGGGAAGTAACTGGAGAGATTATTAATTCTAGTTAACTTTCAGTTTCTTCTTTTCCTTTCTCTTGCTGTTGTGTGTAAAGTAAATGGAAATAAATTAGAACAAAAGGAGTTCAATAAATCTTATCTCTACTGGGTTCAGGTTGGGTCAACAAGTCTTACACTGGGGCTGGAAGCAGGGGCATGCTCAGCACAGTCTTAGTCCAGCCACTGAGGTTCCCTGTGTGTTACTTGCATGTCCCACTTCATTACCTATAAAATGTCTTTTTTTTCCCCCTAAACCCTCAGCTTGAGGCCGTTTGAAGACTTTTGCAATGTTGCTGGTAGGAGCATGTCAGTGAATTCTGAGTTGGCTGCAGAATACCTGTCACACGTGCTTAGGAGCAAAAGTGCTCTACTTGTCAAGTATTAATATCACTGAAACTTTCCCAAAATATTACATACAAATCATTATCTCCTTTTCCTCTCTCCCCCACACACCAGCTTGTCTGTAGACTTGGACAGTAACACAACCACAGGGAAGGACTGCTTCTGGCTTTTGGTTCTGTAACACAATTAATTAGTTATGGAAGTTATTTTAGGAATGTTATTTCCATCCCGTTTCTTATAACATCACAGTAGTGTATGAGATTGCTAGAAAATCATGCAAATTTCATCAGCCATTCCATAGCTATTGTGGCATTGACCCTTTTCACCCAAAAGTCATTGCACCAGTCATCAAGTGATCACATCGTTGAAGTGTTTATGTATTGTCCACAGCAATTTTCCTCAAAGTACTGTAGAACCCATAATTATTGCAGGGAGAATAACATTTTACCCATTAGACCCGGAAACACTCTGAAGGATGGTCTATAGCACTGTCAACTTTTACAAGAAAATTGCCACTAGTTCAATTTAACTTAATATTGATGCAGGTGGGAGACAGAGCAGACAAGGTTGTGGTATCCAGGCTTGGATTTTACAACGATTTCATGCAGTACAGTGCAGTATTGGTTTCAACAAATATAAGTAAAAATGTCAGGGCGAAATTCTTAGCCCTATTAGGATCTGGACACTTGATTTCCAACGTGTAGTCGGCTGCATTGTATGTGAGTGACTGGGAATGGTAGAGTTGGTATAATGAGCTTCTTGCTTATATGAAAAATAAAAACTAACCGACTTGAACTAGGTCTGAAAATTAAAAACTAAAGTTAAAAGCCTGAGGAACACAGTAATTGGATTTGTGGAGGTGATCTATCTCTTCAACATTATTTCTTCCCACTTGCCTCCTATGGATTTTTTTGATTGATACACCACTTGGAGCTGGGGTGACAGAGGGTGCAACAGGGGAGGCAGAGAAAAACAAGTGAGTTATTTCTGTGTGTGTGTACTTCTAATTTTACAGAAACAGCCTCTGTCTTGTAGAGAAACAAAGCAGGGGGAACACATCAGTGGGAATTCAGCGAGAGCAACTGTTTCATGTGGTGGCAGACCACCCCTGACCCAAGGCAAAACTGAATTGGTCAGAAGTATAGTGCTCATCTGCAAGTCCTCACAGGCTGGGAGATACTGCTACTAACACTCTTTGTAAATCCAGACCTCATGGGTGAGGCTGGAAATTTTCAGGGAACATCTTATTAAAGGCAAAGTGATGACACCTCAAATATTTTGAGCAAGAACTAGAGGAATAGATGGTTGTAAGAAGGAATGATTGTCTATATAAAATTTATATGTAATATATAATAATTTTATATATAGAATATGTTATATATATTATATATAAAAAATATATATAGTATTACAGCATAGCATAGAATTCCAGGCCTGGACACACTTCCTCTTTTGTTCAATATAAACATTTCAGTGTTTTGTTTATTGTGCATTATTTTACCTTATCAGACTCTGTGGGCTTACAGCTGTCATCCCCAAAATCTGAAACATTAACCACATACATGTGCATAAATAACAACTAAAAAGAGGCTGAGATATGAGCAAAATGAAGAAAAGTTGCAAACATGAGTAGATCCTCATGGGCCTATTGTCTAGAATATAAAAAACAAAACAAAAAGCTGACTGTGTCTTGGAGGAACAGAGGATATTCAGGATGCAAGACAGGTAGACATGGTGCTTTTCTTCAGGGTCTGCAAGTGGTTTCAAAAATAGAGCATGGGAGGGGCAAAACTGGAGAACTTGCAGCTCTGGGAAGTCTTCCAGACTTGAGAGCATTGGGTTAGCCACACTTGCAAAAGGGAAGCTATTTAAAAGCTGTGTTGTCATTGCTAGAAAAGCATCATATGATGTTACCTTGGCAAACTGAGATGCTTTGTGTTCAACAAGAGGCAACACAGGGTTTTTAAAGGAGGGTTTTTAGAAGTCTGGAGAAAAATCTTCCCTAGAACCAGTGTGTTGGTGAATGGCTCTGCAGAGGAGCAGTCCTCTGCAGGCAGGCATGGTAAAACCCTGAATGGTAGCTACAGAAGCCAGCAGTCTCTTGTGTGTGTCAGCAGCTGAATCTTATTTCTTCCAGGGATCTACAGTACTTCTGTCCATTGATTTGGTGAGGAACGAGTAGGAATAGGTGCTTCTGTAAAACATCCTTTTATATCCAGTCATGCAAAATTTACATTTAAAGCATCCTGAACCTAAATCTAATTCATCTTCAAATTCTATGGCCAGCAGCTTTGTTAGGTATTGAGGTGACCCTTTTGCATTACATCTGAAAACTGTACCCTTACAGTAGCACAAAGCAGACAGAAGTGGTTTGGGAAGGGAAACTAAAATTTTGTGGTTTGGGTTGTGACAACACCAACCTATCTACACACTGGGGGGCCCTCCTTGTGCTTATGGGAAGGTGTAGTTTGGGGTACTTCAGGGGGTCTCCTGTAAGGCAGGTCGAGGTTTTCATGGGAGCAGAGCTTTAAGAGACTATGAGAATATCTGGCTCTTGAAAAGCTCTCTAGTCCAACCTGCAGCTCAGGGAATAATCAAGTTGCTTTTGCTATTCTGACAGACCTTTGTGAAACCTGTTCTTCTAAGAAAAACTGTCTGGTAGAGAGGTTCTGTAACTGCCTGAGGTAGTGAACTTCTAGTTCTTGCTCTTACAGATAGAAATTTCTTTTGAACATCTAATCTTATTCTGTTCAGTTGCAAATTAAATTAATTACCTTCTGTTCTATCCTCAGCAGACATGGAGAACAATTGATCACAGTTGTCCTCACTGCCGTTTGCATAATGAGAAACTGTTATCGTGTCATACCTCAGGTTTTCCTAGACTAAAAAACTAATTTTTGTGTTTTTTCTTTCTTTCTTCCCTTTTTACCCCTTTTTTTTCTTCTTTTCCTTTTTTCTTCTATATTCTAATGTCCTATTTCTTGATATTTTTTACTTTTCTCAGTGCTGTATTCATGAGTCTTGTTCAGCCAAGTTTTCAGGTGCAGATGCCAGTATTGGACAGGTAACACTCAGAGATTTGGATACAGTTGTAGTGGGATGCTAGGGGTGATATGTTTTCACAGAAATAACATGACAAAACACATGAAATGGCAATTTTTGTCACCCTTAATTTATTTGGTATAACATTAATGACAAACAGTAGAGGACTTAGAACCACATCTTAATATATTGTCTACTTCTCTCT
This sequence comes from Dicaeum eximium, assembly GCA_013396995.1. NCBI lineage: Eukaryota > Metazoa > Chordata > Aves > Passeriformes > Dicaeidae > Dicaeum > Dicaeum eximium. Next base: position 566,231 of record VWZP01007814.1, on the reverse strand, counting down.
ATTACCTGGACAGATTATTTTTCATTTATTTATAAATAAAAAGCAAACCACAATATTGTTGTGTGGTTCAGGAAGACTAGCAAGCAAGTTTCTTTTCAGCAGTGAATGCATACTAATGGTGAGTAGGGCAGCTGAATATTTTTTTACCTTTGTGGAAGGATAAGTAATACAGTTTCAGAAGACTGGGAAGTAAGCACATAGAATAAGCTTTCCAGTCTCTGTCAAACTAGTTGCTAAAGCCAAACATCAGCAGAAATGACTGCATCACTGAGGAGTTGCTTGGTGTCACAGACTCTTTGCACAGATAGCAATGCCATTAATTCTGCCTAGTGTCGTTCACAGATCCTCCTTTACTTGTCTAGTTGCAAATGGAGCGTCCAAAAACCACCCTTCACCCTTATTTCTCTCTAGGAATTGTCCATGAACAATGTGGGATCTTCTTGAATTATTCAGTATTGACAATCATTTTTCAAATAATATCTATGAATAATTTTTTTATGTTGCAGCTTGTCCATGATGTGCTTATTGAGAATATTTGAAATCAGAGCTGACTGATGAGCTGTGATTGCACATATTGGTTACCTAGGGCAGTGCTAGTTCCTGATGGGATGAGCCTAGGCCTTTGAAGCACATTTACACAATGAATGCTTATGATTAAAATTTTCTTTATAAATAATCTCTAATGGCCACTAAAAATTGCTGTTTCTGTGAACACTTCTGCCAGTAAACTCATTAGCTAGAATAATTGCACAAAAAGAACAAAAAAGGGGGAGCAAAGCAGGCAGGCCAATTTGTTTTCAAATCAGAATGAATATTGCTGAAATACTCTACTCTTCCCCAGTCCTTTGAGACTTGGCTATATAAGAATATTTTGTGATCTTGATAGGCCTTTTACTCCTGAAGCTTTAACAACTCCTGTTTCTGGCAGGAAGTATTTCATGGATGCAGTGTTGTCATGTCTGTGATTCCTTGCTGCTCTGACCCATCTCATATTAAGCAGATAGAAAGAAAGAAATTGTAGAGTTCAATATGCTACTTAAATGGTTTCCTTTTTTTTCCTGAATAACCAGAGAAAAGCAGAGGGTTAAACATGGAATAAATGGATATAGATAGCCTAGATTATTTGTGCCTGATTATTCTACAGAGTTTTAACAGTCTTTGGTAAAATAGACAGAGCAGATACTTGCATTCCAGGGATCCCATGGGTTTTGATTTTACTGCTCTTGGTTTCTTTTATGTGTCTGCACAGGGAGAGAGAGTGAGCCTCAATTTTAACTTCCTTCAGAGGCAGAAGCTTGTTTTCGTGTTGGGTGATTAGCTTTGGAAATCATGCTTAAGTAGATGTTTAGCTGTAAATTTGCCATTGTTCTGTCAGCTTTAGTTCCCTTTGGTTTGGTCTCTTTCCTTCTTTTTCTCTTTTCCCCACTCACTTAGGACATAAACTTTAATGATGAGATTTCATGCTCAGTCAAGTTTTTGAAAGCCACTTATGTGAAGCATCAATCAGATTATATACCTGCCCTGGCTGGGTGCCTGCTTTTCCCTCCCTACAAGGGGCTGATGGCCAAAAATACATAATGCACTACTATTGACAGCTTATCAAACTATCACCTCTCCCTCCCCTCCTGCCACAACAAACCTCTGCAAGTGATGGCTTAGTCTGTCACCATGGAAATTATTATTGCCTGGCATTACTCTAGAAAGTATAATTGTGTTTGCTTCTTAACACATCCACTGACACATTAGCTACCTTACCAGCCTTTACAGAAAAAGCCTGGTAAATCTCTTGTCTTTCTGTGCTTATGTCGCTGACCTAGCTCTGGATTTCATGTTTCTCTGTAGATTTTTACCACTTTTCAGGTCAAGAGTCTCATTTTTGTTAGTCGTACTGCATGGCCTCTGCTACTCTGGAGAAATGCAGGAGAATATTCCTACAAACAATAAAATCAATTCAATCATGACAGCAGTATTGTTGATTAAGTACAGAGTCTAGCAGCCTCTAGTTCATGTTAGGGAAATATAGTTCCTAAATTGTGTTAGAAAACGTTTGGAAGCAGCTGATTATTTGCCTCTGCAAGGACTTAAAGCATCAAGGTTTTTACTGTCCTAGCAACATGACCAGCAGAAAATGTCTCTGTTCTTTCCACATCTTTTCTTCCTGTGCTGGACTTCAGTGCTAATGCATCCCATTTTCTATTTGCAGGAAGAAAAAGCCTGTATTTGTGTATGTGCATGTGCTTGTGAGATGCCTGGGAATAAGCTCTAGCTGGAGCTTATGTCATTTTTACAGCACACTGTATTGTCCATCCCTGATAAAGGGGTCTCACCCCAGAACACATCTGGTGGCCGGCAATGCAAAATTTCAAAGCTATTTAAATTACCAAAGGCTGCTGCAGAGCATGTGGCACTGTGGCACTCACCCCTCCCCCCCAGGTATTTGTAGCCAGAAGACAGGAAGGATGGACAAAGGGGGGCCAACCGTGACCACATTTGATGAAGTTCATCTTTATAATCTTTGTGTCCCAGGAATAGAACCTCCTAATTGTAATCAGCTCTGGATCTCTGAGCTCAGCTGTGCTCACTGCACTGTGCTGCTTCACTCACTACACTGTGCTGAATATTGAATATTTTTCTGTCTACCCCACTTCCAATGTAGCATTATTATTTGTTAATTGCTGTCTACCCAACTGCTGCTTTAATGACCTTTGTAAATGTAAAAAGAATAACACATAAGTGTCTTCCACCAAATAAGAAAGTACAGGTATTAGATAAAAGAGGTTTCATTCTGTAGCTCTGAAGTAGAACACAGTAGCTATCTTATAATCTATCTTGGTTTCACCTGACAATATAGAAGAGGAAATAAGGAAAATAATTGTTGCCATTTTACATCTTGAAGAGATTTCACAGAGCGAAAAACCTAATTATTGATATTTAAGTCTGTAAGCATATTATGGCAAACAACCTCAACTCTTGCAAAAATGTCTCAAAATGTATTAGTTTTGTAGCTGACATAAGAAACCTTTGCAAACATCAGATGTTCTGTTAGACCAGTATTTGATAATTTTGAAGATGAATTTTGTTCCACTAAATAACAAACACTCTCTTTGATGAACGAATTTGGATTTTTCTTTATTGTATTTTGTTCTTCGAGGCAAGTAAGCTTATTTTGTTTGTAATCTGTTCTATCCTTGAAATGTCACTAATCTGTAAGTTCTGCTTTAAATGAATTGCTGCTAACTTAAATTGTCTGGGCCTCTGCTTTGCCACTCTAACGGGTTACAGCAAAATTAAGCTCATTAAGGCTTCCCACTCCAGAGAGGGCCTGTGAAAAACAATCAGTATGATGAAGGCCTGTCTTTGCATTGTTTGACACCTGAAGCTTTATTGCATGAGTGACTAAGAAATGTGCCACGAACCCCCCTCTGCCTTTCTGCTGAGACTGTCTTGTTTCCAGTATTAAATGCTAGCCCTTGCTCTGTGAGCACTGCAACACACCTGTAATTTATTTTCAGATTTGTTAGCACCATCAGAACAGTCACCTGTTCTTCCCACACTGCTGTGTGCAAGCCTGTATTCTCTAACACCTCCCTAGCTAGGCAAATACAGTCCCTCTAAAAAACAGCTTGTGTTTTACATGAGATAGAACAAAATGGAACTTTCAGCCCACATAATTAAGACAGCTTGTGCCTTGAACATTTCTGTGCAGGTTTGTCCCTGCTTCAGGTCCTGAAATCACAAACTGTTTTATTCAGTCTTATTCTCAGCTAATCCCGTATTCTCCCCACCAACTTTGTTTTGCCTTTCACAGCTCTCTGTGTAATGGGCCTCTGTTTAATGAGTTGAAGAGTTGTTTTCAGAGATCAAATACTGTTTTCAATACACATGTGCCTTCATCTACTAAAACAAATTCCAGTGGCTTTGAGAAGAGAAGGGTTGACAGTGTAGGGAAAAAAAAAAAGACTGATGAAGGGAAAGGTGGTGTGATTGCTGAGCATTCCGATTTGGGAGGCAAGGAGGACTAGTGTTTTATTCCTCCAGTGTTCTGTGTATCCATCAATCAGGCAGAATCCCTGTTAGTGGAAATCTAATTCTTCAGTCACTGGCCAAAGTTAATTAATTTGTAAATATATTTCATCTTCTAAATGACAGCCCTTTGTGACAGAGGAGCTGATAGAAAGAGCAAAGGGGTTAAGGAGTCATGTAACACCACGTTCATCCCAGGAGACTGAGGTGACATCAACTAGTTCTATTTCCTCCACAAGCTGCCCTTCCTAGCATGGAAATATGGTGATTAAAGGGAGGAGGGAAGCATTGCTCTTAATGCTCTGCTCCTGATTGCTTTACCGTCTATAAGGAGAGTCCATCTAGAGCTGTGTTTGTGTAACCTTGCCAATTTTTTTTGTCAGTGATTCCTTCTCCGGTGGTCTCATCTGTCTTCCACCTTTTGCTGCTCTACTATTTGCATTCCTAATGAGCAAGAAGGGATTTTCTAGTTTTGACTAGAAGGTAATACCTTGAAGGGGAGTGGTCACATGAATTGTGCTCTGGAGGTGTCAGAAGTTCCATTGAGAGATTCTGAGAAACTTGAGAACTGGGCTTACCGTGATGTCATGAAGTTCAGCAAGGAAAAATTCTGCATCTGTGGTAAAATAATCATAGTCCTTGCACATCAGGAACTGTCTCTTGGAGTATCACCCCATCAGGGAAGGACCTGGGGATTAAGGTATTAAGTAGATAGCTGAGTATGAGCCAGCAAAATAAGACAATCACCTTCCTGCAGCCCAACATAATGTGATTAACAGAGCAGGGGATGCTCTCATTGTCCCCTGTCCAGCCATGCTGAACCTGCTTGAGGATATTTTATCCAGTTTAGACTTCTAGTTCTACAGGAGCATTGAGAAACCAGGGAAGGCCTCCAAGATGTTCAGGAACCAAGAAGGCATAGATGATGAGGAAAAGTTGAGGTAATTCTATTAATTTAGTCTGGTGGAAAGAGGCAGTAGACTGAGGAAATAGTAACTGTTAGTTGCTCGTTGAGTAGCAAAAATAACAGGTACAGGCTCTTCCCAGGAATGGTAAGTGATAAAGCAAGGATATCTTGGTTTTGGCTGACATAGAGTTAATTTTCTTCCTAGTAGCTGTTACAGTGCTGTGCTTTGGATTTAGTATAAAAATAATGTTTGATGTTTTAGGTATTATTTATTATTGCTGCCTCAAAATCAGGGACTTGTTAGCTCTCCATGCTCTTGCCAGTGAGCAGGTGTGTGAAAAACAGAGAGGAAACACAGCCAGGACAAGTGACCCAAACTGGCCAAAGGGATATTCCACTCCTGAGAACGTCATGCTCAGTATAAAAACTGGGGGGTTTGTCTGGGTGGGAACAGCCTGGACATTGGTTAGTGGTTGGTAAGCTGATGGATTTTGTTTCACTTGTTTCTCTTGGGCTTAATATCTCTCTCTTTCTCTCATCCTCAATCCCCCACTCTCCCCCCTGCTTATTTTCATTACATTTTTTATTGTTAGCTTTATTATTTTATTTTGTTGTATTTCAGTTATTTAGTGGTTCTTATCCTATCTCATTAGATTTATCTTTTCTTTCGATTCTTCTCCCCACTGCAAGTTGGAAGTGACAAGGGGGTGTTAGTTGCTAGTGGGGTTAAACCACATCAAAGAGTGGATACAAAATGCAGGGTTCAGGTGAAATGTTAAGAAAATCTTCATCCTTGGGAGGCAGGTATTCCATAACAAAAGGTACAGAGAGTGTTGCAACATCTCCATACTTGGAGGTTTTTAAGTCTTGGCTGGACAAATCCACAACTGACTTGATCTAGGTTTGAGTGAGAGAATGGACTAAGTGATCTCCAGGCTTCCTTTCCAACAAGCATTTCTGTGATTCTGTCAGCTGAATTTGTTCATTTTGATATAAAGAAAAACAAAACCAAAACCTTTTTAAGCTGAAGTTGCCAACACATAAAATGGCCATCAAACCAAAAGCTTGCTATTCTGGAAAAGTGAGCCTTCCGAAGCAGAAATAACAGTGTCTCTGTACAGCAATTGTAGGTTGTCTAGGACTCAGTCCTGGTCCATTCCTGCTGTCAAAATCTGTTTTGACAGAGAGGAAACTATGCTTCAGCTTAATTTAAATGGACTTTTAATGAATTAGGTAGAAAATTAATGTATTATGGGCAGCATCTTTCCTGATGTAGTTTATTTTGCTGTGCAATTTCTGAACTGATTATTTGGGACTAGAAAGAAGCTGACACCACTAAAGGAACCCAACGGTGAAATAGGTGGTAAAGGGGACATTTAAATCACCATACTTAACTTCTGTAGTTACCATACCTTTCAGATTTGAGATGTTTGCTATTTTTGGGGATAGAAAAACAAATGGTCATAAGAACTGCACTGGGTTGGTTTGCACTTTGTTCATTTTTTCTTTTGGAAGATAGAAGGGTTAGAAATACACTTGCAAGACATAAAGTTCATGTTCCAGGTCTTAAGACTCATGACCTGCAGGAAAATCTAACTTGGCAATTAGTCTTTCCATATCTACTTTCTTTCTTTCTTTCTTTCCTTCTCTCTTTTTCAAGAAAATCTAAGAATTGATTTGGCTAGTTTTGGCTAGTCTCTAGTTTTATTTTTGACATTGCACTAGAGCATTTGTTGTGAGCAGTGGCTGAATTCTCTCTACAGAGATTAAATATGTATTTCTTTTTCCTTGGCATAATGTAGAGCTTATATTGCATGTAGTATAAAATTTATGGCACCTTAAATTGTTTACTTCAAGTCTTCTTGCTGGTTGTAAACAAAGGGAGCAGGAGGTACTTACATCTCTTAGCCACTTTAACAAGCTCTAAAATAAAAAAAAGTTTTTGATTGTAGAACTTCCTAGTTTATTTCACATTTACTTTTTCTTCTTCCATTAATAAGTAAAGACATAATTTGTTAAATTCTTAGTAAGTGGGATTGAAGGGTCACCAGATTGCAAATAAAGGAACAAATTAAATATCAATACTAAATTAAAGTGTTGGCCAGGCTAGAGAGAACTGAAAAACAGTATCTGTACTCTATTAGCTGCTTGGAAATCATGGAAAACTGTCAGCAGAAATCCACTGTCTTCCATAATTCATCCACTATCTTTGATGTGGCGGGCAAAAGAATTCACCAATGACAGGTGCTGTCACAGAATATATTTATTCCACAAGTTTTCATTTTCTCTATCAGCTACAATGATGGACAATCATGTCTTGTTTCCTGAATGATGGCAATTTCTAAGAAATTCTACAATTGCTGCCCTTGAAGACTGCCTGTTTCATGATCCAATGTCAAAATCTATCTATATGCCTGTATAAAACACTTATCGCTGTGGTATTTAAGCACTCTACATGGATTAAAAATGAACAGTGGAGCTGCCTGGAGGATAGTCAGTAAAATCTACTTAAGTTTTGGATTTTGTGATATAATGTGATTTTATTGGGTTGACAGAGGGACACAAAGAAACATCAGACACTTCACAAAAAATTTGAGAAAAAAAAGCTGTTCTTTTTTTAACTCAAAAAGAGATTAAAGTATTGAAAATTTTGAGAATAAATTCTAGTTGTCAATTGGACTTAAACCTCGACATGCAAAAGAATAATGGGTTTTTAGTTGTTTTTATGACTATGAGAGGTGGGCTTGTAATCACCCTGTAATGGGCTTTGCCACTAGAATGACACCTCAGGAGAGGGAAAACTCTCACTGTCCTGTTCCATTTTCCCCTCATCACTGTGACAGTTGAGTACTAACAAATAATTATGGCAGCAGGTTAAATGATGGCTTCAGGATGCAGGTTCTTTGGTTTCCAAGACTTCCATTTAAGGTACCACTTCCAAAGGCAAGTTGCTTGACCCTCTCAGAAAGCGGTCCAGCGTCATATTCGGCTCAACAAAACACAAACCCTGCAATATGGGAAAAGACACTCTCAGCTACTGACTTGACTGTGTTCTCATCCCCTCAGAAACCAAAATTTTGGTAATTTTATGCAATCAGCCTATAAATTAGGGGTTCTTTAGAAAACGTTGTAATCATTGCACTTTTAGATAATTTGGGAGATAGAAATGATACATTGGATGTTATGTACCTCTCATATCTTACTGTCAAGCTTTGAACTCATGTTTCCATAGCATATTTTTTCACTATAAAATTGTTCCATACCTTTTGACTACATGGGCTCCATACTGAGTTGAGACACACACAAAAAAAAAAAATAGACAGTAGAAATGAATGCACTCAGTCATCACTTAAAATACAGGGATACCAATCCCTGTTGGATAAATCACAATGAGGAAAGGATAAAATTTCTCATAGTATCATTGCTGAGAGATGCTTTGTCAGGCTATTGGTTGCACCAAGATGATAGATATAGTGGAGGGAAATTAAATAAAGATTAGCTTGTGGATGTCCCTTTGGAATTGAAGAAGGCCCCCATTGATGGGGTTGGCAAAGGTGTGTAGCTCTTGCCCCTCTTTTGAGAAGAGTCTTTTCCCTCAGAGAACAGATATGAAGAGGGAGCTGAGTAGGCTCTGGGAGTCACACAGGAACTGAAAGAATTGACAGAGGCAGATGGTTTCTTACACCTGTCTAAGGCCCACACAACTAAAGCAACATGCTGAGAGCAAAAATTTCCATTGCCTTACAAGAGTTATTGACTAATTCCAAGTATCTGTCTATAATTAAGGCATCAGCAAAATTCTGGCTTGTACTCTTGCCATCAACCATCTCCTTGGCACTTTGAAAAAAATAGCACCAATTTGTGTTGTGTTTGGCATCCACTGAGAAACTGTATTTTGGGATGATGCTGGAGAAGCTAATAAGGATGCCTGCCACAGCGAGGGAGTATGTAAATTCCGTAGGGTAGACAGTAACTGGGAAATCGTACAGACAGATCTGAAGAAGATTCCAGCTGTCAATGATATGCCTACCCTAATGAGAGAGTGTGCAGGTTGGTAAGCAGATGGTTTTTTGTGGCTGTCCTGATCAACAACCTCAGATCAGACTCATCCAGAGATGCCCAGGAGAGATAGGATGCATGTCCTTATGAAGAGTTAGAGAAATAAATGGCAACTAAGGACCAAGGTCTTAACAGACATTTAGTAGTTAATGTTAAACACAAAGCTACCAGAGCAGGTACCAGAGCATTTATCTATATAATGTCCTCAAAACTGAAGGCCAGTGAGCTATGTATCATAGCTGCAGCAAAAGCTGAATCTCAGTATATACAAGTTGAGAAGGATGTCCTCGCTTAGCCCACGGTGATGAAAAATTTCCAGGATGTGTTTGTTGGAGGCCTGTATTAGCTGAAACTGACTGCAAGCAATTCATTGTGGTTTCCAGGAAGCACTGAGCAGACGCCTGCCAGGCGTAGAGGGATTATTTTTTCTGACCAGCTGCAAATGTATGACTTGCAAACTGAATAACAGAGGAAGAGGTCTGGTAGCTGCAGTTATACTCCTGAGCATTTGTAAGAAAGATTTATAAGAAAGCATACAAACAACCAAGGATATGTCAATCCGATTAAAGAAAAAAAATCTCAACAACCTTTCTATTATCAAAAAAATATGTAGTTGTCCTGATAATATAATTAGGGACTAGACCTTTTAGAAAAATCAGTGAAACTATTAGCCAGAAGTTTGTGCGCCCCAGTCCCTTTTAGGATTAAGAAGGTCTCATACTGCAAAGGATTTTGTTTAAGGGCACCAGGACGATGATCTGAAATGTGTTATAGGGAAATATGATTAAAATGATACATGAAGGTCATTTAGGGATTGAAAACTCTGAGAGGTCAGAGACATTTTCTAGTGCTCCTCAAATGAACAGTGATACTGAGGAAACTACCAAAGTGTCAGAAATAGAGGTCAGTGCACTAAAAGAGACCAGGTTGGCAGCACAGAAAAAAATTTGTCCTTGAGCTAGAGAGACATAGATTTGCAGAAAAAAAAAAAGTCCTGGTTCCCTTTGAAAACTTATGTGAAGATGGTGCAGCCAAACAGGTGTTTGCACATGTCAAATCAATTTTTGCTAGAAATAGCATATGTGATACTTTCTGAAAAATGGGATGTTATTATGGTTGTGAAATGTATTGCTCCCCACTTGCAAAATAGAGGAAACCATATGGTAAGTTTGATCCAGTGTAGGAACATGAATATGTGCTGCAACCCTGATCCTCAAAAGTATTCTAAGCCCTATTAGTTACACAAGATGGATGTGCTCTCAGGGCATTGCCAGGGGAGACTTTTTTCTTTGCACCCCGCCTGGGGTGGGAATACTATTAACACTTCTTAATGGAGAAAATGGGCTAAAATGGTCATCTATGTAGTGGAAGAAGGACTTTGGAGGTACAGTGTCCTGAGGGCATAACTTAATCAGATTTTAGAGTTCCTGATAACTGCTGGGTGTATAGGCTGGACGAAGCCAACAGTACAGATACAATTCATGAGCCTGATGGAAAGTTTTTTGTTTGTGTATTTTCAGAATGAGATTAATAGGTTGGAAATTACATTTCACCCCAAGTTTTTCTCTAACACAGCGTACAATGTTGGAGCCCAGTTCTTGCAGAAGTACAGTAATAATCTATATCTCTTTTGACTTTTGTGGTGAAATATGATTTCATTAAGCATGTAAAGGGAACACTAAGGGAATATCAGATATAAGCAAAGCATTGGAAGTTGTTGGAGAAAATCTTTGTCATTTGTTCTGGTTTTCTAATCTATTTTTTCTGAATGTGTGGTTTTTAAGTGTCCACGAGTGCACAAAATACACAGTTTTGAGACTAATGCTAGTGAAATGCTACTCACTGTTTTATCTGGAGTTTTTGCTTTTCAGAAAACACACAGAGGAGTGGCAGCCCTCATGTGGGAGGCTGTGCTACACTTCTGGAGCACTAGCCAGTGTAGGACCAGGGAGTTTGGCCCTTTAGCTCTCTGCCCACTGTAAATCCACTCCTGATCTTATCTAGAGTAGATATTTTATATTTTTCCCACTTGTCGACTGACAGACTCATTGCAGGTCTTATCTCAGATTATCCCTCTGATTCTTTCCTACCTGTGCCACTTAGTCTTTTCCCTTCTATAGCCATTTATTATTTAATACTCTTCTGGGGTCGTGTTTTGTTTTCAAACTCTGTAAAGCTGCTGAGAAGTGTGTGCATAAAAGAGCTGTACGAGGACGCTGCTTTGTAGCTGCTTCACCCAGGTTCTGGGTGGACTGTATCCCACAAGTTATCTGACACCTCTGTACCAGAGAGATGGAGGCAAGTATCAAGCATAGCACCCATGCAGGCAAGTTGCAAAAGCCTCTGCAGCTGCAGATGAGCAGTAGAAACATGCAAGCATACTCTGCAGTTACTGATGGAACAAAATAGGGGTCACATGAATTCAGAGTTTCACTTCTGGGAAGGGGGCAGCTCTTTCAGTTATTAGCTTGGAATTAGCATGGAATATACCTTTGTAGGTCTTTGTAGAAAGCCTGCCAGTTTTCATTATTTCAGTCCAAAATGTCAGCTCCTGGGGTATTCAATACAGTTGCAGCATCTATGTTCTTTGTATACTTTAATTATGTAAATTACATGTCAGTAATATGAAATCCCAGGCGGTGGGGAACAGCACAGCACAGGCAGTCTTCTAACAACATTGTTAATAGAGAACAAATGCTGCCTTGCACGTGTGCTCGCAAAAGCTGTCAATATTTAGTGCTTGCAGAGGCTTAGACGGACAGGAGAGAACTAAAACTATTCACTGCCTCAGAGCCATCTTTCCAGCCTAAATCAGGAAACAACAGCTGGCAGAGCAGACAGACAGACAAGGCAGCACAGGGTAGTAGTCCCAGTACAGCTGAGTTGCCCACAGGCCTGCCTTACTTAAGAAATAACTGTTTAAGGAAGAAACATAGGGGTGGTGAATATAGTAGGGGTTCTTCATTCTGTCTCATTGCTCTGGCTGAAAGGAGACATTATTTGCCTTGTGTTTGTAGAGACTTAGAGAAATCAGTGTTCTGTGATACGCTGCTGCCCAGCTATTGCACTGGAATGCTGCATGAACCACACCACATGGATGTCTGAGCAGTTTCCAGACCTGCCTGTCCTTTCTGCTGAGTGGTTTTAGACATGCTGGTATCAGTGCTTGCCATGTACCCAGGATTTTGTTCATCCCTACACAGAGCAGATACTGCAAGCTGCTTGAGTACCCTTTGGGACACAAAGCACCAGACCACATATAAGCAGACTTTTCCCTTCAGATATTTTTGTTTCTCCCATCACAGAGACACAGAGGACTCTTCCCTTTCTATTGCTCCTGTGGTCTACATACAGCTCTTGGCACAGGTACAGCAATGTGCTGTAGATTCAGATTTTTGTTCAAATGGAAGAGGTTGCTAGTGGTGGATGGTGTGGCCAGCTTCTCAGTTAGAAAAACAGGTTGCCAAATGTGTTGACAATTGCTGTGCTAAACATTTGCTACCAAGCAAGTTTGGAAAAAAAAAACTAGTAGAGTCTAAATTTGTATATGAACAAACCCTGTCTTTTAAGAGAGATTCCCCACCCTCCACTCCAGCTCCTTCAGGGGTTAACAGGCAAGTAACCAAGTAAGTATATGGAAAGGAGCCCATGCCATTTCTTCTGCTTTTGCCATGGATGTCTTTGTCCTTCTGCCTGTCCCTCAGCTCTGAAACACCATCAGCATCTTCACAGCACCTGTATCCCTGTTCAGAATTGTTGTGCCTGCCTGCACACCCTCCAGTTCCCAAAAAGTGCTTCTGGCTTGCAGGATACAAGATGAGGAGGTTGATTGAAAACTCTGTGGAGATGTTAAAGGAACATGTAACAGCTGTGGGAGACATCTCCATTCCAAAGGGTTTAGGACTATACCTTCTGTTTGAATTTTCTCCTAATTTCTATTCTCAGGGAAAAGAAAGAACAAAAGAATTTTAACAGTCTCTTGGGCACAGGCTTTCAGAGTAGCCATAATGCATGTCACTCTGTTTCTGTGGTTCATGCCTATATAGGGCTATAGCAATGCTCCTTCTCTGTTAAGGATTTTCTAAGGCAACATATAAATAAGATTTTGGAGAGCAGAAATAATGCCATGACAGGTACATAAGTTATAAAAACATCTAAAATTATGTATACTAATTAAAGTGTATGAAAAAAATATCTAACAGTGATGTAGTGATACATGCCACCTGCTTTCCTTTTTTTCTTTTAAAACAGCTTAAATTTACAAATTACTTGTCTGCATTGATTTTGAGAGAAATTAAAAGGCCCTTCATATTCCACTGTCAAATCACTCTCTGTATTTGTTTACTATTGAGCTCTACAAGGGAAGATGAAAGAAGATTATTTTTAATGAAGAAACTAAAGCTTTAACAGTGACTGGTCATTGTATCTTAAATCTCTTGCTTTTGATGACCCCTTCTGTTTGCAGAAGTTTATAGTGCCTTAGAGCAGTAGTTGAAACTGCTATGTTCTGGTCCTAGATANTGGTTCTTTTTCTTATTTTTTAACTAGCATTTTAGTCACAAGGTGTGCATTCTAAGGGCTATGTGGACTCTAGTGATCAGTACTGCATTGTGTGGAGTTGCAGTGGCTATTTTCCGTATCACTGAAAATTACAGGTGGTTGTGAATGTTCCGTGGGAATGATTTTCTGGGAAAAGGTTTTTTAGAAAATTGAAACTTTCTTTTGGGAAATCAAAATGAAAGACTTCATTTTATTGTCAGTTAAAGGTAAATCATAAAACTTAATTTTACAGAAGTGAGCCAAATGTTTTATTTTGACTCAGTTCAATACATGTTTAATTTCCACTTTCCAGTTTGCTGGGGGACCAGAATGAAGGTTGAAATGTCAATATTTCTCACTGGATGGGAATGTTACCCAGCTGTACTCAAAGTATAGTTGAAACATTCTTCTTTAGGTATCATAGACCAAAACTGCTCATTCTGAGGCTATTTTCAGTACATGGTGCTTTTGCTGGGTGGTGAAGGAAGCAAGTCAGTATAACAATTCTCTCCTTAGTCAGCTGTAAATCAAAAGCAGGACTTACACCAGTGGCATTTCAAGCATAGCACCTCTAGGTAGCACATTAAAGCTGAAGCCCGTACTGTGTGATTTAAAATCTCTTTTTCACAGACAAAGCTGTATCAGGACCTGTTTCTAAATTTTGCCCAGGCATTGCTGGCAGGGAAGGGTGGTCCATGCTGAGCTGGCGCAAGTGGCGTTCTGTGCCAGGATTTCCTCCATTTGTGCTACCAGTGGCTCAGCCCCATAGGTGGTGGTGTTTGGAAGTGCTCGAGCACTCAGCATAACGTGTAATTGCTCGTGGTTCTAAGCAGGGGGAAAGGCCAGTGGCCATCAGCATCAAAACTGGAGCAAGACCCGGTTGGACAATATGTGGAGGACTTCAGTCTGAGGAGGCAGAAGAGACTATAAAACTGAACTGGTTCCCAAGCCAACTTGAAAATCAGTGCACCCTTCTCCATGCTCTTGCTGTGCTCTCTCCAAGGAACAGCACTGCCTATGCTTCTGTTTCCTTCTCCTTTTTTCCCCTGCCTACTCATAATGTTTACTCTGGGGTTTCCAAATGTGGGGTGAGACTGCTTGTCTTTGCAAACACAAAAGTGAGTCTTTACGTGCGTCGCCAATAATTTCTAGAGCTTAAATGGTGTCTTATTTAGCATCACTTCTAAGTTTCATGATCCTTCCAAGCCAGCTTCCTTGTATTTCTCTGTGGGGAGTGTGTGCAATTGGTGTTTCTAAGCCCTTCTGCTGTTCTGTCTCGCATGCCAAGCCAGGAGTTGTGTTACTTCAGTCTGTGAGAGCCTGTAATCTTTTGGTGAAGAGAGAGTGAAGAAACAGCTTTCCCCTGTGCTCCTCCCCCAGCCATTACTGACTCATTAAAAGCATTTACTTCTTATTAATGCATCATGGGCAGTGTCTGAGCAGTAGCTGTGATGGGAGTTAGGAAAACAGAGGCTCGCGTCTTTGAGCAGAGAGAAAGCTGCATGACGGAAAATACCCTCTACCTCTTTCATTGTCTTAAAGCATGCAAGTCAAGGCATTATTAAACAAATTTATCTGCTTCAACAGGATGTCAAGGGTGACAGCCTCTTCCATTCTCTTCGTGATTGTCCTAAGAGTAATGTTTGATCAAGATCACACACTTTGTCATGGGAGATCCTACATTAACCACCCCCCTCCTCCTCCCATCCCCAAAAGCAAAGGTCCCTTTAATCAGCTGCTCGAGTGCTGTACCAATTACCTCCCTACAGGGTGACCTTTTTATCTCGTAATGGCATTTTGGAATCCAGTCCCCCTAACCACACTGGGAGTGTATGCATGTCACATTTCCAATTCGCTCTCTCGCTTTTTCTCTCTGCTGTTGTTGGCACTGAATACGGACTAATATATTCATGACCTAATTAGGGTAATTTTTGCATAATAATGACCTCCCGGGGGGGAAACTTTTTTGGGTGATTTTTGCATGTGCATGTGTGTGCATGCTCACACTGTTCAGACACATTAACTGGAACAAGTGTTTCTTAATTTCCTAAGTGTTCCTCTGGTTATTAGAAGTATTTTTATGTCATTTAAAATGGAAATGATGGAACAGGAGACTCCAGAGGAGGCAAAGATTGTTAAAATTTTTGCTCTGGATTTCCTCTGTTATTGTGAAATTTGTGTCCTCTCTTCTGAATGTCCAGGACAGCATCATGCTGCCTTGCCATTATTACACCTCTGTGCTTTCAAGGCTTCATCTTATCCTTACCAGCTCCATCCTTCCCCTCTGTCACTCAGCTTTTTTCCCTCATGTCCTCATTCAACCTTCAGTTTTCAAATGAATCCTTCATTTCCTGTGGTGGTCACGTATTTGACGTTAGCTTCACTGGTGGCCTGTGCTCTTTCCCTCTGTCTCTGACATCTCAGTCCAAATTTTTGTGATCTGCTGTAGTTGGTGCCCATCTTTGCAGGCTGTCTCTGCCTGTCATGACTCTCATTGCTTTACTGTCTGACGTTACCAAGTACTCGATGTCTCCTTTCTGACCTTTCTGTTTTCCCTCACTTTGCAGTTTCCACTTTCTTTTCCTCTTCAACTTGTATAGATTGTGTTTCGTGAAATACAGGTTCTGCTCCCAGCCCTCTCTTCTTGAGCTCCAGTTTTCCTTTGCTTCCAGTCCTTGCTGTTTCTTAGCTATGGTTTTCCATTTTCAGTTTTCTAGAGATTGTAAGTGCAACCCTTTCTGGCAGAGATCATGGGCCACATTCCTCAGTATTTCAATGGTAGAAGTAAAGGAACTCTATTGACTTTGACAGTGTTAGCAGAGATTTGCACCAGCAGGAGACATTTATTTTCATAAGCATATTAATCATATTTTCCCTAAACTGCTGTTTAAAGAGCATTAAGCAATAGCATTCAGAGCACTTACTTGGTCTAAAATGACACTACAGGATGGGTTTGCTGAATTTTTTATTTTACTTGTTTTCTGTTTTCTTATGTATTTATTTTAGTTGCAGTAAGTAGTTCACTAGGAGTTTATGTCAATAAGGAAGACTAGCTTTCCATAGTCAAATGCTTTCTAGTGTTGAAAAAGTTCCTTATGCCTTGCTGCACTCCTTGTTCTTCCAGTCCTGAGCTCTCCATACTCAATGCTGCTGGATTTGTCCCGTATCACTTCCTGTGATTCCCTGTTTATCCTTTGTACATGCAATTCTGGAAAATTTGTGAAGGTCTCATGTTATTGACTTGAGCCTATCACTGTTTAAAAGCTAGGATGAGCTTTGCTTGGATCTGCAGATCCATCTCCTGCCACTGGTGGAGTCCTCTGTCCTACGCCTAACTCTGCCAGCTTGCATCATGCCTGGCTGACAGCTCCAGTGTGTGTAAATGTGCCCACAGGGGATGGAGAACTGAATTAGCACACCCCAGAAAAGTTATTATCAAAATCTTGTTTTGTAAAAAAAGGCTGTGGGAACATATCTGTCCTTAGTAGAAAGCCTCATGAAATGTTCCTCAGCGCTGTTCACTGTAAAACAAATGGTTTTTGGGATAGCTGATGGATACAGTATGCCAAACTGGGAGTGTTCATAAGCTTCCTGCCCATCCTGGCACCCCTGTATTTTGATGTTGGTGCTTGCATTGCTTTCCTACATAGGAAAAGCATTCCTACAGCATGCCTAGGCAGTAGCATGTACCAGGGAATGTGCACATGATAAATGGGAACCACTGCAAATATAGGATGCAGTTAGAAAATTGCCATCATCTCTATAAAGCCATAGCTCAAATGCACCTTATATTTCATCGTCTCCATGGGCAGATTCAAGCCAGGCACATGGATTGTGTATTAATACCTACAGACTGGGGGCTGATGGGCTTAGGAGGGAGTAAGCAGGTACAGATGTCAAGGCTCTGGAAGTCTCTTGATTAGTGTATAAAACTGAAGGTGCTACAGGAACAGGTGGGCTTGGGTGTGGGGATGGAAGACAAAAAGGAAGGTGAGGATAGATTTGCAGTAATTTTGAATATTTTCACAGCAGTTCTGCCTAATGTTCCATCTGTGCTTTTGTGCTGCACACAGAAGGGACAGTGTATCCCTTTCAGATCACTACAGGAAAGGGTGATTTTGAGGATTGTGATAAGCTCTGCACATGGGGGAATGATTCATAACCAGAACACAAGAGGCTGTAAGGGTCCTGTGCCAAGTATTTTTGGTAACCTTTTCAATCTGCTGCCTGTTGTTCATTGTCTGTATTGTTTCCTTCAGTCAGGCAAAACTCATATCTTATTTACCCTTTTCCTTCTTGTAATACTCAACACTGACCTAAGAAGGAATATCTATTGCACTAACATAGAAAAGCAGAGGGCTAGGAGGGGACCACTGCATTTAAGTGGAAAATGGTTAGAGAAATGGAAAACAGAAATATTTTGATTCTCTGCCATAGAAAAAGTGCATTCCTGACTTTCCAGAAGTTACACATGACCTGAGACTTTTATTCCCAGATTGTTTTATTCTTCAGACCTTCAGCTAAGAACATCAAAATGGGTATGCTTTGAGTCTGAACTCAGACCACTTGATTCTTGCATTTAGGCTTTTCAAAGCTGATTTTCTTAGCAAGTTACTGCTATATGCTGCTTCTGTTACCCACTCCTGTGAAAATCAATGTCATGGTACTTCCATGAGCTTGACCAGAAAATCAACAGATCCTGTGACAGCATGACAGCAGCAAACACAGGTAGACAGGATATCTTTGAACTGAAAGAAAGATTAAGTTTTTAGGGTACCATTTATGAAGATCTTTCACTAAACATAGTCACCATCCTTTGCTCTTGGCCTTATTTTGTCCCTAAAAAAGGAATAATGTGGTGTGTTTTGATCCAAGTTTCCGATGGGTGCTCAATTTCAGGACATTACTCTTAGTATTTTCCTGTAGGTTGTTGCAGCAGTATCCCAGTTCTGTTGCTCTTATCTGTTCTACATTTACTGGAGTAAAAGCATTTCTTGATTAATTCCTCTCATTACCCTTTCCTATGAAGATGGATCTGGTGACAAAGCTGACCATATATTAGAAATCTGGAGCTTTAGTTCAGCCTTACTTTATCATTTAAAGAACTAACAGTGACTCAGGATGCATTAATTAAATCTTCCAAAGAATTTACTTCAGAAGTGCAAGGCTTGACATTTAAAGAACAATGAGAAATCAAAATCATCACCTACTGTTTTCCTGACACCAGGTGCGTCTTCTTGCTGTAGCCAAATGATATAAATCTGGTATAGAAAAGGGACTGACACTCAAGAGTACTTGAGAGTCTGGAGCTCTCAAAGTCAAGAAAAGAGAGAAACAGAAAACAAAGCAAAACAAAAAGCAGAAAAAAAACCCTATGCTAGGGTGAATAGAGGAAAAATTAAATTCACTATCCTCTGACAACTTTCTAGGACTCTTTACAGTATTACTAGGACAGTGTGAAAATATTCCCCTGCAAATTCACTATTCCCTAAAAATCTTGAGATGAGTAAAGATTGAAAGGCAGAGAGATCTTGCTTCCCTTTGTTGACAGATTTCCACAAATACATAATTAATCCTTAAATCTTGTATTGTCTGTTTTGTTCTGACTATATAATTTTAGGTCCAACCATTTCAGCTTTTTGAGGATTTCTAAGGGAACAAAACCTCAGCCTGGAAAAATGGGGTTGTATTCCTTTGTCTCATGTCACCTCTTTTCTTGATTAAGTGCAGCAAGTGTCTTGGGGAGAAGGGAGTCTGTGGCTGCTGGGTAATCTGGTTCAGAAAGTTTCTTTAACAGCTGGATCAATAACTGCTTCTTCCAGATGCCTGTTTCCTTGATTGATCTGGTTGACTTTTTCCCTTTTCATCATACTTTTTTTTTTTTTTTCCTTGGCATTTCATTTTAATTCATCTACAAATGACCCTCCCCCTCTCCAGATGTCACTGTATATTTAAGTGCTGCCTGGCTGTTCTGGAGACTTGCCATATCCCTAGCTCTGGGACCATTATATAGGGGGAAAAAAGCCTCAAACTCTCATTAAATAGCCCTTTCTGGGCAAGGCAGTGGACTGCCTCGTCCCAGTTTTCCTTGCAGAAGCCAAGCCTTCCCTGAGGAGGAGGGCAGGTCAGTGCCTCACTTGGTCATGCAGAGGCAGCCCAGACCTGCAGGGTTTATTAGTCTGGGCTCTGCCCCCCACCTTGCTGTGAGGGAGATGTGCCTCCCTGCTCTGCTGCCAGCACTTCCCTCATCTCCCCTCCCAGCCTCACCTCTTGGATGTGCAGAAGGCACTTTCTTTGGGTTCTGACCAAAGGGTAAAACTGGCAGGATCCCTCCTCGATGAAGCAGGTGGTGTAAACACCAGCACCCTTTTCCCATCCCAGGGAGGAGAGGCCATAAAGCCCTCGAGCACCTGTGAGAGCACTGAGTCCCTCACGTTGCAGTGCTCTCTGCCTTATGAGACTGTGTGACAATGCTGGATTTTCCCCTCACACATAAAACTCTTCATAAGCCCCAGCAATTGGTTCCATCTCACCTTCCAGCAGGGATGAACTTTTTCGTTGGAAAAAAGCAAACATTCTGCATTGGAAAGCTGCTTCCAATTAATTTTTTTTTTCACTTGAAAGTGCCTTTTGGTTTTGCAATATTAATTCACAGTGTTGTTATATAATTTCTGAATCAAGAAACTGTAAAAACACCTTGGTTTCATCTAAATACAGTGTTTCCAATTCTCTAAACCAAATGTTTGGATGTGTGTTAAAATTTTATTTCTTATAAAATGTCAAAGTTGTTTGGTTTTGTTCTGGCTTAGAATGAAATAAAATCTTAATGTTGCTTTCAGTATGGGGAAAATAAAGGAAAAAAACCCAAAAGCTCTCAGCAGGACAAGTCTCCAGGTCTCTAACCTACTCTAGGAAAACTGGTATTCTTGTCTGTGTTGGGATTTCCCTTAAACTCCACCATAGTGCACATATCTCTGCTGGTTGTGGAAATGGGAGATTTACCAGCACACTGGGATGATCTGTTCCCCCACTACAAAGTATTGTCTAAATCCGTTGTGTGGGCAAAACACTGGGAATTGGTCTGCCAGTCAGTCAGGCAACTGTAGCTGTGCTCAACCAAAATTAGGAAGGGTTGAGAAATAAATTTGGCAAAACTCAGCAGAGCCATACATTGCCAGGCAGAGATGCTTATTAGTTTTTGGCAAATTGACTGGCCTTTCTTCATTCAGGGTGATGAGAGCTCCTTTTGAGTTCACTGAGGAATCACCAGTTTGTCTTCAGGCCTGAGACGTTTGTGCACCCATTCCATCGCTGTGATTAATCTGGGACCAGAGACACACATGCAGAAAGGCTTGCATCCAGTGTTCCAAGCTGAAAGCATTCCAACCCAAAAAGGATTTTGAAGAGAAATTGCTTCTGGTTTTTCAGATTCATGAGTCTTCAAGGGGCACCTTTTGAGATAAACTTAATTAAGCAAGTCATTCTATTAATCAGTTCTAATTACTCATGCAAATCACAAGTGCTCTGGTCTGTGGTTAAGTGAAACCTGATTTGATCCCAAGTGCAGCCGGGCTCAGTAAGTCCAGTGGGTATTTTCAAGAAACGTGCCTTAACTGATCTTTCTGCTTCTCTCCAGATACAGTAATCTTCTGGAGACTGTAATGTGAATTGATTAGTTGTCATGGGCCACAATGCTATTAACCTAAACACTGGGAAAGGGGATGGAAAGCAGAGTGTGGAGCACAGGAATTCTTTCTCTCCATCTGTTTGGTACACACGTGTGCCTGTGCACAGGAGAAGGTCAAGGCTATGGGAATGTAACAGGGAAGGCAAACTATGTGTGTGAAATGCCTTCTAAGTCAAAAAGAGCTGTCTACCCTTTTCAAAGCAGCGATCTGCAGTGACTGTTTCCTGGGAACCAGGGAGCCAAATTTGTCAAAGGGACATGACTCAGAGTAGGGCATGATTCGGTGTGACTTGGGGCCCCAACACGCCATTCTCCATCTTAATCCCACGAAGTAAGACAGCTGTGAATAACTCAGTATTAGCCCGGCAGGGAATGTAGACAGCAGAGGCAAATGAGTGAGTGATTGCTGACTTCACCTTGATTGATTTGCGTAACACTTGTGGTGGTGTTGGTTAAAGGGCTGTGAACATGGGTTTGTTCTTTTTGTGGCTTTAAAAGTGTCAGTAGCATAAATATTCATTAGCATAAGAATGGTGTTAACACTTCAAAAAGGTTCCTACTTCACAGAGTCTGGCTGTGAGACCTATGCCTTTGATTACATCAGAGTAGAGAAACTCCTTTTGCTTGCCCTGGGGTTTCCCTGGACCCTGGCTGCAGTCACCATCTCCGGGGGGCTGGATTCAGAGCATGCCAGAGGAGCCAAGGGCCTTAGCAGTGCAAGCTTCAAGGCAGAACACACTCCTTCCATCAGCCTGAACCACTATCTTGCAAAGCAAGAGCTCAGCGAGCAGAGCTGAGCTCAATGTTGGTCAGCCACTGGCTGAAGATCCCTCACAGGGCAGCCCAGGCTGTGGGCTCACGATGATTATTCATTTATTTGCATGCATGCTCGCCCTGCACTCGGGCATCCATGTGCCTTCTCCCTCCCTTTCGCACTTGCTTGCATGACTGGCAAAATAGGCTACAAGCAGATAAAAATTGAAACACAGAAGAGAGCAAATTACAACATGTTCAATTATCTTTTCGAAATCATTCTTCATCTCTGCTCTACTCAGTGCCTGGTAATGTTTCCTTTGTAATCAGACAAGGGCGTTTTTTTTCCCTCACTTGTTCTATCCCCTCTCTTGGGTGGCAAGGTGGTCACAGAATGAGGACGTGGGGAGAAGTCATGTAGCAGGGCCAAACATTTCAGACTGTGTTAAGTGGAGATCCAAAAGACCAATGCTTTTTTGTTCTCTGTTCAACAGCATGGGCAAGGAGTTCTCTCTCTGACAATTGTGAATGTTTTTTCTTGTTGCATGCAAATACTACAATGGCAAACACTGATTCCCTCCCCACCACTTTCTTGCCAGGGAGGCAGGCAGAGGTAGCTTTGCCTTGTTTACCTCCTCGCTGTTGTAGTGCACTCTTGACAAGCACTTCGAGCCTCCTGCTGGCCTCACCCAGGGCTTTGATAATTAACAGGCTCCATCTCCTGTCTCCTTGCACCAGCTCTGAGAGATAAGAAGGATAAGATAAGGTAGCCATGGCTGCCTCCAGTTTTCCTTTGACTAGGAAACTTTAGCATTCCTTCTGGATTGACAGTGCTGAAATTTTTCTGCCAGTTTACCAGAGGAATGTTCCTTCCATATCTTTGAAGACTGGCACAAAGGGATCACGCTCTGGGTTGGGAGGAAGCTGTGTTCTTTATGGTCTATTTAGCTCTTGGCCTCTCTACTGAGAAACTGTCATAGAATACAGAGTCAAGTGCAGTAGTAATAATGTTTTAATAATGAGGATACCTGTCTGCAGTAAAACAAGATTACATCAAGACGTTTTATGGAGTTCACATGTAAGTTAGAAATTACTTTGGGTGATGCCAGCAGGGCTTGCATTACAGGACTGAACAATAAGTGCTAGAAATTGACCATTAAAATAGTGAGAAATTTCTTCAAGTAATGAAACATATTTAAACCTGTGTGTTATAAAGATGAAATGGTTGAGCAGCTTCCAAGTCATATTATGTCTGGTAAAGAGCCTGATCAGCTGAAATATGGAAAGGAATTTTTTGTGGTTTAAAGTAAAAGCAGGGTTGGTTTTTGTTAGGTTTTTTGTTTGGTTTTTTTTGGGTTTTTTTTTGCTATTAGCACCAGTGTGGTAGGGTTGGTGGGATGTTCTAGTACAGGTAAGAAGAGACTAGAGAAGAAGTGAAGGCAGCCCGAAGCACTTACACTGCAATACTTAGACAAGACAAAGGGTGGCAAATAGCAAATGTCTTCCTCTCTGTTTGTGGGAGGACTCTTGCCCACAGTTGCTCAAAGACCTATTAGAGGAACTGGTAACTTAGCCCATTTTTTGGGAATCTTAGCTCAGTACTCAGATCTAAAACAATGTTTTCTGTTGCTTACTGTCTATATTCATCTTTCAGGGGAAGACTTGGGTCTGGCACATTAGTTGTCCTCAGGCATTCCAGCAGCCATGAAGATAGCCTTAAACTCTTCATCCAAAACCCCAAATAAAAGAGCAGTGTATTGATGCTGAAAATCAATGAGAGCACCTAATGAGAAAGAAATTGCACTTGTTACGACTCTGCAAATATTAAACCCCTGCCCCACAAAACCAGAGAAAGTAGAACACCCTTTTGTATTTTTCTCCAGTGAATATATAGGAAAATAGGGACATAATAGGGCTGTTATTTGACCAGCATCACATACTAAAACAGGGAAAACCTTTTTAAGATCTACATATTATCAAATATAGCATCATTTTTCAAGCCACTAAAGTGAAAAATGCAGACAGTCCTGGTGTTGCATAAATGACATTTGAGGTGCTCCAAAGTGACAGCTTAAGGGACTTGCATGTTTTGACTAGCAGTTCAAAACACTTTTAGCAGGAGGCCTCAAAACCAGAGTCCCTAAATCACTGGCCACTTTTGCAAATGCAGGCCTACATTTTTTTAAAATTCACTTCTAATAATTTAAAGTGTCATCTAGGGAAGTAACATTTGGGTTTAAATTTATGGAACCAATTGAATGTGTGATATAAATCTATATCATTCAGCAGTTACTCCAGGAGTGAATCTTGCAGAGATTTTTATCCTGATAGTGGCCCTTTAAAAGAAAAAGAGCAGGAAGGTACTGAATTGGAACAACCTAGCATCTCTCTTGTGTTTGTCTTTGATAAACACTGCAATTTATTTAAAGCACATGGAAGGGAGAAAAAAATATGGCAAAGTTAAATCCCAACAAATTGTTTTATATTTACAAATGAATTAGATTATTTGCATTTGTTGTGTTTTTGAGTTTCTTTGAAACTGCAAATTAATGAGAAAAAATTATTTCCGAATCTTATTTTACTTAAAGGCGAGTTTAGCGAAGGCAATTTGCATGTAAATCAACGTTTACCTGACGCGTGCAATTTCCACAGTTAGATAAACCATAACATGAAACAGATGAAAGACATGGGAACTGTATAAAAATTCTTTGAAAGATAATAGGCGGCAGTTTGCAATAAATATTCATTAAGTGAGAGGGTGCCCTGTTCTCTCTCTGTGCTGCTCTCCATACAGCGCTCACCTCTTTCTGACAGCCTCCTTGTTGCATATCTTTGCTCTCCTATTTCTTTCTTATTTAATCTGTCTGCTTCCTTGCGCTCTAGCAGGGGTCATTTTCATTATGGGATGTTCTGGGCATTTCCACCACCAGTCTGTATTTGTGTGATTTATAATGCAGACCAGGAATGAGCCATGTGAAAAATGATCAAGGAGGCGAGAGTTATTCCCAGGCTAGGAGCTGGCAGCCCTGGGCATAAAAAAACAGTTGGTGGGGGCAGTAGGCTGCAGGAATGGGATGGCAACTGTGGCCCTGCTGTGACTTACCTGCCAGCTTTTCCTGATGCACAGCCTCTGCAAGCCAGGCTGGATGCATATCCTGCCAACACCCCACCACAGCTAGATGAAGGAGTGTAGGGATGTAGGACATGGTGGTGGGAAAAGATCTACTCCAATAGACACAGAAAGCTGGGTGACCACTTGGCTTTCCAGCCCTCTCTCTATCCCTTTCATATTTGTGGGGAAAAAAGCTCTTACCCCATGGGTCTAGCCCTTGTCTCTGGGGCAGCAATTGTTTCATTTGGCTGATCCCAAAATGTAAAGCTCTGAGACAGTTTTCTAGGGCACAGCTGTGACCAAAAGGATGCCTGAGAGAAGTACAAGCCAAAGGAAGCCACATGCCACGTCCTGTGTGTCTCTGTGGTATGGATTGGCTGTCTGATGATTCTTACATACAAAGGTAGCATCAGAGATGTTGTCAAGAATTGAGAAGTCTATGGAAGTTATGTGAGTGATTGAGCATGCTTATAATTTCAGTCAAATAACTGATACTTCAGCTAAATTAGAGCATACATTTACCACACTCAGAATATGGCTGATTTCCTAAAACCTGCACTTTTAAAAACAACTAGTATGTGGCCAGTTCAAAGATCAAATGTTCTGTGTTACAGTGAATTCACACTGCATTTTAGTGTATGTATCTTCTGCTACCATTATTATATGGTGCCTGATCTCATGCCTAGAGAGCCATCAAAAGCTGTGATGTATGGCCAGATTGTGGACTGGCAATATACTGTGAAATTACAATAGCAGCAGGTTTGCAACATGTCTGGAAGGGCTGTGCTCCCACTCCCCAAAATAAGCCGTTTTCTCAAATGACTGACCTCATGTTTGATAGGCAGTATGCTCCTCATGTGCTGCACTGCAGGATTTCCCCACGAGCAGCAAGCAAACACATGCTTGCTCAGGTGGCTGCTGCAGAGCAGACCTTCCTTAGGACAGACCTTCCTGAAGCCCACCCCCTCACACCACAGCAGGACTGTGGGCTGGGGCATCACTGCTGTTCTCACTATTTAAGTGCAGTTCCCATTGCTTTGCTTGGTTGTGTAAGAGTCATCTGTCACCTTCCTTTTCTAAATTTCATCTCATTCCATCCTGCCAGCCTGCAGGACTGCAGCCAGAGCGTGCCTCTGGGGCTTGGTATGTCCTTGGGAACAGCCGTCATCTTCCCTGCTGCTTCCTCCTGCGCCTGCATTGTAGAACTGTGTGGCCACTTTCAGCTACAGAGCCAGCTCCACTCACTCACACCCTCTATTTACATTTAATATCCCTTAAATGATTAAAGCAAACATTCCTAATTAAATGTTAACGTGCTGTAAGTATCTGCAGCCAGCATACTGTCCACCCCTCTAATCTCATATATGTGGACATAGCCCCTGGACTTAAGGAGAAAATTACTTTTTGAAACTTTGATGGGGGAAGCACGAATAACTTATCCAGTCATCCCCGTTAAGTTAACTCTTCACCCTTGGGAAGATCATTGTGCTGCTGCATTCTCAGGGGTGGATGATGGCAGCCTGCATATCCATAGGGCCTCATGTGGCTGACTCAGCATAGGGCAAAATCAAGCCTACAGAGACTCTGTATGGGCTGAAGGGACAAGGAGCAAATCACATTGTTATAAAAAAGGGAATTAGATGTGGTTTAAAGTAGTTTTATTTCTCTCTCTCTCTCTTTATATATATATATATGCCATTAGATTGTTTGCATTTCTCAGTCTGCTTTTTATTCCAATTAAACAGTAGAGTTTTGTTGATGTTCTATTTTTCTCCAAAAAATGTTCTTTCCCACTCGTGTTAGACTGTGTCAACACCTTTTCCGTGGTGTGTCACTATTTACTGCAACACTCATTCCTGCAGTCAGTGGAATTCCTGAGGAAGATGTTCCTGCAGTTTCGCTCCCTCTGCTGACTACTTCTGCAACACCAACACTGACAGAGCTTAAAAAGTGGTGAGAATTTCTCCAGTGCCAGGATATTCCTTGAGCAGTGCTGTCACTGTAAAACAGCTGTGTGCAACCTGTCATTTGCTTCCCTGGACCCCAAAGTGACTCTGAGGTAGACAAGAAATGTTGCACTCCCCTATTTTTTTCCACTTAGCTTTCAGTCAGTCGGGTCTTCACATTTTTTTAGAAGTTTGTTGGGCTGTAAGGTGTTTCAGAGATACCTTTTGAGGTCGCTGTGGTATTTTAGAGATGTGCTCCCTGTTCTTGCTATCTTTTGTGGTAACTAACTTTATTCTTTCACAATTTTTATTTCTTCAGTATTAAAGTAGGTGTTCTGAAAATAATCTTCTATTTATACAGACAAGACAAATGTGACTAATTCAGTTTTAAGTCCAATGTGTGTTTCTCTCTGGAAGTTCCCCATGCACAATATTTTGGCACATTTCAGTCATGCTAGTATTCAGTTTGAGAAGATGATTGCAATCTATCCGCATCTTGGCTGATGAGAACATCTAAACCTGCTTAGGATCTGAAACAGTAGACTGCATCATCACATTGTGTATTCCAGTATGGCTCCAGTGAACTTCTCAGTTTTAGTCCCTCATGTTGCAGGTCCTGAAGCACTGAAGTATCAGCCATAAAAATACTTGCAAGCTATTTCCAGACTGAGCAGTTCTTGAGCGAAGGCAAGGTGGCTATAGAAGTACTTTGCTGCTCTCAGGAAGACAGCTTCTTATGTGTGCTTCCTATATTAAGGTGGTCATCTTTTATCATTATGCTGCAGATGATGGTGATTTTCTTTGCTTGATGGGACAGTGTAGTTGGTCGGAATCTTCTCACCTAGAAACTCCAGAGACATTAAAAAAAGGTCTTCTGAATTTGCTCAAGCTTGTTTTTTGAGGTGTTCTACATTTTATTAAAAGAACTGTGAGTGTTCGTCAAACTAGAGAAAAGTGTCTCTCTCTGTAGTCCCTTGGACGTGCCAGTCATCAGTGTTCTAACCATACATGAATAAATGATGGCACTTACTGGTGGCTGACCCCACAGAGCAGGTGAGAATCTACTCCAGCTATTAAATATGAAATAACAAGCTGAATACTCACTTGTCAAATGCTTGCTTAGTTGGCAAGGGCCTGTGGTTTCACAGGTGATGGTTCAATTTCTTAAACCCAGCCCTCCACGTGTCAGCATCCTTGTAGACAACAAATTGGATATAGATGCCCAGGTAAATAGAAATGAGCTTGATGAAGAATGAAAACTGTGCCTCTTGGGTGCCAAACAAGGTTTGCTCAGTTTCCCTGGGGTAACATCTCATTCATGGGGTACTAGAAATATTATATTTGTTGGTGCTGAAAGTTACTCCAGACTCTTTCTGGAAGGATGAGCAAGTCCCCTCATGGCTCCCCTCATGGCTTTGTTTTATTTAGACGGCTTACAAGGCAAATTCTTAAGTCACCTTCATTCATGTCAAGTTCCTGCAAGAGAAAAAACTATCATGAAACAGAAGCTACAGCTACAGCTTTTGTTTAAGAGGATGCTGTCAAGCCCTTTAAGCACAAATACCAAATATGTCTTCAAAGTTCTGAATTCTCCTGAGGACCATGTTCTATATTCCACTACAGTAGTCTTGCTTTTTAAAACCAGTCCTCTGGTATTTATTAATCTGAAGGAAATACAGGACCCTTTCAAGCAGAGATAAAAAACATGCTCACGGTTGATGGCATGGAAAGCTAGTCCAGTATTCTGAGCAGCAGCTTAACTTTGTGATGTCTTGTCTACGTTCAAATCCCCAGTGCACATGGTTGTTGGGGCTTTCTAATAGCAATTCACATGCATGCTAATTTTTCTCTGCCTCAGTCTTCCATCCATAAAATGGGGCAATAGGTTTGTGGGGATAAATGTTTGCAGTGTTGTGTAGAATTCACACCTTGAGATGACAGTTGCAAGGAAGCAAGCAAAATGCTCTTGATTAGAGGTCAAAGTTTCACATTGGTCCCCACGTTCTTCACTGCTGCCAAGCATTCAGGTGATTAAAGTTAACAATTTGCATGCTGTTGTCAGGTTTTGATTAATGTAAAAATATTTACTTGCACAAGGAAATAGAGTTCAAAACGAGTGGTATTTAATGTACTTTAGATCAGCCAGTTAAGAGACAGAAGCTGTGCTATGTGACTCAGGTGTATATTGCAAGTCATTCTGTAATCAACTGGATATTTACTGCCACAAGATGAAGAAAGGCACAGGGGATACATTCAAGCTACCCTGGAGAAAAGCACTACTTCTGACTCATTTTAAGAGGTGTCATATGCAAGGTACAAGTATGAAATTAGGGAGTGTGGATTGAGGGGATGAGTAGATGACTGTGATCTCTTCATCCAAAGGTCATATCATGCTTTCCAATAAATCCAAAGATAAATGTAAGTCCTTGTCTTTTTCTATGCAATTTACAAACCAGTTCAGCTGATAAGAATGTTTTACATTGCACGGTTCATCCAATACCAGAAAATAGCATCCTTAGAAGTGTTATTTATACAACATATTAAATGTACTTTTACTGCATTTCATAAATTTCCAATTTCCACAATAACTGATATTCTTCAAAATCCTGACTTAGACATCCTGTGACTATGGTATAATCACAGGGTTTTTGTGTTTGAATGGAAAATATCTGTTTTTTTCTTGTAGTTGTGAAAAATAACTTGAAAGCATGATTCATAAAGGCTCAAAAGCTAAATTTCAAATTAGAAAGTCAACATGCAGGTTTTCAAATCTCACAGTCTTTAAGCCCATCCTGGGATTTCTTTTAGGCTTGGCTCATTATTTTTGACATTACTTTTTGTTTGGAGATGGCAATCCTCTAGGTGAATGTTGAAGTCTTGCTTGGTTCCATTGTGCCTGTTCAGCTCTGTGCATGCATGCAGCAGTAGCTCAAGTGAGGATTTTGGTGGTGACATTCATGATACTATTGAACTTGTGATATTTCTGCACTGGGACATCATGTCTTTTTTAAGACAGATTCAAATTAAATGCTTAGGGTGTCCGTACCCACATAATATTCATACTGTCTTTTAGATTGCTCTGGGATTGGGAAGCGCAGCCAAGGGGCAAATATTAACATATCTTTAAACCTTATGAACCTCCTGAGAAACGTTACAGCACTAACATTCAATATCCACCAAATTATTGAGAATTATATGACACCTATCAGTCACTTTGATGTTCATGGGACTTGAGCAGTCTGTATCTTACTCACCCTTGCTTTGTGAGTGGCCTACCCTTGTGCAAAGTGATCCTCTCTTCCAAACCTTCCTTGCTGATTGCAGCACATCTCTTTCTTTTTCATGAATATGTTTCTGTGCCAATTTTACTCCCTCTCAAGAAGCTGCCTCAGCCTAGGCTGGCTCTGCTCTTGTGCCTGTTGTCCTCTCCAGCTGACAATGCTGTAAACCCATGCTGGCCAGCAGAGGCTCATTGCCTTGACCAGTTACAGTCACCTGGATGGTTTGTCCCCATCTTTTGCCTTTTCAGGCCTCATACACTCCATGGGGATGACTCAGCTGGTTCCTTTTCCTGATTGCCAATGTTACCAGCACCAAAGAGCAGACTGAGTGTAGCACAGCCAGGAGCCCCAAGATGAGTGCAGCACTGATTTCTTTGTGATTTTGCTACCTGTCAGCTCTTCGGTCCTTGGGGTGGGAAGCAAATTTTACTTTAACTGAAGCCAAAGTCACTCGTTCTGTAGCACATGCAGAAGGGTGCAGTTTATTTATTACTGGAAATATATGTCCCCACCCATGTAACATTGTACTTTTTCTTCAGCGGAGAGACCCTTGGTAATATAGTAGTGGGAGTCACAAAAAAAATTTTTTTACCTACTTAAGATTTATTTAAATCTTCATATTTCATTTTGAGAACAATCCAGCTGATTAAAATCCATAATATTTTCAGTTACAAAAGTTTTGACAGCATAAATCTACTTTTTGCATTTTCTTATATCATTAAACTGTTCTACTTTATGCTAATACTTAGTAAAGAGGGTTATTAGCACTGAGGGCGAACCTTAAAAGGGCTGGAGGTTTGATTCATCTATGAAGCACCGACAAATTTGGATTAATTATTCAAATCTAATCCAAACCTCTCGAGTCTGCAAAATTGGGCTGGAAGTCTCAAGAGAACAGGTTAGCTTGTGGGATTTCCAGTGCTGCCTGCCTAGTTTTCTGATGAGTCTACATCACCAGTAAAACCTTTTAAATGTACCACTTTTCAAAATTATATTTTAGATTCAGCATTGCCTGAACAATGCAGCTGGTGCCTAAAGTTTTCAGCACAGGTGAGAAGTGTTCCCCTGTCACAATTCTGCCTTTTTTTTGGAGTACATTACCTAGCAGTTCTGTGGAATTGAGGGTTAGGATCTTAAAAAGGAAGAGAAGATGCTGCTAAGATCACTGCCTTTTGAAAGCGATATCCACAGCCATGTTTCCTTCATTGCCAAAAGGTGTAAATTGCCCCCAGATATTCTGAGATTTTTTTTTTTTTTGTGCTGGGGAGTGATTCTGCTATGAAAAAGTTAATGTTTATTTAGCATGACAAATAGCTTTGAGTTTCCTAAAACTCATCATTTAAAATTGTGTACATACTTAATATTTGATCCTAAATCTGCTTCCAGTTAAGTCCCCTGATAATTAGATGTTCTAGGGCTGTAAGAAATAGTCCTGTGTCTGGGCAAAAATATATTGCCTGTCAAGACAAAAATTATGCTCTGAGGGACAAGCAGTGAGTCTGGTTTTATATTTGCAGAGCAGCTAGCACAGCAGGGTCCCTATCTTGATTTGAGACCTCTAGGAACTACTCCAAGATAAATATCAAATGATAACTCACGCCATTCTGCAAGAGGACTACAGATTTTCAAGGAACACTAGGGAATTTTGATTTTATGACCCCAAGAGGAGTAGCACAGACTTTTCTTTCCATTTAATGGACAGGGATGCTTGGGTTCTCTTGCTCAGTGACAGGCCAGCAGGCAGTGCCGACCCTAGTGTCTGACCTGTGATCAAAATTCCTCCAGCTTCTCAGGTACCAGCTTACCTCAGTTAAAAGAAGGTTCAAAGGCACTCTGTAGAAGGTAAGACATTCATCCCCTTTCTGGGATGCAGACAGAAAGCGTCACAGCTCATGGGTTTTGCAGTAAAAGGCAATTAATTATCACCTCGATGACCTCCTTTGCTATCAAATCACTACTCAAATGATTTTACTACTCTTCATAATGTGGCTAAATCCTGACAATTTTATCTATTGATTTCAGTGAAAAGTGATGAATGCTCATTACATTAGAAAACCTTGTATTTTATGGTTGCGCCACCTGACTTTGGGGAGCTGCTTTCATACACATATGTGTATTTATATACTGCTCCTCTGCTCTCCCTGTGTGTCATTTGTACAGTGTGGTGCTTAATATAATCCAGTGAATATAAGGCTCAGAATGTATTCTGGCATGTTTTGTGGCTGGAGATCTGTCTAAAACCTTCATTTAGTGCTTGTAACCACTTCTGAAAAACAAAAAGAGATTTCTTTATTTTCTCTCTTTTAAGAGAATAATTATTTGGCCAGCCCCTGATTTACAATGTTGGATATCACTTTGTGGTAGTTATAGTAAAGGAAAATTTGTGAAGCACAAGCTTTTCACCACTAAAATTTCACCATGGAGATGAGGTGGGGAGCTGGGAGCAGCAGCTTCATGGATTCCCTTCCTCTGCCCTCTCCTTTCTGGAGAAGGAAACAGGCCTGGAGTAGCTGCCCCTTCTCCCTTCCAATGTGTTTCGGTGCTGAGTCCCAGGGCTGTGGAGCTCTGCACACTCTAGGAGATCCTTTCTGCTGCAGCTGTTGCTCCTCTTTATCTTGAGAGTCCCAAGGGCAGAAGAGTCAGAAAGGAGGAGATTTTAGGCAGACATGGGCAACTTGTTTCTTCTCCTAAAGTAGTCACTTAATCTCTTTCACCCATGAGCAAGACAACTCTCCAGTGCTGTCTTCCCAGAGGTTGCAGCTCCCATAATCATTCCTGTGTCTTGCTCACCATGATTCAGTCCCCACAGCTGACTCACTCCAGTGGCCCCAATAAGATTGAGTTCCTTCTCTATCTACTTGAGTTGCAATGATGAAGGGAAGGAGGGGGAAAAGAAGCAGTGGGAAGCACAGAGCCTCTATGCTTCTGAAGAATGGCAGAAGGGGTCTCATATTTTTCAAGTGAGGGAAAAAAAAAAGGCTGTGCTATCTCTGCTGTACTCATGTTCCATTTCTGTTTTAAGTACTGGTAAAACTAAGGAGAATTTTTTTTTTCCCCATACTGAATTACAGTGGGGAGACAATAACTCCACTTTTCAGTCCAGTCAGACTTCTGATTTCAGTATTTCCTGTTGTGCTTTAAGGTCTGCTTGTGTGGGTTGGAAGGGTGGAGATGTGCCCTACTGACCATACTTTTCCTGAGTCATTGTGACACAGTCTGTTGAAGAAGGAGGTTTTGGGTCCACTGCTCTTTAGGCAATGAGCAGTTAAACAATTAACTTGTTCTTTAAGGAAGTTCAAGGATCTGATCTCCTCTTCCTAAGGAACAATCTTGACTTAAGCAAGACTCAAGTCCCCAGCATAACTTTTACTCTCCAGATCAAGTTGCCCAGCATAACTACTTTGTCTTTCTCAGCTAAATTATACCACCTGTCTGCAGATTTTTTTCAGCTCCTCCAGTTGCACATGGTGGCTTTGGTGAGGCCTGGTTGGGAGGAGAACACTCTCTCCATGGGGAATACGGATTCTTCCTTCAAAGGTTTTCTTGGTTTGGGATTTAGAGTTGAGTTGTGGTAGTAGCCGCACTAACAGCTGTCAACCCTCTCAAAGAGAGACAGGCAGAGCAACCAAACCCAAACAAGACACAAAACAAAATTCAAAATGTGTTCAGAGAAACATGCTACTTCAAAGGCAGGTGTAGAGGTCCCCCCGGAGCTCATTACTCTAGTCAGTGGAGAGGAGGGGTAAGGGAGAGTGTGGAATGGGAACCAGTGTCTATTCTTTTCCAAAAACGATAAGGGCATGAATAATAACCTGTCCCGCAATCTCTTTCCATGGGCCCACAGACCCTGGTCTCCTCCCCACCTCCAATCTCCGCAGAGGTGGAGTGGGCAGGTGTATCCAGGAAAGATGCCTGCTGTCAGACACACTGACGTGAATGCTCCTCCAAGTACAGTGTGTGTCACACAGACAACCTTCACTCTAGTAGCTCCTGCCTGTGCCATGTGGGCACACTGGGAGCCTCACCAGCTGGGGGTGAGGCCAGTATCCGTGGCTTGTTTGCTTCTCCATCTTTCCTGAGACTGTCAGCCTGGGAGGCAAATGAAATCTAACTGTGGTTAAAGATGGTGTGCCCTTTGGAGATTTGGAAATTGGTTTATATTAGACCTGTCAAAATAATTTCAGATGGACTAACATCCTGGGATTATGACTTTTCTTGAATTTCTTTAGCCAGTGAGCTTGAAGGTTCCCTGGCAAAGGGGTTATTCTAAAATTATCTGCATTTTTGAAAAACTCTCCTGACAAGAGTTTTGTAACTCTTGTCACTTCAATCTGTTCAGCTAGTCTGTCTTTCATGTCAGCTTGAAAGAGAAGCAAAAGTTAAGCAGGTAATGGATCATCTAACAAAAATCGGCTCTGATTCTTCAATTGTTGCTGAGGTAGACAGCTCACAGTACACTGAGGTTATTTCACTCATGCAAGGATTATATGAAGGAGGGATATTAATTTTATATCATACATGAAGGAGGCAAGACTTAGAGTGTCCATGGGTCATGTGCCAGCACTGCAGCAAGTACAAGTGAAACTTGCTGCTTTCCTAGCCTGCTGTACGAGGTGTCAGAGAGGAGCATAATGAAATACTGCTACAGGAAGCCATGGAGGGGCAGAGAAGGGGTAGCACTGTACACAGCTTTTCTTCATTGAGGGAGTGTTAATGGAGGGCCTCTGAGTTACCACATACACAACTGTGTGAGCTGGTAAGACCTGTGGTGGCGGAGAGCATGTTGTCAGCTCTGCAGAGATTGCTGCTGGGAAGGCAAGAGGGGGATAGCAGAGAAAGGCTCTGTGATCTCGTGTGCCTCGTGTGGAGCAGCGAGGTGTGATCAGCAGCCTGGTGTTTTGGAGCCTGCCCTCAGAACTAGCGAGGAGATTGCGAGGCAATAAAGCACATGGATGTGGTGTGAGAAACGCTGTGAGAAGTTGGCACGCTGGATATCACACACGGCAGATTTTGTGATGCTGGGTATCCCTGGAGAGAGAATACAGCAGAGCCAGTCCCTGTTCCAAGGCTTCTAACAGCATTCCCGTGACTTTGATTGTTTGCCACTCATTCTCCCCATATGCAGGCAAGACCCACTGATCTGGGAAACTATTGCAGCTGTTGCTATAAGCCTCCAGAAGGATCTAAAAGCTAATTGCAACAGCTCAACCAGCTGTTAGAATAAGGACTACATTCTCAGTTCTCAGATCCTGGCGTGTCCCTGTGGGATGGAGTTTCTTCTTCAGATCTAGGAAGCTGAGGGGAAGCAGCTGTGTTCTTTGCTGAGCCTGACTAACTAGACCAGGAGAGACTTTTCTGCCAATCAGGAGACTGAAAACTAAACAGCTGCTGTCATTTCAGTCCAGATTATGAAAGTTTTTACAAGGGGCTGGGATGCTGTGTTCAATTGATGCGCAGTGCAGTTTGCTTTCTGTTTCTTTTAACTGTTTCCTTTCTCGGTGCATTAGAGACTGACTGCACTGAAACCCCATAGGTCACTCTATAGTTTTGAACTTTTCTGGGAGAATGATATTTCAGTTCCCACCTTTCCTTGTGCTAAAAGCTTGTAAGGATTTTCTGCCTCCTGCATCTTGGACTTGCTGTAGCAAGACTGGAGAAGAGCAACTTTGATGAATATTAGCAGGAGATTGAGGACAAGCAGAAGGATCTTACAGAATAGTAGCAGTAAAGGTGGGGAATCTGCTGTCTGCAATTGCCTTAATCCACCAGACTCTGTATTTTTATTTAGTTCCTCCCAGGTGAGATAATACTGGAAATAATTTTCCCCATTTCAGCTGTTACAGGGAAAGGTTTTTCATCACAGGCTGGGGCAAGAATGGTGAGCTGAGGACAGTGAGAGACAGTGGTTTGTGTAATCATCCTGCTGGGCGAGCACCTCTGAGAACTGTGCAATTGCTAAGGATGGGATGCAGTAGCACACCTGGCTCTGCCACCTAGCTAATAAGCTCACTTGGACTCGGTTCTTTATGGAAGCACTGGAGTGTGTCTGCTCTACAGTCCCTAGGATGATCCACTTACTCAAATTATCCATTTTTTCCTTGTCCTGTAGGGCATCCCTGTTATCTTCCCTCCCTATTATCCAAGATAATAGAGAGCTGACTAGCAATAATGCAGTCACAATGGCTCCACGGTGTCTGAATGATTCCCATGTGATTGACATTGTGTGTCTGTCTGAAGCTTCCTGAAGAGCAATTCTCCACCAATGCTTCTTCCATCAGTAGGCATTAGACAGAACAGGGTCCTGTAGTGCAAATTTATTAAAGCCAAAGAAGAAATCTGTTTCCCTATGACAAACAGAATGAGACATGAATTATACAAATGGAGGAGCAATTCTTTATGCTTATGTGACTTACTGTAGACGTGGATCAAGGTCATAGGGATTTGGGGGTTTCTGTGTACTGTACCTGGGTTTCCTCCGCTCTCTGGGCCCATAGAAGAGTGCAGATAAGCAACACAGTGAGCAACAAACATCTCAAATGTTTTCGTGTCTGCCACTAAGCAAAAGCAGACTACTTGAAAGGAAATGGCAAGGGGTTTAATTCCAAACTGTCATGACACCCATCTTTTCAACATTTGGAGATTCTGGTCTGTATCAAAAGAAGCATTTAAGAAGATTTAGCCTGTTCATACTTAAGCGAGTCAAGGTTTTCCCTCTCATTGTATTTCTAGCCCAACAAGCAGGTCTGGAAATCTCACAAGAAAACTTGGTTTCTAGCTTGGTTTTGGTGACTTGGTGAAGATGGATATGATTCTTACTGAAATTTTAGTTTATCATTAGAGCTGAGGCTTGTGTGGTTCATACTAGTAATCACAGCCTACTGAGGTTCATCTCAGTGGTGCAATAACTCTGCCTTTGTGCTTCAGGTGGACCAATGCGGGAATGAGAACAGGATCTGTGTCCTCCACACGTTCAAAATGAGTTCTTCAGTGTTGAAGGGCAGGAGCCCAAAGGTGCCCATGGTGCCAAAGGTTGCAGGGCCTAGGGGCTTTCAGTCCAGTTTTGTGCTTTGCCTTGGCATCCAGATAAACATGAGAAGCATCTCATGTAAATGGAGATACCAATGAAGCTGAAAATGCAGTCAAAGGCTCAATTCCTATCTGGTATAAATCATAATACTGACCCATGTACACTGAATTATACTGGCAGACCTGGTAGTCTAAAACTTATTACAAAATTGATATGCTTTCTATTCAGCAAACATTTTGTCACTAGATTTTTTCTGCAAGTAATGCTAACTTCAGTTCTCAACCCACTGGCTGTTTTGAGGCATTGTAACTTTGGCCATTCCTTTTCTTTCTCAGAGTGTTTTGCAACCCCTTACCTTTGTGCCGTGGCAGTCACTGCCTAAGTACCATGCCATGTGTGAGGGGAAGGCAGGAACTTTAAAAAAATACAGAGTGAATTATGCACTTTCCAGAACTAATCTTCAGACACTTGATCTGTGCTAAAATGCATGAGGCTTTAGGGATTTGTGAACATTTTCATGAATAATAAGAGCTTCACAAATAACAGGAGAGTGAACTCGCCGATCTTATTCCCAAATCTTTTATATATATAAGAGATATGATTGGCTCTAGCTTTCAGAAGGGGTTTGGCAGCAGGTCACTTTTTTTCTGATCAACAAAGAATAGGTCATATGGGAAAGGAAGATGAAGCACATTATTTGCAGGGCTCCTACATCCATGAGTATTCTTGACTTTTATAGATTTTTCAGTAAATTAGCATAACTACATTATCCAAGATTTCTTGCAGTTGTTTTCCCTCCCCAAGTTGATGTGACTGAGAGAGAATGCGAATGCAACAGCTTAAAAAGAAGATGGGAGGAAATTATCATATTTAATATTGTTTATACCGAAACTGGCATACTTTATAGAGCATCATCTGATTAACTCATTTCCAGCCCTGCGGCGTGTGTGCGTCTATGACGGCAGGGAGGAGAAAAGAGAGCTAGGCCATGTTTTTTTCCTGGCATGAGGAACTGTTGCTGTAACACTTGTGTGGCTGGCAGCGTGAGACATAATATTACCTTGAAGAAAACCTTTAAGTGTTGGATTAATTTCCCACCATCTGCATTCTATCTGTACTGGAAATCTAGATCCAGAGAGAAAGACTGGGGAACAGATCTGAGTAGCTGGCAATTAGATTTGGAGAAATGAAAAATGTTTTCAGAGACTCCTTACTAGTCAGCTGTTTGGTGGCTGCAAGGGTTTGGTCAGCTGAGGAGCCAGTTTTGGAAAAGGCTCTTTGGCTTAATGTCCCGAAAAGATTGGCAGAGAGGAACAGTGCCTTATTGCAGAGGTGCTGCCAGTCGCAATTAGAGACAGGCTGTTGGGTGCTGGCAGCTGAAAAAGGAATACCAAGCTCTAAGGAAGCATCCAAGGAAATTGAGCTAAAAGTTATGACCAAATGGAATTTGCTCAAAAGGTGTGATGTTGTGTCAGGATGAAACCTTGCCATGAAGCAGCCATAGATGTAGGGAGAGGAAATGGTGAATGGTAGAAGATCAAAGCAGAAAGGACTGGAAGGAAGAGGGAGCAGCAGAAGGAAAAGGTGAATTTCAGGCACCTGTCATTTCTTCTTTGGCTGCAGCTTGCATCAGCAGTGAACCACGGAGGGCAAAACCGTCAGGAGAGAAGATAAGTCACTGAATATTCAGTGTAGCTGTCTTGTGCAGCCCAGAAGGGATGGCCCTGTCTCAGCTGCCACCTAAAGCACAAAGGGCCCTTCCCAATGTGCAGCATGACAGGGAGGTAGGGGCTGAGTGAGGGTGGTGCAGCTGCTGGTGGGAGCTCTGCCTGCTGTAATGTGCTTATGTTTGTGTGTTATTTTCTTCTCTTCTAGGTAAGTGCCTAAAGTGCTATGAATGGTTCTAAGGTGCTCTGGCAGATGCTATACTGGCATCTCTCTGGCTTCTCCAAAGAAAAGAGGAGGAAAATACAGCACTCTCTGAAATGGTAACACCATAACCTGTGAAGTAGATGTGTCATGATGTGTCACAATGATGTGTTGTTGATTACTGAGCAGTTCCCCTTCTGTACTTTCATCTGTAAAGCTGGGGGTTTTTTTGTGTTTAGTGATAACCCAGAGTCAGTCAGAAATGCACATACTGTCTTCCTCAGCCTGGGAGTTCCACCCCCAGTCCCAGGTGACAACAGTCCCCTTGATGCCATAGCAGAGCTTGCATGCCATGACCTGTATCTTGGCATCTGCTAACTTTTGTTCTCACTGTTTCCAGCTCTTCTTCAGGCCTCCCTATAGGGTTAGTAGATCATTTATAGAACAGCTTAAATATCAGCCCAAAAGTATTGTGGCCTTTGTTTCTCTTTCTGCATTCAGAAATTACTGGCTATTTGGACACTGCAGAAATCCATACAGTCACATTTCATACCTTACCTCATCAAGTGCAGGGAGGTCCCTGGATGAGATTTTCTACATTCCTTTTCCTCTGGCTGACTTCTGATTCACCCAGTGGGGGATTGTTTTGAGAACATAGTGACAACCAAGCAAAAAGAAAATTCAGAACAGCACTTGGGGCAAAGCTCCTTGGCAGTGAGATGAATTGAGCTACTCAAGGGAAGTGCTGGGAATGCTATTGTTTGTGACGTTTAAAACTCTCTAGGTCAGAAATTGCAGGGAGCAGTTCTGGGCTTGGCAAATGGACGTACTGGTGGAGACGATGGGTCTTTCTTGTCTCTGACAGCTTTTATTTATTATTATAATTTATTGTTTTATTAGCTTCGGATCGTTGACTTCACCTCTAGTTCAGTTTTGCTGTATATACTATACAGTCCATTATAAGCATGGAACTAAATGAAATGCTTTTGTGCTGATGTGGTGCTTGTTTGTTTCCCAGTGGAGCAAGGTGATATAAGCACATGCATTAAATATATTTATGACAAATTTCTCATCCATTACTTTTATTTAGAGTGGTTTTGAAGTAAAGTGGATTCTGCTGGAAAATAAACATCTTTCTGAAAGCTGACAACAAATCCAAAAGTGTATTTGCATCCTTACTGGTTTTGTGTGTTTTGGGGTTTTTTAATTTCATTTTTATTTTTACAGCTACAAAGACAAAGACAGCTACAAAGCTGCAAGGGAGGAAAAGAGATCACCACTTTGTTTCACATGCAGCTGGTGTAATAGATCCTGGCTCATCAGTGCTTGCTGGGGGAAATATTGCTCTCCCTTTCCTTAAGAGCTAGAGTAGCGACAACACAGCTGAAGATTGGGCCACGTCTGTTCTTCATGGTCCTGAGCTGGAACAGCTTCCCTGAGCTGGGAGACATTTTGGAGCTACTCTGTCAAATCTTTATTGCCTTAAGATCAGGAAAGCAATTCAGCATTCAAGCATATGGCTATCATTAAGCAAATTTTTGTATATGAAAAGCCCATCCTTTAGTAAAGAAAGAAAAGAGAAGATACTGTTGGGAGAGAAAAGAAATTAGCATTTGATTTCTTGTCCCTAAAAAAAAGGCAGATATATGGACCTGTATATGTTACCTGTGAGATGCAGGGCTGTGGTAAATGCCAATCCTTCATCTGTGTTTTAGGGCACTATGTGCCTCCTGAAAGGAAAATGATGCTTACATTAGATAATAATGTCAAATAACTGAAGAGATTTCCTCTTGAGGTTGAGTGCATTCCTTCTTGGCAAGTCTGCTACTTCCTGTCCTGACATACTTCAGGGAAATATTCTTGCTTCCAGACTTTTAATCTTCCCTAGTGTCCATCATTTCTCTAGGATATTAGCTTTTTGTTGTTGTCACAGCCTCACTGATAGGCTTCAGCAGGTCTTAGCCCAGGTTGCAGCTGGGCTTATCTGGCTTAGCCAGATAAAATGCAGCTACGGTGTCCTGCACTTGGACCATGTTTATGAACATACCATGAAACTGAAATTCCTCTGGAAGAAAAGCTTTTCATCATTTCATCCCATAGAGCTAGATTACCCTTATTAATAGAAACCCATTAAAATATCCTTCTACTGTGAAGTGGCTAGAAAACCTTGAGTACCTTTTCATGGCAGGTCAGTTTTTATTTTTGATTTTTATCCTTTTTAGCCAGACCTTTTCCTACTTGTGTGGTTGTCTTTATTAATTTGATCTGTGGTTTGGTTTGCTGTTTTTCAACTCACTTCCCCAAAAAACAATGACCAGATTTTGGGGGAATCCTAGGGTCTTCATGAAGCCGTCTATCCTCATCTATAACCAGTAGGAAGGTAGTTGGTGTAAGAGTTTGTATCCATACACAGTACAGTCAGCTGACATTACCTCTGATAGTGACCTTTCTTAGTGAACTGAGCTAACATACGATGTTCATGTATCCTGTTTCTTGTTTTATTTTGTCTTTTTTTCCCGTTCAAGTTCTGTACTGTACCATCCCTGATTGCGCATCTCCTGGGCTCTTCTCTCTGAGGCTGTGGAAGAGACCTGCCAGATTCTCCCAAATGAACTTTAACAAACATTGTTAGGGAGCCTCGTGGATGGTGATGCCTACATCTAATGATTCTGCACCTTGCATGCAAAGCAAACGGCAGGCAGGACTGAAAAAGCAGTAGTGAGGACAAATTTTAATTGCCATGCTGAGAGGTTAGATAAGAAGTCATGAAAGAGATTGGAAAAATGTGAACATTTATATACCATAGTAAGACCCTAAGGCTGCAGCTGTGTTTGAAAATGCTTCCAAATTTGGCTACTAAAAGCATGAGAACATGCAGGCTACTAAGCTTTTCTTCCTCATTCCCTTGCTTCCCATATTCTCCACCAATTAATTTGCTTTTCTTCTCCTTCTCTAGCCTTTCTTTGTTTTCATATTCTGTTGTCTTTCTGATCTTCTGTCTTGATTGCCTGAGTGATTCCTCTCTGTCACGCATACTTCTTTTTGTGCGTTTGCAATTTTTCTTAATCTACAATAAAGCCAGTGCCTGATTGTCTTTGAAAGTGGATTCTACCTGAGCTATTTATCAGCTATGTAGTTTGCACTTCCTTCATCTTGTTAACTATTTGGTATATAAAGACATATTGCATGCAGTCAGTGGATAATTCAGTTATAAACTATGCTGCATAGAATTTCCATTTTTTGTCTGTTATTGTGGGAACTGATGTGAAAAGTTTCATCCTGATACAGTTGATTTTTTTGTTGCTCCTTTCTCTCAAGAATTCTTGGCCCTTTTCTCCCAATGTCCCTTTTGGGTTCTTGGTGATCTTCTTCCATGGATCAGTTTAGTTGAATCTCCTGCTGTATGGATTTGATCACATGGATCCTCATCAAGTGATTAAGCAGAGCTCAGTGTTCCTGAGAGTGAAGGACCCTGTGCACTTGCAGGTAGCATCCAAGCACTCATTACCCTGTGCAGGATGCTGTCTCACCCTAAACTGTAGTAATGGGGGCCCTTTTAACACGTCTGAACTGAATTTTGTTCAACAGTCACAATCAAACTGGATTCTTAATAATTGCAAATTGTTGTGTGAGCCAAGTAGTGGATTTGTGTAGTGTTCAATACATTAAGCTCCCAGATCATATGGAGAACACTGGAGGAAAGGAGAAAATGTTTTGAGCTTCTTGTTACATAGTAGTCACTTTTGTCCAGTGCTGTCAACATTACCAATATAATGGGCTCAATGTTGGTCAGAAAGAGCCCAGACTTTGGCACAAGATCAGAGCTTTTATGGGCCCCCAGAGACTGAGATGTTGTGAAAGGCTGGCAGGTCTCATCTGACAACGATATGCTGTCTTTAAAGTGCCTG
This sequence comes from Dicaeum eximium, assembly GCA_013396995.1. Lineage (NCBI taxonomy): Eukaryota > Metazoa > Chordata > Aves > Passeriformes > Dicaeidae > Dicaeum > Dicaeum eximium. The sequence goes on along the minus strand of VWZP01007814.1, from coordinate 523,120 downwards.
TCTGCATCAGTCTGTGTCAGCTGGTGAAACAAATCCAGTCAGCAAATCCTCTCTTGGTCCTGTCCTTTCATCTAGTGATGAAACAACTGTTGAAGTCTCCAGATGTGTGCTGTGGTGCTGTTCAAGTAAGGAGAATAAGCAACCAGAGGACAAGAGGACTTTTGATAGATGCTAAATGAGAAGGGGAACGGTCATTCCTGTCTCCTGGGCTCGGGTCCAGGTGAACATGCGTAGGTGGAGCAGGATGTAAATGTCTGTGCGGGCAGTGCAGTGATCTGGATCTGAGATGATTTGGAGGAGGTGTGCTACAGCAGTTAAATGCAGGACATTCATTTGCTGGGAGCTGACTTTGATCTTGGAACAGGACTAGTGTGTGAAATGAATTTTGCTAGGTCTTGGTCTGTCTCCAATTGAGGGACTCCTGCATGAGGAGATGGATGAGATTGGAGTGCAGCTTGCATTGCAAGAGTCAGCCTGGGTCCTCTCTTTGGGGGGATGCATTTTCTTGGGACTCAGGCTGTGTCAGACAGCAAAACTGGGAGACAATGTCAAGAATTAGGGAACAAACCTAGAAACTGAGGGTATGCATAACTCACTGTATGATACAGTATCTGTTTCATTGACTTGCAAGCCCAAGTTTCTCTCCAGAATTTATTTTTTGTATCTTGCATCCCCTGGTTTCTTTGGCATAGATCTTTACATTGGTTTCTGGGATTCTAGAGGATTTCTGGTTTTCTAAAGATAGTATCTCTTCCCACAAAATTATTTAAAAAGCCCTTCAACTTTAGGCATCTTGTGCCTCCTGGTATACACAGAGTTTTATGCTTGTGATACAATAAATCTCAGTTAAGGGTTTAGATGTGAACACAGACCTCTAAGACTATTTCTAGGAAACCTGCGGGATTTTCCAGTACTCCTCTGACCTACACATAATGGCTGTAACATGTGCCACACAAACTGTGTTTACATGGATGACATTTAGGCTGAATGGAAATACTGCCTCTCCATTCAGAAATTAATTTCCCCACCACTTTCCTGCCCACCTGACTCCCTTGGTTGCTCACTTTCTCTCTCTTTGCCTGGCCTTTAGACACTGCTGCAGGATGCCAGTTCTGGCTGCTCATGCTGTGGCCATCCCTGCCTTTGTTTTACAGTCAAAGCCAGGTATGCTCTACACCATCCTAGAAATTATGAGCTTCTCTTTTTTTTGAGAAGTCAGGCAGTGGGAAGTACCCACTCTGACCTGAGTCCCTGCAAATCTTTGGGCCCACCACAATACCACCAGTGAGGACTCACAGCAAGGTCATTCTGTGCTTACATTGTCCTCCAGAGAGATCCACATGCCAGCAGAGTTAATTACACTAACAGCCACAGAAATTATATTGGCCCACCACTGGCCTAGTGAGATGAATATCTCTCTTTCTTACTCACAGGGGGATGTTAATGGTATTTTTATTAACTGGTGACCTGTTGACTGCTATTAGAATATAGATTGTATGCATAAACCAGGTCAGGGTACTGGAGATATGATTATAGAGCAATTACTGTGTCAGCCAGTGTGGCTTCTAATCAGAGCTGGCAAAGAGCCTTTGGAAGCCTGAAAACTGTTTTTGGAGTCCAGCAAGAAGAAACAGCTTTGGATCAAAGTGTGTATTGTGCCTTTGCATCTTTCTGGAATTAAATGTCTGATTTTTTATGATTAGGATGGGCAGTCAAGGCAGAAAGAAATCTTAAGAAGCTCAGCTTTTAGTGGAGCACAACTGATTAGGGGAGTTCAAAGTTTGCAAACTTTTTCTTTTTTTCCCTTTTTGTTTTTTGGTCCCTATTCTCCTTTATTATATGGTTTATGTTTATTTCACTGAGCTGACTGAGGATAATAATTCTGCTCTTGCCCTTTAAAGTGAACTGCAAGGTCATGTGGCTGAGTGTCTGGAATATCAGTAAAATTATGACACTAATACATGCATTTCATTTCATGGGGGCCATAGCTACAGAACCAGGTTTAGAATTGTTTGACATTTGTCAGAATTATTAAAGAGGAAAAGAAATTATAAAATCGAGAGCTGGAGTGTCAGATGTAGAACCAGGGGCTTGCTTTCTCTTAGGAGCAACTATTCCTTTGGAGGTTGGATTGAATACCCTGATTCCCACAGGCTATCACTAACAGCACCACTGATCCTAGTGAAGTGACTGGAATAAGTGGAAGAACCACTTCACATGGACAAGAGCTCAAGGCTCCCGTGTGGCTTGACTGGTGCTTGTAACCACTTTTATATTATCTGCATTTATGGGTTAGACAACAAACTGTGTTGAGCTCACCAGCACACCTGCCAGATACACTTAAATTTGATGTTTTGCAGTGGTGGATCCAGCTTTGCTGGAGAACAGGACACAGCACTATTTGCATATTTATGATTATCCTCTTCCAAAAAAAAAAAAATCCTAAATTGTCTGAGATTTGAAAAACTAAGTAATCTCATGGTAATCTGAAGCTGAAACCGGATTTGTAACTCTGGTTCTCTGGTTTATGAAAAGAACATATGTGTTGAGATTCAAGAGGAAATGAAATGCTTATAGATTTCACTTGATGATTAATATCTACTATATTGCTTGGGGAATAAATTATCTTCACTCTATTTTGGAACTGGAATTCGTCTTAAATAAGAAAATAAAATTTGAATTATGAGTCTGTACCAGGCTCTCTGTTCTGATAGAGTTCAGTTGCATGCAAAAGCTTGAGTGGGAAGGCATGTTTGTATTTTTTCCATTACATTTTGAATTATCTTTCCAGTTTCCGTTGTTGTCAATGTGGTTAATCAGTTTTGTGTATTCTAAAAAATTCATCAATTGATCTTTTGAGATTTGCTTCTATTCCAATTGCTTTTTAACATGTGAATGAAAAGGGCATATTCCGAGGGCACAGAAAGAGGAAAGGGAAGAGCAAGTGATTAATGTGCTGCCTGAACCAAACCTCTTGTTAAAGTAAAGGGAGAAATGTCCCTTCCCTGCCAATGTGTGGTTCAGTCCACCACACAATGATGGCAAGTCTTTTCATACTTTTTTTTTAACATTAAAGTTTACTTTCTATGTTATTTCCATAAAAGTGTTTACTTTTTAAATTAAAAAAAAAAAAAAAAAGGAAAGGCCTTTCTTATCACTATTTGGGGGCAGAAAAAACTTGGTGATATGAAACACAAAACATCAATAATGAGAATGGCACTGAAAAACACTATACATTATTATTTCAGGAGTTGTGATTTTTAGCTGATATGATGATTCTTTGTGTTTTGACTTATTATCTTTTAATACCAAGAGTTGCTACTAAGGCAAATTTTCTTTCTTATACAGTTTTTCTCTGACTAACTTCCAGAAGTCTGCCATCTTATTTAACACTCTGTATGTCAGAAATTCCCATTTCAGAGATGACTCTGTTTCCATCAAAGCTGCAGCCGTACTTCACAATTTCACTTATTAACAACCTACTGAGATAATTGGGTCTGCCCAGCTCATTAAAAATAAAATATTGATGTTTTCTTAGGGTGGATGTAATTATCTTGCCCCCACAGGGAACAGGCAGCATGAAGGAGGAATGGTGTGGTCTAATACACATCCTGCTATGCACCTGCCTGCTGCTCTGTGGCGAAGGAAATTAGGGATTTCTGGTGCAGTTACAGTGGGTGAAGGTTGCAATGCAAAAGAAAATATTTTCTTTCAAGCCTGGACAACAGGAATTTTTTTTTTTTTTAATTTTTCCTTTTAATTTTTTTTCTTTGAACAAACAGGGTCCAACAGGAATGTGTCACAATGCTTCTCTCTGGTGTCCTTTATTGTGCTGTAGTATTCTCTGTAGTATACAATTGCTAACACTTAATTCCAGGCAGGGATGTCTTCTCAGATTTTGTATAACAATGAGTAGCAAAGGAGCATGTTCCTCTTCACGGCCTCACTTGAAGTTATTAAAGATGAGATTACTGGAGCCAGTTCTACAAGTAAAAACTTATATCCTCAGCTTGTCTTTTCTGAGGTTTTTTTTGACAGCAATTTCTTCAGTGCCCTGTATTTCTCTCTGTAAGGCACTGAACAGGTTGCTCTCAAATCCAGCTGCTAGAGGTTATCAAATGTTTGATTAGATAGCAAAGACATCAAGCCACCACAGAACCACTGGTGAACTAGGAGCACTGGTGTCCTCCCATGACCTGAGTTACTCAATTTTCCTTGTCTGACTGTAACTTTGAGAAGCTTTAATGGTGCTCTACTGGCAGTGGATTTTAATTTCCCATTGGTAAAAATGGATATGGAAGTCATAAGTATCAGGAAAAAAAACCAAAGCACTTTTGGCTCCCCGTCTCATTCTTTGTGGTTGTTTTAAATTCATGTTTGAAGACAGACACAAGAGAAAATCTAGAATATCAGAGAGCATTTAAGTAACTTAGATGTACCTGTCTCATTGTGCTATTTTGGGTACATAGGATCTCAGATCTAATTGAAAGTAGCCTGTTCCGTGTTCTCTGTGGTGTGCTGCAGCTCCTGCTTAATCCTGGTTGGAACTAGATTGAGATTCCTCATTGCACCCATGGCAAATCCTCTGAGGGTTCAAGAGCTTGGCCATAGACTGTTGGGTACTCTCACTGTTTTGAAGGCATCCTGAACTTCCTTAGAGCTAGAATCTCACTTTTGGCTTTTGGTCTTTTATGCTGGTCCAGAGGATCATTGCTGTGGAGTGGTCTGTTTGGAGGCACTGGTCATTAATTAACTCAGCCCCTTGGGCAGGTACAGTGCTGACTGTGAGCAGGTTAGTGTTCTGACAGAGACAGACATGTAAGGCACTGGAGAAGCTCACCAATGTCTTCTCCCGGAAAGAACAGTAATTACTTTTGAGGGAAAGAATCCCACATGGTTTTTATACAAAGTTTCTTTCCAAGTAGGCATTGCTGAGTTACAGAGTTTGGTTTTGTTAAGTACTGTTCCTCTGTGCCACCTCCTGTATGTACACCAGCCCCGATCCAGATGACTTTGGCACTAGGAAGAATTGCAACGTCCATTTCAGGATGATCTGAGAGGAAACAAGCTCCCTGCAGTTTTCAAGCCTGTGGTCTGGGGCCTGGCTGTAGGGTCGCCTTTCTTTGTTTCTCTTCCAAGTTGAGCTATTACCAGCTTAAAAGCTGAAAAAGTCCTGTTGTGCTCTCTTCTCTAGCATCAGCATTGCTAAGGGATTTTTCTCTTTCTTAGAAAGGCTCCTAGTCTGGTGTGCCACAAATGATGTATCTAGCTCTGCAAAATGGCTGGAGGCAGCATTATAATTTCACAAGTTTTCTTCTGCAGTCAGCTCTGAAGTGCTTCACATGGAGGTTGATGATAGATGTCTTTTGAGCAGGAATTAGGGAAAGTAGACTAAAAGCAGCAGGGTTTATTCCACTTGTCTTTCAAGGCCATGCTGTCTCAGACTTGGCAAAGTTGGGGCCCTCTCACTGTTACTGGGACTGAAAAATCATCTACTTCCAACATGCCAATGAAGAAAACCTAGAAGATGGCCTTTAAATAGGCCACTTCCTCCTTCAGCAGACAGGGAATAAATGGTCACGTTTCTGAAAAATCTGGCCATGTTGTGACTATAACAGTCACAGTAGAAATTACTGGGCCCTGAGCACTTTAGTATATCTGGCCTTTGTTTGGATAATGGAAGCTGAGCAGTTTGGAAAAATCTGTCCCTAATTATTGGTGCAGAGCCCTTGAAAATCTGCCCCCGAGCTCTTCTCAAATAAAAATCTGGCCTCATGGGCACAACACTGTCAGAAGCAGAGCCTGGCATAAAGTGCTTCTTATCCTTTTCAGTGATTTTGTCCTCCTGTGAAGTTTCTAATTTATTTTAATTGCTTTAAAACTTTTTAAATGAGGCTATTTAATGGCTAGGATTTTGACTTATGTATCGAAGCTTCAGTGCACTCCGCATTAAATGGCGTGTATTCCGTTATGCCTAAATTCTATTGTTATGCCTGCCCTTTGTGCCGGCTTTTCATTTTCCAGTTTGGGGGTAGTTGCATTTCTAGGGCTCCCATCTGTCATAATTTAGTGTTTCTTCAGCACTTTTTCTCATCTTAGGAAGCCATTCAGCATGTCCAAATATTGCTTTATGCCCGCATGGACAATGCTCGCTGTCGTTGGAGACGTCTATTCTGTTTCACAAAGGGAAGCCTTGCGGTACATCTGAGTGCTGACTGAAGGCAAAGATATCTCTTTGAGCCACTGGGTTGTAAAGAGATGAACTCACTGGCTGTCCTCTCTCAAAGCTTTTCAAGAGCCTGACTGTTCATGGGGGATTCTTTGCATGGACCACAATTGAACGCAGTTCTTCCTGTGATTGCTGTTTTGCAGAGGGTAGCACTATGTAAAAGTAGGCATGGAGTTTTGTTGCATTGAAAAGAATATCCCTGTTACCCATTGGTTAGAGCTAAAAGGCTGAATTCGCATCTTCTTAATTAGGTCCTCCCGTCTGTGCTTTCAGGTGGGTACCATTTTGGATGGTGTTTGTCCCAGCCCTCTCTCCCATCTGAAGTGGTATTCTTCACTCTCTTCTTTGTCAGTGAGCAGCAGCAAGAAAGGTCACTTTGAAAATGCATCCACCCACAAGCGGGGAAGGGGAGCAGGGTCAAAGCAAGCAGAGAGGTAAATGCATAATCCAGCGAGTTACAACTAGGTCACGAGACCCATCTTACAATGCCAATCTTTGAGAAAGTAGTCAGAACTCTGTTACAACTGAGAAAGTAGGGGCTTCTGCCTCCATGTTTCATTGAGAACAGGTCAAGTGCCACAATACCAACACAATGCCAAGAAGTGGAGACATCCATTCCAGTGGCTACGACAAGGTTAGTGCGGCCACAGAGATTTTTTATGTTCCCTTGGCAAATTGGGAAATCCCCTTGCCTCATTTTCCATTTGTAGCACAGGGATCATAATGCCTCTCTGTCCCACAGAGCCACTCTGAAATTTTTTCCCAGTCTTCTATTCTCTTGCCTTTGTAAAAGCAAACTCCTTGCATTTGTAGAATCAGCCATGGATAGAAAGCAGCATTCAAGGGGTCTGTCAACTTTGTGTTGAATATAGTATGATCAGCTTCATAATTAGGGAAGTAGGGTTTCTTAAATATAGATTGAAAATATAGAGAGATCTAAGCTCAGACTTGATTTAACAGGAAAACTGCCACAGATTGCTTGACTACTGACACGTTTTATTTACTGGCCTGAGCAAGTGAGATTCCAGCACAAGTTTCTGCTATTGTAGAAATCAAAGTAATGAATTTAGCTCCAGGAATATCTGTTGTTACATTCTTCACTTGCAATGCAACTGAAATTTCAACTCTACAGTTTTAGTGAGAAATCCTTCCAGTTAGATTGACTTGTATTTCTCCTTAATTTGACGTTGTTCTAAGACAGACCTGGAAGACTTTCAGGTGTGTGTTTGGTTTTCAGTGAGGATTTTTTCCATTTTGCACAACTACTGCACCAGATGTGACAGAAGAGAAGACACTCAGTAGGGACTGAGATAACAGGAATTCTCTGAAGTCAGGCAGAGGCACACTGAAACAGTTGGGGATGACTGAGTGTTGGAAGAAATCTGTATTCCATTAAGTCAGGAGCACTGTGCTTTCTGGAAATGTGACTGGTAAGAAAAAGGAGTGATCTCTGCTATTTCTTACTCAGTGTCTGCATCTACTCACTGATATCTGTGCCAAGTTTTAAATTAATTTAGCCCTGCTTTGCTCTTCTGTGTTTTAAGTGCTAGGTGGAATTTCGACAGATGGGTTGTTGCAGCTTAACAGATACACTCACCTCATTCTGATGCTTTCACTTATTTATTTATTTTAAAGGCACCCCATTTTCCCCTCTCCATTTAAAATACAATCCAATAAATAAGAGTGTCTGAAGGAGCTCTAGAAGGATTAGGGATTGTCTCCCTAGAGGCCGACTGACATTTCTGCTCTCTGAAAGTCCCTGCTCAGCTGCCTCTTCAACCAGCAAACCTTGATTCCAGCAGCCATCTGATTAAACAACAAAGCATCAGCAAGTACTAAAAATCCCTTCTCTTGGGCCACTCTGCACTGACAGCAAGGGCAGAAACAGAAAATGATGAAAAGGGAGCAAGTCTTTTGGTGCAAAACATGTCTCTTGGTACCCTATAGAGAGCTGGAAGATGAAATGTTTTCCTTTGTATGATCCTGGCTGGTCTGCTGCTTGCTGTGTCCTAATAGCCTGGATGCTGTTTGTAAGTAGACAGAGGTTTGATTTGTATCCTATGCACCACTGTGTGTGTATGTGAGGTTGTGCAAATAAGGGCTGTTAACTCCATGATTAGACTCGGGTATCCAAACATTACTCCATGTGAAATGATGTTTTACAGAACCTCCTCTGTGAGACATTACCATACCTTCCCACAGTGTCCTTGCCCCCTTGTTCTCTCTCTGGCAGCCCCCCTCGATGTGGAGCTGCAGACAGATCTGGTGCTCTGCTTTGGCTTGCACATGCAAGCCAGCTGATGCTCATTTGGGCAACCCCTGACCTGTCCTAACCCAGGGCCCTGCAGGAGTGCCCAGCTGGTCTCTAGAGCAGTGCCAGGCTAACACAGCTATGCTGGTTTTGGGACCTGATTAACATCTCCCTCCAAATTACAGCTGGGGGGGTTCCATGGGACAGGAAATTCCATACCTGCTGGAATTGGTGCTTGATGTGTCTTGCCCCTGTGACTCATAGACCTAGCAATGTTGCCAATTTTAGGGCTTTTTTTTCAAGGGTGTTGTTATAGTTGGTATATTTCTTAAAGTCACAGCTCTGGGTGACATGCTATTACATGAAAATCCAGCCTCCTGTTATCTTCTTTTTAAAGGAAATTTCTAGTCCTTCTGGTAGACAGAGGAGATTTATATTAAAAGGAATAGAGAGAGTGGAAAAGAATAATTACAATGTGTGGGTTTGTTTTTTTTTTTTTATCACTGTTTTTAGGCAAGCATCTTGCATTTGGAGGAAGTGGATAAGTTGTTTCTTTGTTTGTTTTTCCAGTCTTGAAGGATCTTCTTTATTATTTAGATCTAAGGATCTAAAGGTAGATATGCCACTTCCATCATATCCCACAAGAATAATTTTTTCTGTGCTGGCCATATCCTATAGCAACCAACACCAAAAACATGGACATTGTTGTATTTAGACCTCGATGAGACTAGATGACACTGCTTTTCAGTGTCTGTTCAGTATGGGAGGTAATTCTCAAATCATACTTGAGTTCTTATCCTTTGCTAATGGGAGGCAGTTGTAGAATTGACTGAGGGGTTTTTACTCAGCAGACCGAGAAAATATAGCAGCTTTACTCCTTCTCTCTCAAATTTGCCTTTTAATTTTTGCATCTGAATTATGAAATGCCACCTCCAATGGCCACTGCCATTAACAAGGAGCATTAATATTGATGTTGGAAGGTCCTGCTGCTGTGCAGCAGGGTGATTTAAGGGTCAGAATGATCAGGGATAGTATCGGAGTAAATAAAATCAAGGTCCAATTCGTATTTTTTTTTCATCTATCTTCCCTCCTCCCCCCACCCCGGGCAGAATTAATAAAATAATTTAAAAGAAGGGGGAAAAGAGTGAAGTGACAGATCCTCTAGGCAGCTGACTCAATTGGTTTGTAACATTTTCTGCCTTTCTGGCTTCTTTCTATCCCTGCTGCCACCTGTCAGGGCAAAGGCAGCGCGACAAAGCCTGATGCGAATAGAGCTGTGCTATCTGGATGGCAGCAAGCCACAGCCTGTCTCTGACTGGAAGAGAAAAGAGGCTGGATGGCCAAGAGGTTTGGGAGAGTGGCTCACAGGTCTGCAGTAGGGATGGGAAAAAAAATGTCAGAGCCTGTCCATTGTGCCTTTTTCTCATAAAGCTGAATGAGTGGGGCTGATTCTGGATTTTGTTTTTGTGGCAGAAACTTTCATGACTACTGTTTTTACCTTTTTCTGTGACTAAGTCAGAGCTAGTCTTTTAAGCTGCCACAGAGGAGACAGTGATGCTGCCTCCGTGCTAGTCTGTGGCCCTGAGCAAGGCACCTTGTGCCTCCTTCTCCTGCCTACACAGTCACCACGATCTGCTCCCAGGTGTGGTCCAAGGCTCGTGTGTGTCAGCCATGGGAATGGATGGGATAGTTATTAATGCCAAAGCGGCATTGCGTTTTTTGAGGGTGGGTTGTAAAGCTCTGGAGGGTGTGGAGAGTAAGAAGGAGCTCCTTTCTCCAAGGCAGTGGAGGCAGAAGCAGCTGCCCAGTGTGAGTAGAGGGCCTGTGGTGAGAGGCTGCTGCAGCACATCTGTCCAGCTGTCCAGGCAGGGAGAGCTGTCAAGCCAGGAGCCGTGCTTGGACAGGTTCCCTTGCTGGGCACTCAGCTGAGTCATCCTTCCTCCATGGCATGCTGGAGAGTGAACTGATGGCAGAACCCTCTGGTACTTTCTTTTTGCAGCTAAGTGTGTGGAAATGGAAGTACAATGAGGTACATTTTTGTAGTTAGCTGCAGGTTTTGTTGCTGGTGACTGATGCCAGCACTGGGATGCTTGGGGATCACCACTGTTGCAGTGTGGAGGGATGTCATGCTTATGAAATAAATACAGCTCAGGTAGAAGAGATAGGTCTTTTCCACACTGAATGCCAGCAGTTTAGTTGCCATTCACATTTTCTTCCCTTGGCATTCTGACTGTGCAAGTAAAGTCTTCAAGACAGCCATGTTTTCCACAGGCCATCAAACAGCAATGGCTTGACCAGGCCACCATGGCAGCAACGATTGCAAATGGGTTGGGAATGGCAATTCATGAAGGAGGCAAATATGTAAACTCTTAAATGATTTTTTGCAGGAGTGTCCAACGTGACATTTACTTTTTTTTTTTTTTTAAAGGTGTGTTTACTTCTCTTCTGTCTCTCTAGCCTCTTCCTTGACTCTGAAGCTTTGTTTTTTTTGCCTTCTCCACTTAGGGCATTTCTGTCTCAGATGTTGCTTTTGATGGGGTTTTTTTTTTCCCTTACCCATCTTAGTTTCTTCTGACCCCAATTCTGTTTTCTATAATGAGGCCATGCTAATTCGTGCTGAGAGCTTATGAGTTTTCTTTAAGCACAGGGAGAGGTCACTGTGAAATGGCTGGGGGTGTTTCTTTCTTCCCATGGCTGCTGTTCAAAAGGTTTGATCAATTTATTTCCCTATCACCATCAAACCATTTCCTGGCTGAATTAGCAGTGGTGCCTTCTGCAAGCATTATGCTGGGGTGGGAGAAGGAAGGAACAAATTAATTGATGGAGGAGATGGAGATAGGAAGACAGGTTATGGAGGAAATTAGGGTTGGACCAGAAAATGTCTGCCAATGCAAATGCCAGCTTTGTCATTCCATGGCATCAGTGTAACTGGGAAGGTAAAAGCAAATTGAACAGTTACTAGAGAGAAGCAGTCAGCTGGTACCTTGCAGTGGTCTGTAAGCAGATCTGTCAATTGTCTTTATTATTTGAAGACATGCCTTAAGGGAAACCCTTTCTTGGGCTGTTTACTTAGTTACATAGAAGGTCCTGTCCCTTAGCAAGAGCCTTATCATTGTGATTAGTGGTAATACAATAATAACAGTAATAATACTGGAAAATATAACTTCCTCCTCAATGAATGCTCTTGGAGACTTTTTAAAAATTTTTATTATTATTATTTCTATGAAAAAATCAGCCTCCTCATGCTGGGCTCTAATTACCATTTTTATGAGAACTGCATGTTCTTCTATTCATGCAAGAAGATTTGTTTATCAAGGATTTCTATTCCAGTGCTGCTTTTGCAGCATTTATCTCTTCATCCTTAGCAACAAGGGTTGGGGTGGTGGGCTAAATGAAAGGCCTGAGTTACTTGTATGGGTGAAAAGGCGAAAGGATCAGATTTCTTCATCAGGAGAAAAAGCAGAAGGATCAAATTCCTAGTCAGAATAAATTGGTACAGACCCAGTGGAGGCTGTGATTCCATATTGCTTCTTGCCTTTGCAAACTTTCACACAAATGGAGAAAAAGAGAGATCAGTTAGTCTCTGTATAATTAAATATTTTTGAAGACCCAGCAACATCTCATCCTGATCTGGGGAACAGTTTAAAAAATGAAAAATAAAATCAGCTCTTTTAGCGACCTTCTAACTTGAAATTTCTTTGCCTTGCTTCATAGAAGCAGAGTGGTTCAAATCAAAACCAGAGCAAGATGTCTTCAAAGTGGGTAACCAGAATTAGTCCCTCTTTCAGATGAGATCTCTACTTGTGCTTTTTGCAGCGACATCTCCATTACTTTGTCACTGCACAGTCACCCCATGATGTGTTACTGCTTCCAGGTCCTCCTGCTCCACTCTTCTTTCCAGCTAATGAGCTCCCCACTCGCATGAGAAACTTTTGCTGTAGTGCCTGTCATTGCACTTTGTGCTTTTCCCATTTCTGTTTGACCAGTCCTCAAGGTGAGGCAGATATTGTTTATTCATCTCCCTCTTTCTACATTGACAGTGTTTTCTATGTGCCATCAGTCCACTTCAAAAGCAGACTCTTACTTTTATGTTAAGATCAATCATGAAAATATTATATAAAATTGTTCTCACTCCTTAAGGAGCTCTATTAATAAATTTCCCTTTCAGCCTGACCAGTGGAAATATCTTTCATCAATTCCTCTTTGCCTAAAAATTCTTTAGTAATGCTATCATCTACATATTAACTAATAATCAGACACTGTATCCAATGTTTTACTTAAATGGTGATAGATTAGTCTTTATTGCAACTCTTTTGTTTAAAAATCAGCTAACTGAAAAGGCAATCAGGGTTTTTTTCAGCTTTTGGAAAATCCATAATGCATTTCATATTATTTTCCGCTTGCCTTTATGTCTTTAATTGCTTCTGCATGTATTACAAAGCATTACATATCACCAGGATTATATAACTAAATTTGTAGTCACCCAGATCACCTTTTTTTCCCCTTACCCATATATTTTAAATCAGGTATTCTGATGTTTTATAATACCCTTCTATATTGACAGGTGTACTAAGATTCTTGCAGCTTATCCTGCAATATCCCTTATCAGTTCTTTAAACATTCTGGGGTGAAAGTTCTTTTGTTCCACCTCCTTGAGTGCAGTATTATCTCAGAGTTTACTTCCATTTCCTCACTCCCATTAGCTACACTGCCTTGTCCTAATACACTCAATATCACCACTGCTATTAAAAAAATTAAGCCAAGTTTTCATTTACCTTTCTAATCTGTGCACAGATTATATTGCATCTCTACTTCATGTCCTTTGTATAGGATTTATACTTATTTTTTCTTTGTTGTCTTCTCACTATATGACCAAAGAGTATTTGTACTGTTTTTTATAAGTATCCATTTCCAGGATTTGCACACTTTTGACAGGCATCACTATATTTGTACACTTCTGGACCATGAAGAGAATAAATTCCTCATTGCCTAGGTCCTTCTTCTGTTCCTGATAGGTCCTCCCATTACACAAACATCATTTTTGTGGGATTTTTGTATTCCTTACTTGGGATGCAGAAACTGCAAAAGAACTGTGTGCTTTCATTTAAAGGCGTTGTTGTGTGATCAAAGAGAACATGCAAGGTTTGCATAATCAATACCCAAGTGCATTAGAAAAAAAAAAATCTCACCATTTCATGTCCTCCAGATCATGTGTTATAAAAAGAGGCTGTAAATTTCTCTATTTAAATAAGCAAGCTTAATCAATGGGTTCAAATGCAGCTTCTGCATTTGAAATTTGCAGTTTCCAACAAAATCCCCAGCCTTGCATCTTGGACTTGTATCTGTTTTGAACACACGTTTGTGGACTCGATAAGGAAGAAAAAAATTTTGCCTCTGCTGCTCCAGTAATGGGTAGGAGAAATTGTCTCATTGTGAATATTACTTCCTGGGACAGATTATAGCTATTGAGGTGGAGAAGAATTAGGAGAGCTCAGGATGCAAACAGGTGAGATCAATCCAGACTTCAGCATTGCTGACACTGTGGCCTGCTTGCTCTCCTTCCATACAAAATGAGAGCAAGCCAGGTGCCTCCCAGATTACTGCTTAGTGAAGATTAGACAAGATGGAGTTTTCTTGGATCTGAGCTTATTTGTATTCATTGGAGTCCTTGACGCCCACCTCAATTCCAGCCACCTAAAAAATGATGGTTACATTTAAGCTTTCCAGCAAATGCCCACAACACTGATCATTATCATCAGAGTGACAGGAGGGAAAGAGTGGACGAGGAGGAGAGGCAGGAATCTGCATCCTTCTGCTGCTGCTGCTGGATTTGCATTGTGCAACACTCTAGTAGATAAGAGGGAGGTATTTTTCCCAATATAAATGCATGTGTCTATCCTAGCAGTGAAAGCAGGGCACCTGTGGTTGCACACAGACATTCACAAGTCCACAAACAGTGAATTTAGAAGAGCTCAGAGCTACCACAGTACCTGCAGCCATTGCCTACACAGACAGTTGTGGCTGTACAAGCATTCATACAAATACTCTCAAGCAACTAAAATTCCCAGACTCCCTGAAAAACTGTATTTTCACATGGTCTTTCTATGGGCTACTCATTAAAAAAGCAAAAGAATACCCCAAGAACAGAAAACAGATTTAGCAAAAATAAAGGACATATCTTAGGGGGCTGACCTTTGCGCCCCTTATGGCCCAAGCAGGCTTCTTTTCTGTAATTCTTCATAGCCTGCTATTGTGCTCTTCTGTAACCCTTGGACTCTAGTAACTTGAGGGTTTGGGTTATTTGAGGGTACAGTGTTAGCAGAAGAGTTCTGTCGTTTAAGCCAGTTTGTTATCTGAATTTTAAGCTGTAGTGTGAAAAAAAAAAAAAAATGCATTTGTGCACAGAGAAATTTGAACCTTCCGGCCAGGCCAGTTTCTTCTTTTGACTCTCCCTTAGCCCAAATCCTCATGATATACCACATTTAGCAGTAACTATTTTCCTCTCTTTTCCATAGGAGATGAATGATTAGTGTAGGATATTGGTGAAAAAACTCTGTATTCTGGAGCTTGTGAACCAAATGGGTCAGGACAAGGGTGTCTGGGTTACCTGTGTGCAGGTATCTACTGCTGGTTTATACACTCTGGGATATTTGAGATACCACTGAAGGCCAGAACAGATTATACGTGGACTATGCTATCGAGGGCATCCAAGTAGGATGCCCTATGGTCCGTAAGATGGCATCAGCTGCCTATATTTAGGAACCTGAATCACAGCCTACTTGATTCACAGGAAGGTGTATAACAGTTTAGTATTGGATCTCAACAAAACCTGAGTACTCAGCAGTGAAAAATACTTTATAGCGTTAATAGCCAATATCTTTGCTTATACAGAGACAGAACTATAACAGCAATAAAAGCCACACAAACAGACAGGATTCAAAGGCTAATTATCTAAATGCATTTTCCCTTTCTCTTTTGTTTTTATTCCCTGCATTTTTTAACAGCAGAGAGAGCAACTGTGCATAGAGCTACTACTGTGCCCAGGTTTTGTGTCTTCCTGGCTTGAGCATGTCAAGGCTTTATAACAATGCTGTTTCATAGTCTCAAGCTTCAGTGCCAGTTTATTTGCTTTGCAAACAATTTTGAGGGGTTTTATTCTCAACCTCATAGGCACTGACTTGTGTGGTTATAGGAAACTGTAATAATGGAATTTTTCAGCTGCCTCTGTTGTAGCATTGACTACATCACAAGTCCATCACTACTTGATGTTAGCATGTTTTGAGGAGGCTGTATGAAGTTTAGCGTATATATGTGAAAACATTTGACTGTCTTTTGGTAGTTTTGGGAATGGGAAGTCTAGGTGCACAGTGTAGACTTGTTGGCATCACTCATCTCACTTCAGGGGTGCCTTGGCTGACATCAGCTTCCTTTGCTTTTGTGTGACACCAGCCCCTGCAAAAAGTCACTCTAGGATTTTTTGAACGGGTAAAGACAGACTATAGGGGAAGTTGAACTCTTACACTCCTCCAAACATGGGAACCACTGTATTGCATCTCAGAGAAGTGTTCCTTGTTCCTTCTTGAAGAATAAGGTAGCATTTAAGCACAACAGACCTGAAATATCTGCTCCTAGGGCATCCTCCAAAAGGACTTTTATCCCTTCCACTATGTAATTTCTGATGGAGGAAGAAATTGAGGTCTTTGGAGTGTTCTTTTCATGTAGGTTTCCCAAAGAGCTTCTACTGGACCTCTTAAAAGCTCTTTTTCTGTGGTTGCTATCACCTCTGCCCTTGGCCAGTTGGGTGTGTACAGTGGGAGTGAGCATTGTCCACTGTTTCTAAATAGGTTTGTAAATACTGTACTGTGCACCCAGCTGTGAAACCCTGATTCTGCAGCTCTCTTGTTGTTCCAAGAAGTATCCGATTCCATCCCAATATATTTACCATTTCATAGTAAATTTTTAAAGAAAAACTGATCTAGACTGTCCTAGAAGTGTACTTGAACATAATTATTTAGGCCTAAAAGGTGATGAGCAGAAAACTAAAACATAGATATTCCAAGATGTGGTTCAGTGGACTTGCCATAGGATAAAGAGGGAGGGAAGAGGACAGAGACACACAATAAGATGATGACAAAAGAAAGCAGGCCTTCTCTTTAGCTGAAGAAGCTCTGGAAGTCATATTTAGTTGGTCATTCTTCATTCAGTCCTCCCTTATAAATAGTGGCACAAGGGCAATGGGACTGGTCTACAAGCAGGTGGTACTAATTCTGCTTGGAAAACATCAATTTAGGCCAGGAAAGAGCTTGAGGGAAGAGCAGGTTTTCTTCAAAGAGGAGGAAGCGTGTGTGTGTGTAGCTGTATCTCAGGAGGAGAGTGAGCAAGGATCAGAGATGGAGAGCCAATGACAGAGACATCATTTTTGGTAAGTGGAAAGCAAAAAGCACCTCTCCTCCACTCAATACATATTGTTCTTTTTAACATCAAGGATGTCATTTTCAATTAAAGATTACTGGAAGTGTGAGAGGGCATGGGGAGCAGCAGAGTTGTGATGCTGGTGTCAGCAGTGGGACTGCCACTACCGATATGTTTGCCCTTGTTAAGGACCTGCTCAGAAATACATGGAAATCTGAATCTCTGATTTGACTGCATTTGTTTACATGAGGATTCTTCCAGTTCCTGTTCTCTTCACACACACATCTTTGGTTCCAGCAGTGTCAGAGCACCCTGTACTCTTGAATTTACCTATCCACACAATATTCCATGGCTAGACCAGAACAGTTATCCCAGTTTGTAATTAGGATAGTCTGCCTAAGGAGATGAACTACTGATTTGCCTATGTCTCCATTAGGAATGGTATAGACCTGTAAGAATAGATTTGCAGACATCAGGACAAAGGACCTGAATGTAAAAACTTCAAGGGAGTTTGCTTTGAACTAGATCTAGCTTTGAACTGAATGTCCATTATCAGGTGGAGTACATATGATGTGTATCTTATTTTCAATAGAAAAAATCCAGGCTGTGGCCTTCTAGACAGCTCCACAACTGAGACTCAGGGAGTGGAGATGACCTGGCAATTCACTTTGTCAACACACTTATGCTCTGAACTGAAACACTGGTGTTGACATACCAGGAATCATCTGCTACCTTTCGAGATCCCCAATGATGTCCTGCCTGTTTCAGAATAGAGAAGGTCTCCTGTTACCTGGACATTTTGAGTTTTCTAGGCAAAAGTCGGCTGAGGTTTTCTTCCTAGGAGAAGCTCGTTTTCTCTGCAAAGATTTCTGTAAATATATCTCTGGACTGTGTGTTCAAGGACAAATGTATTCTTCTGCCCTGTCTCCCACATGGGGGATGGGACCCTTCCTTTTCTCCACCTGTGGTATAGAGAAATGTTATCTCTCTGACTTTGTAAGCATTTCTGGCATTCTAGCAGTTTGGGTACTGAGCATGAAGATGAAAAGATGCTAGCTCAGAACCTGGGCACATATAGCCCAAATTCCTTCTGAACAATGGAGTCATTTTAATAAATAATATAAGCCTTCTGATATTGGAGTCAAAGAGTCCTGATTCACCCCCGTCAGACACCAGGAACAAGTCTCCCATAGATCTGATGTCATATTTGCCATCCTTGTGCAGATACTTCACATGCAATAAGGCAAATAAAATCCCTTCTGTGTGGGTAACTGAACCAAGCCTCGAAGGTGGGTAGCAGGATGGTAAAACAGCTCCTTCACATCCTAGGATATCTTCCCTTCAAAAAGTCCCCATCCAACTCAGAATATTCTGTGAAATATCTGTGAGGGTGAGGTATTTAAAAGACATGTAGATAGGGCACTTAAGAACATGATTTAATGAAAGTTGGTAGTGTTAGGTTTATGGTTGAATTGAATGATCATATAGGTCTTTTCCAACATAAATGCTTCTCTGATTCTATGATTTTAAACTAATGTGACATTAGAGGGCAAATGTTTTACATAAAAGTGGGATCTGGTCATGGATGGTGCCTGTTTGCAGAATTAGATATACACATTAATATAATATTATATAAGCACATAATTGTTCCCACTCCATCACTAGCTGCAGCCCCAGTATTGCACAATTTAATCCAGCTGGGTGGGGCACCAGAGCCACACAATGAATTTGCTCCATCTCCTTTTATGACCAAAACTAGCCACAGAGGGGACACAAAAGGGACTCAGTCTCTCTTCTGAGACCACAAAAAGGACTCCAGCTCTCTCAATTCTTCTTGGTGGCTTTCACTCGGGAGCGCTTCTATCAGGCTTAGATTAGGGGTGGTGTTTGGTCGTGCTTGGATGGCAGTGTCTCAAAAATATGTAGTAAAACTCATTTTGAAACATGGAGAAATTGCAGAACTGTTCTTTTACACTGTATTTTCTAGCACTATAATTGCAAACCCCTGTAAAAAGTCATGTTGTTGTAACCTGGTATAACTAATACTTGAAAAGACTGTTTTTTAGCTGCAGTCTCCTTGCAAAATTCCACCTTAGACCATTTATTCTCCTTGGACTCTTTTAAAAATACCAAGTAGATACAAAAGTTTTCTGCACAATTTCCTGTGCAATTTCCTGCCCATCCCCCTCCAAAGAGGGGGCTGCACTTTAGAAGCAGGTGTAAAAAAAGGGCAATATTCTACATGGTGTATGTGAATCTTCTGAACCCTTTGCGATAAAGTGCAGTATAACTGTCTGATGATAATGTGGTTTGGAAACATTGTCCTTGCTATATACCTTGTAGTTGGTTGAATGATTTACTGACTAATTATCTGATAGGAGGCAGCAGTAACTTACCCCTAGACCATGTATTAGAAACGTTGATAAAAACACAGCTGTAACCAGCATGGCTCACCATGACACATACAAGGTGGGGCTTCTCTTCAATTAATGGTATCAGCTAATTTAACCCTGTAGACAGCAAGGTTTCTATAAAAAACACTCTGTAGGAAAATGTGGAGCCAGCGCTGAATGGAGCAGGAACCATGTGTCAAAATATTTGCAAACGACCAAGGTACTTAATGCCACCATCACCTTGATACTTACTAGAACGGTTTCTCTTCAGAAATCTCAGGGCACTGGGAGCAGTGGGAAAACTGGCACAATGATGACTTACCCCTGGTAGTGTAGTACCAGAATATTTAAACAAACTGGACACAAATAGGTCCATGAAACTTGATAGGATATTTGCACAATTATTGAGGGAGATAACTGATGTCATTGTGAAGCCACTCACTGATGAACTGATGAAATATGAACTAGATAAGTGGACATGAAAACTGGAGACAGCCAGAGAAGGTACAAAAGGCAGTGGGCACAAATTGCAATAGAGGAAATTCCATTTAAATGCAAGAAAACCCCCTTTTCTTACTGCAAGGGTGCTCAAACACTGGAACAGGCTGCTTAGAGAATTATGGAGTCTTCATCCTTGGAGAGGACATTAAAAATTGAACATGGCCATGAGCCGCTGGTTCTAGTTAACCTCACTCTGACCAAAGGGGACAGACTAGATGATCTCCAGTGGCACTTTTCAATCTCAGCACTTGTTTCATGAATCGGGGTGCTAATGCTTGCCTTGACAATGTCTGTGTTAGGTTCACAGCTCAAAAGTAGAAAACAAAGCTGCTGGATGGACAGAAGCCAGTAGGTGGAAGAAAACCAGCCAAGACCTTTACATTTCTTGTAGAAGTTTCCTTGAACTCATTTTGATGTGTCTGAATAGTATTTCTTGGTTGTTTGCTTTTCCAAACTTTATGAAAGAACTGCCAGTCACAAAACCACTTTATCTTCTGGTAAAGTTTCCTACTCTTGTAAGCATGGAATTTTTTTTTTTTTAAGGTCTCTGCTCTCACTGCAAAAGTCAAAGGCAGAATTGTGTGTTCATAGAATTTTTTTTTAAAAAAAGAGAATATATACAAAATGCTGTCTTTCCCATTAAATCTTAAATGAATGAATGTATATTGACCTGTATGTGTGACACAAATACAGTACAGAGAAGGGATGATGAAGAGAGAAAAACTCTTTCACTTAATGCAATCCAAGTTCTTCAGAGGTATTCCATCAATTCGCTTGTGTATTGAAATGATCTTACTATCATCTTGATCTTACCTGGGCAACCTGTTCTTTCATGTTTTAGAATGAAATCTGATGACTCTGCTAAAACATGATGGTGTACAGCAGATATAGCAGAACCAGCACTGTTATGGCAAAAGCTAAAAGTATAAGTGAAAGTAAGGGCATATATAGGCTGCAGATTCCTTATCATACAAACCTTGGGTGTTTGAAGAAACTAAAAGGCCACCTTGGTCACCTCTTAAGACAAATTTTCAGCTTTGGCAGTCAGGAGAAAAATAAATGCATAAGAGTTTCCTTTATCAACAGAGCATGTTTGCTGTTAAGCCATTGCAGAACAATAAACTTCCTTTCTAAATAATTGTCTGTTCCCACCACAGCACTTATATGCTAAAAAGATAGAGGGACTCAAGGTTCTGATAGTAAGTATTGATCTTTTAGTTGAGGTCAACAAGAGGTAATGAGAAGGCAAGACAGAAGGAGGGCCAAGTGTAGGCTCTGTTTGTATTTTTTTCCAGGAGCGTCCACTTGAAGAAACCAGAGGAAAATGTCCTTGTTTCCTTAGTTCATTCTAAAGATCTCCCTTCTGCAATTGAGACATTTAGCCTCTTGGGAAAGACAGCTAAAGAGAAATCCATTTACCTTTCACATGTTTTTCATAATTTCCCCTGCTACTTTGGTTAATTAATTATCACCACTATTTGTGTTTAAACAAGGGGTCTGTCTCCCTCCCTCTTCCCAAGCCCATCTGCTCCTCCATGACCTTGCTTGTGAAGTCATTGCTGTGCTGATTTTGTGAAAGCACAAACACTACCCCGGCAACAGACAGCTGTGTCGCAAAGACAGGGCTGTGACCTCACAGCAGGAAGGACTGAGCTGGTGGTGGGGAAGAGATTTTCTCCCACAAACACAGAGCTTCTGATGATAACCGAGAGGAAGGAAAGGCGTTATTATATCCAGAACAAATGATCTTGCTGTTTGACTGCTTCTGCTTTAGAAGTTGTCCATTGCTTTAAATTCTCTTCTTCAAAAAACCTTTTTAAACTTATATGTTATGTTTTTTTATGCAAGGGGACTGGCTTCTCCCTTAGATTTCAGCTCAGAAGATATCTCCAGGAAGGAGTAGGGGGTGGATTTAATCACAGAGGACATAGGCCTGAGTTTCTACAGAACCAGTGAGGTTTCCAGATCCAAATTTTGATTTGTTCAGTTTGGTCGAACACACCTAGGTCTAAAGAGGCTGTCTCATTTTTATTCTGTTCATGGATTTCTGTCTTAGTCTACTTGCACCTAAACTGCCTTTCCTCTGAATGAAATCAGGTAGTGCAATCCAGCAATGACAGCTTTCTTTTATAAACATTTGCATGACTGGATGAGAAGTGGAAATCGGGTCTCATGATCACAAAGCATTTTTAATGTAGATGCAGCAAGGCACATCAAAGCTAAATAACATACAAGTGGTACTTCACAAGCTGTCTGCAGAAACTGCCTCTATATGTATTGATTGTGAGGCTACAGAAAATGTATCTTGATCAGTCTGTTACTGTCTTCTTCCTCGGCTGATTGCTTGGTTGTTCCATGAAACGCCAGTCTTCAAACCCGCGCACCTCCTTCGTTAGCTAAAAGCAGCCCGTGTTTCCAATATAAGGCATTGCTGTTTATTGCCTGAGAACAATTTATAGAGCAGTGTGCCACCATGATAGGCTAATCAGGTCAAAACACCTCTCCCTTTTGGATTTATTCCATGATTAAATCACACTCCTTCAGAGCATGCATGATGGCTCTCCACTGATATGACCCAGAGCAAAGCATTAACTTATCTGGAGTCCAATTTCTTTGGACATGGAGGTGATAGGGAGGGTGATAGTGCTTACCCTGCACCTCGCCTTCACCACATCTCACTCAGCCCTGGAGATGGGTGGGACTCAGCAGCACCAGGCTACAAACAACAATACTGAATCACACTGAATGGAAATGATTTCTTCAGGTTTCTTTCTTCTTTAGATTGCCAAACTAGAAAAAAATAATTTCCAGATTTGCACATTTGTATATCCAAGTACCAAGCCACCATCTACCTTTTCTGATGGGGTTTTTTTGATATGTGGAAGAAGTAGGAAGGGGGGTGTAAGAAGATGACTGAAGGAAGAGGCTTAATTTTCATTTAAGTACTATTTACAATACTTGGTGGAGTTTAAGGGACCTAGCAAAAATACACAATAGTTGGAGGCTGAATATAATGAAAAATTAAATCCTTTGTGTCCCACTGAATGGCCCTCACCCAAGTATTGTTTTATTTAATGTCTGGTTCATCCTTAACACCCTATCCACCTGCTGCAGACATTTAGTTTGTGTCCTATTTGATTTCCCCCTTACATCTTACCTGGCTCACTTCTTATGTTTTGCTTGATTTTTACCAGAGAATGAGCCATTTCTCATCATTTGCCAGTGTTCTGACCTTCTTTTCTCTGTTGCACACACAGACCTTCCTTTCTATGCTCTTTTGTTTTGTTTGCATGTTTGGACCTATGAACATGCATACCAAACCTGCTTCACTCACCTGGATCTGCTGGTGTCCTGCTTTCAGGCAGCTTGTTGTGGTTTGCACTTGCCATAAATTTGGTTTTTTTGTGATTTGTTCTTGAAAAAGCAATTTTCTTAGAGTCGTGCACCCTAAATAGTATGGAATGATTATTGATGTCAAATCTGGAGATCCAGCAGCCTCATATCACTGTCACAGAATAGCTGGAAAAACCCAGAAGAAACTGCCCTTTCTGTTTCTCCATGCAGCCTGTCTGTTCCTTTGCTCTGGTGTAATATTTCACCAGAGGACCATGGGCACAGCTTGTTTTTGGACAGCAGTAATGCTATATTTAAGTATGCCTTAAAAAAAAAGAAAAAGGGCAAGAAGTTTCTTTAGTTGGTGCGTTCTATCAGAGGCAAGATAATAGAATTTCTAAACCCATTGATTTTATGGCATTAAGAATCTGCTTGATAAGTCAGTCTCTGTATACTGGTGATCACTATCTCCAGCTGTATAAGCAGAACTGTCCCCATTTCATTTTCAATAAGAAATTGAGGGAGACTTAGATGTGCTGGAAAATATGGGGAAAAATAAGTAGCATAAAATCTCTGTTCTGTTGAAGTATGGCATAGCTATCTGTTATTAAATACTGGAGGAGTCAGAGAGAAACAGAGTTGGAAACTGTGTGAGCAAAGAATTCCTAATCTGTGAGTGCCAGGCTCCCCCAGTTGACAGTGCTGAGGGGGACCCACAGGAGCACTGTTTTTTGGGTACTCCAGCACCAGCCTTCCGAAGGGCAGCCTCAGAGGGAACAGGCAAGAGAATTTTGCCTAGGAGATTGCTATGGCTACTCTGAGATGTGTGTGGTAGCCTGGGAGTAACTGCTCTCTCAGTTGAAGAGAATTGGGGTGGAGGGGAGATCCCAGTTCCCTGCAACCCTATTTAGATGAAGCACATAAAATATTGAAATGCCCCTTAGTCCTAGGAAAAAAAAAAAAAAAAAAGAAAAAAATGGGGGATTGTACCCACTTTAAGAAGTGTTTAGAAAAGAAGGAGAAGAAATGAGGAAGGTGGAGTCACAGGCAGACCTGTAGTGTTGCCAGGTACCTTGGCCAGATAGATGCACAACATCCCTTTCCAAATGCTGCCTCCCTCCATGAGGCTGTCCAAGTCTGTTTTCTACTTGGCTGGTTGTGCTATTGAGTCCCATTTGGAAGGATTCACATATGACCTAAGACTGTCCTCTAGATGTCTGATTCTGTCCTCTACAAGATAAATAATGCAAAAACAAACATGCCAAACAGTAACCTTCACTTGTCTCCCTGACACTGCTGGAGGGAGGGAGGAAACGAAGGAGCGAGTGTGAGCAAGTGAATGAGAAAACGGCATGCAAGGCAGGCAGGAGATGGGCATGGAGAGGAAAAGTGCAGACAGAGGAATTCTGAGAGCTGCTGAATTCCCTCTCCACACTGCTGTGCTGCTTCAGACTAGGGTGCCTGTCTGCTGGGGCACTGTCTCTTACAGACAAAGCCAGGGAAGCATCCAGCCCTGCTCCCTGGCCAGGGCACTCAGTGAGTTTTGGCAGCCTCCTGGCCACTTGTGCTCAGCAGGGGCCATGGCTGGTGTCGGGTGAGGGCACCAGGACTGCACAAATTAAAGCCTTCCCTGTGCTGCTCAGTGTTCTGGTTGCCTCAAGCAAACTGGTTAAGGCTGCACACTGCATGATTTCTTCTCTGCACCCTCCCCCAACACCAGCACCCCCTCAGGCTCCCCCTCCCCCAATCTCTAAAAGTGGAGAAGAGGATCCCTTTTTCTTATTGAATGTACTTATGATGCAAGTATTCATTAATTGCGGATACAGTTGTACGCGGCATGTGTGCTAAAGTGCTATCAGCTTTGTGTGGAAGACAAATGCACGCAGACTTAAATAGCTGAGATTTTTATCTTTCTCCTCACAGAAAATATGCAGCAAGTTGTCCCCATCTAGAGCCTTGCCAAGGAAAAAAAAGGATGTTTTTCCATTTTTTCTTTCTTTTCCTGAGATACAGTGAGGTAGGGGACTGGCCTGCATGGTTCTTTCAAAGAGAAGGGCTTCCCCAGTCCAGTTGTGTAGTATGTTTTTGTCAGGTTGAAAATGGTGATATTTTCTCAATTTGTAGGTAGCAGAAAAGCAGAGGCGTTTTTTTCCTTTTTCTGTTGATCCCTTGAAACTTCACTGTGAAGGATTCCAGGACAGGGAGCTAAAAGGTTGTGGTCTAGAGAAAGTATTGTTCCTGAGTTTTACTCTAAAATATTCGGCAGCAGAAACCAGGATGGGTTCTGTGGATCTCACAGACAAGTGCAGGGCTCAGCAAACACTGTGGCAACTGTGCAAGTACCAGGTACCCAGGGAGAGCACGTGTCTAGAGGATCATGGAGTGGTTGGCACAAGCTTGCCTTTCAAATAAAGAAAGTGCAGTGATTCATTCCCAGAGCCAAGCTGGCAAAGGCCTGAATCTGATGGATGCATATAGGACACATGGGACAGTATCTTACTGCAAAGGGGCCACCTGGACAGATGGTAAAGGCTATAGGCCTCAGCTCAGCTTCTGATCAGGGTCCAAGAGCTAGGCAGATAACTCTCTCCTAACCAACTGTGAGGCAGGAGGGAGAGAGGATGGTGTTCAGGGAAATAAAGAGAAGGACTTCAGCCTGAGAATCTTGGCATCCAGGCACCTTCGGAGTTGGGCTGTCCTGCTCTCAGTGGATTTCAAAGTGGATGAAGTCCAGGTTTCTGAGCTGATCAGATGTCCTTATGCCAATGTTAGCTTATGCCTAAAATCATAAATCTTTTGTTTTGAGAAGTGCCGAAGACAAAGCTGCAGGACCAAGAGGGTGAGATTGTTGACATGCAGGAATGCTGGCTGACTTGCTGCCTGGAAAGTGAGCTAGCCAAGCTAATGCAGACTGATTTCCTGGGTACTGCTGCCCCTATTCTGCCCCGCTGTGTTTGCCCAGAGCTCAAACAGGGTTCGTTCCAAGCCACTATCTTTGCACTCCAGACCTGCCTCCCCATCTGCTCACCTGCCGTCCATCACTGCCTACACTCTGGGATTAATGTTACTAGTCCTGCACGCCAGCAATCTGACTCCCTCAAGCTTCTGTGGCTGGCTTTCCTGAGGATGAGATCAACTACTCTTCTGTCCTGCTGCTCAGCACACAGCATCTCTGCCATACTCACACACTCTGTTGCTCACACATACACACACTCTAGCCTTTTGCTTGTTCACAACCTTAGGAGAGGCAAGGTTTGCTTCAGCAATGTGATTATCCTGTGCGTAAGAATTTTGTCATTCATTTTTATTCTTCAGTCGGGGTAAGGCCGTTGTATGCAGAGCTTGCAAAAAATTTGTTTGCGCCTTTATTAATAGTAGCAGCATTTTGTCTCTGGTGTGTGACAGGGAAGCTTAAGCCATTATTTTAAATTTTTGTTTAAAAAGTAGCAACAGTCACAAAACATTCACAATAGAATGTCTGTGTCTTACCGACATAGATCATCATCATCTCCAAGCTATATGCAGAATAGCTCATTTTCCCCTCAGTCTTGTGCCCTGATGGGACTTAGTTCCTAAAGAAATGGGATTTATGATTCACATAGGTTTTTAATATGCCATCAGAATGCTACTGTGTCTGAAAAGCTATGCTACTTATTTTGGATCCCAGAAGACTTTCTCACCAATATTGACTTGCAGATGAAAGCTGCCATGTGCCTTTAAAATAAAGAAAGATGCTGAGCCTTGTCAGCGCACAGTTGCAGGGCACAGTCATCCTGCTCTTGTGCAGAAATGGTGGTGGCAGGGGATTTACAAGCCTTTTACTCTGGCTAGGAATCCTCAGGGCTCCAATCACTCCTTGAGCAGAGAGAAACCATTTGTGTGAAGACCTGTGAGCCTGTTCAAAGAGCAGTGTCAGGTGCAGGTTTTATGGTCAGCCTTGCTCCAAACCCACCGAGGTACAAATGAGGAAATGAAGGCTGTTGCTCTGATTGACAGAAACTTTTCTGTCGTGTGGGACCTGCTTCCTGAGCCCTGTCCCCCTGTGTTCTGGCAGCTGTGGTTCTCCACATGCATCAGGCTGTGCTTACAGCATGCAGAGCACAAGCCCTTGTTTCTGGTGTTTGCAGCTATGCTGTGGGTGTGTTGTGCTAGGCTTTTGCTGAGTGTGCTGTGTGCTTGAGTGTTGGAGTAAATAGTGTTGGTGCAAATATTGCATAGGGCTCAGTCCCTTGATTAAATGATCTTGGATTTACTGTGGGCTTTGTTTTCTTGTTGTTCTCGCGCATAGTCATGGCAAGTACTGGGAGGGAGACTAGAGCTGTGCTGTATCAGATGGATCTAAGCCTCATCTTTGGCCTTTGCAATGCTTTAATGATACTCCTTTCCTGCCTCAGAAACAAATCACAACCTAAGCACCCTCTCTGACCTTACATTAGGTTCAAGACAGATGTTTCTGATAAACTGTTTTCAGAGTACAGGATGGGTTAGAAGCAGCCAAAGTAATTATGGTGGGGGAATACTTGAACTGGGAAGTAGTAAGGAAAAAA
This sequence comes from Dicaeum eximium, assembly GCA_013396995.1. Classification (NCBI taxonomy): domain Eukaryota; kingdom Metazoa; phylum Chordata; class Aves; order Passeriformes; family Dicaeidae; genus Dicaeum; species Dicaeum eximium. The sequence continues at coordinate 495,454 of VWZP01007814.1, read as the reverse complement.
GGAGTCCATGTACATGTGGGATACCCACATGGCTGTGCGAGGGGATGTGAATGCCCACTCTTACTTCTGACTGTATGTATGTCATGTGCTTGGGGTAATGAGTTTCTGTGGCTTAAGAAGTCATCCAGCACTGCTTGTCTGTGTGTGTTTTCCTGCCCTTGGAGTAGTGACTTGATCCACAGTGGTACTTAAATTGGGCTTCAGTCCTTTGTATTTGCTAAGATCATGCCCACACAGTTACACAACTTCAGGTGATGGTGAGGCACAGCCAACTGATTATCTGTGTCAAAGCTATTTATTTTACTCTTTCATCTAGTTCTTTTTTTGTTCCCATTGTTGCTGCAAAGTGAAAGATGTATGAATTTTTCAAGCTGGCCACAGACAGTTGCTCCAGGACCTTTCTAACAAAGGGTAGAGGCAGGAGGAGATTGAAGGGGATGCTGACAGAGTCCCTCCTCACAGATATCTGGCTGCTTGGGCTCAGAGCCAGCTTTGAGACTGTGTAGGTGAGGATGGCCCTGCTTCTTTTGGTGGCCTTGGACAGAGTGCCTCAGAAAACAGTCAGAGGCTTCTACAGGACAAGTCTCCTTTGCTGTGAGAGTTGCTTTTAAAGTGAACCTTTCCTGTTCAGCTGCTGCCTGACCTACATCAGACACAGAGTGCCTGTCTAGCTCAGGCAGAGCCATGCCTGGCCATGCACCCTGTTAATGCAGACCTCCATCCTGCAGCTGATGTCCCAGCCTGGCTGCAGCCCAGCTCCCTCACCATGGCTTTATCCAGTTATTGCAGGGCTATATCTGACCCTGGGTACCTTCACCAGCACTGATTCTGAGCCCCACCTGCAGGCCCGTGTCCCAGCCAAGCATTAAGCTATCCCAGCCCCTTTGCCAGGATCCTGTCTGGCCATCCCAGGGCTGCACTGGGGCCTGGGTGCTTTCAAACACACCAGATCTTAAATACCAATTCTTTCTTCATAGTGCCTGAATGCAGAGCTGTCAGAGCATAAGGTGCACATTAATGCTGGAACAGAATAAAAAACCTCATAAATGTCTGATTACATAGAGCAGTTTGGTTGGCAGGGACCTTTAAAGACCATCTATTTCAACTCCCCTGCAACAGGTAGAGATCTCTTCAACTAGAGCAGGCTGCTCAGAGTCCCAGCCTAACCCTGAGCATTTCCAGGATGAGACATCTACCACATCTCTGGGCAACCTGTTCCAGTGTTCACCACCCATATTGTAAAAAAATTCTTCCTCCAGGGCTTCAGGGAAGTTGTGGCACAGGACCTACCTACCTACCTAACAGGCTCTGCACTCCCATCAGGCTACCTCTTTCACAGAGCATCATACCTTTGTCTTAAGTCTGAGCTATCACAGATAAGAGTTTTATTTCATCAAAATAAAGAAAAATGTTTTGGTCAATGCTAGCCATGATTATGCAGCCAAGCACAAGCAGTACAAACAAAACAAAACATATTTTTGCTATGCATGGCTTTTCATTCCAGATTAAAGCAAACAACCAGAAAGGATATTGGTCTCCCATGAGAGAGCAATGTATTGGTGAATCTTCTGTAAGAAGATGCAGCAACTTTGAGAATAAAATGGCCGCTGGGGAGAATTTTTGAAACAGATTTAAAGGGGGAAAATGCAGGAAGCAGAGAAGCAAGAATTTCATGCTGCTTCTACCGTAATAATAACAATAACACTTTGCCCAGTGCGTATGCTTTACTGCTCACTGTAGCCAAGGGCGAAATTCCCTGCCCACCAAACAAAATCAGCAAAAGGCAAGACTGGCTTTGCAGGCAGGAAAACTTCACGGGTGCATCCATCAAATCCTGCAATGGGACCAGTGAAGCACACAAGCTGCAAGGCATCAGTAATGAGAACTGGAGAATAGAAAGCCCTCAGCAGTACAGGCTCAATAATTAATCAAAGCTGAAAATCTTTCTAACGAAGGCAGCAGCCCCAGCAAAACAGAGAGTGTTTAAGGAGTTAGGGGTCTGAACAAGAAAGGAGGACATCTCAAAAAACAAGTTAGCAAGGGATGGGGCAAGAATCGCCACAGCATTTCCCTTTTTCAGGTTCTCAGGACTGCACTGAAACCAATAGATGGAAGAGCAATAGATGGGATTATTTATTCTTCTTGCTTTTTCTGTGATCTGATTTGTCTAAGTGTCTCTACCAGTGGCCAGCTACTCTAAGAAGAAAGAGGTCATTCTACAGAAGAAAAGCTTCTGCTCTGGGAGACTGCATCCTGGAGATGCTTCTAGTTTTCAGGGTGACACCATAAATGAGTTTCTCAAAGTTCCTGTTCTAGTGTGTAAAGTTGTCTGGCAAAATTCCCAGATGAGTCTCAAGGCTTACTTAATTATGAATCAAAGGCTTAATGTGATACCTTGTGCTTCTGCTCCTTTCAAATTGAGGACCTCAGGTTGCTTCTTACACAAGAGGGAGGAAGTGATGCATATACTGTTGGTTGTAAATGGCAGATGTGCTGCAGCACATAGCAGATGTGAAATAAGGGCCTTGTGATCCTGGCTATCGTGCACATTGTGAGCCACAGGGTTTCCAAGGCCATGGAAAAGCAGACTGCCAGTTACAGCAGAGTTTTGACTAAGCACTTGAAATCTTCTGTCCTGAGACTTGAGGCTTCTTTTACTGTATAGGGCAAGAGAGAATGAACTTGACTTCTGTGAAGAAAGCTACTAAGTCCAGTGGGTGTGTTGACAAGAATACTTCTCCTGTGATGATGAGAAATACTGTCCAGGTGCCTGAGTTGCCTGCACATTCATGGCTTTGCCACAGGTGTACCAAGGGAACCAGGGTTTCCCTGTCTGGAAGTGAGCCCTTGTAAGTGAAGAAGCGCCCATTGGTTGAGGACTTGGCAGCAGACCTGCTCAGGGAAACAGCTGTCGAGGGACACATTGCCATTATCTGCCTCTGTCTTCTCCATCTGTCCCTTGGATGCATGGCCCATTTCAAAGGCTTTGATCTGATGTTCACATTCCTGGGAGAGCTACTAACTTCTCTGTGAGGCTGTATCACTCCTGTGTGTAGCTGTGTTATATGCTTGATCAGGTAGAGTGACACAGATGACACAGCATTCCCAGTGACTTGGATCTGTATATTGGAGTTCTCTGGTGCATGAAGAAAAGGGTACTAAATACTTGCTCTGTCAAAGAGGGTACCTGTATCCTTGTGTGACCTCCCTGTGGGAGTGAAAGTGTAAACTAAAAGTACCTTTCTCTTGCTCTTATCCTTTCACCTGAAAAAAAAAAAAAAGCTTATTTTTCCTCCGTATAAGAAGAAAATATAGTTGTTGTTTATGCTTAGGGGAAGCATGCAAATAAAAGCAGGGATAGGACTGAATTAGAACTGATAGATAAAATGGATTAGCTAGATAGATGGAAACCAAATTAGCTGTGAAGCCAGTGCCAAATAGAATAGAAAATCATTTCCACCCAATAGCCAGCTGAAAGATTTAGCAAGACAAGAAGGAAATAATCAAGATTTCCTAATTGCCAAGTAACCTCTCCGCCTTTCTTTTACTCTCTTTCTTTCCTGATACGATCTGTCTTGGATTTCTCTATTAAAATGGAGGAAAACATCTTTTGATCTGGTCTGCAATGTGAACTCTAAGATAGGCTCAAAGAAACCCCTTCTGCAAGAAAGGCTGTTTGTCTAAAGCTCTCTCTAATGCACCATACAGCCGCCTCATGAGGTTTTTGGCTAAAGGAAATAGAAGACAACTGCTGTGTGTGCTCTTTCCTTCTGGCTTGCCTCTGTTATCTGGCATCTCATGTACAAAGTTTGACGTGTGAATGGTTGGTGAAGAGCTCAGTAAATAGTGGGGATACATACAGAAGAAGAAGTTCTTCTTCTCTTCCATGAATTGCTGATAATCTCTTCCTAGGGGTGTAAAGGAAGAGCTTTGAAGAGCTGAAAAGCAGCTTCGTAATTAGTGGAGACCTCTGGCCACACTGAAAAATAGAGTTTAATAGCAGCGTTCCTGCAGAAAACAAAATTTATTAGAGGAATTGCAGTGATGGAAATCTTTTCCTACAGACCTGGCAAAATGGGTCTAACTTGTCCTTTTTAGTATTTATAAAGGACTTACAGATATGTAAAGCCTATAATACAACCTGTTGGGAAAAGTATCAGTTAAAGAACTATGTGTGTCAGGAGACACAGGAGAGTGCTTCGATTTTACTGCAGATGACTTGTTCAAACCTGGAGTGGGAAAAAAATTGCTGGAGGTGACTCTCAGAAGTGAGCTTTGTTTTCCTTTCAGGCTATATTGACAGTATAGGGTCCCTCAGAAGCAGGCTCTCTAGATCATCCCTACAACCTGAAAAGACACTGGGTGAAGCTAACGGATATCAGGCACCTAAGCAGGACCTGGGTGCCCATACATTTTCCATAATCTGAGCACTTCTTTTCCTCCCAGCCTCCCAGTGAGGTGAGGAGACAGTGCCTGTCTCATGGTGACTTTTCAACAGTTTGAAGAGTGCAACCAGAAGAAGCCAGTCTTAGTTGCCACGTGCTGAGGACAACTGTGCGGATTGGGTAGCAGCCACATATGGGCAGGTTTGCTGCCACTTCCAACTGTGATGGGATGACCAACTGCCTGCCCTTCCCAGAGGAGTCAACTCTGGCTAGTGGCTCTCACCCGAGGAGGGGGTGAGTTTGGAGATCTTGCTGGGATTGTCTGTAAACACACAATGTTATTTTTGACTGACTGTTTTCTGTGAAGTAGGAAAGAGGGCAAAATGTTATTTAGACTGGTTATTTCCATTAAATTCCGTTAGATTGCTACGCTTGCTATTTTCATTTCTTCTCCTAGATTAAAAGGGATAGAAGACTCCCTTGAGAATATCTTGGTTTCATTCAAGGCTGAGATTAGCTTTTGTATTTAAGTCTTCCTTCATTATTGAAAACCAAAAAATTTCCTGAGTTGACAAAAGGCGTGATGTTGCTAAATGAGGCAAGTAGAAACTTAAAATGGAGATCTCTGTGGTTTAGACCTGAGTGCCTCTGAAAGGCAAGGAGGTAAAGAAAAAGCACTTGACCTTTTCAAAGTGGTTGGAGCAAAGATTCTGCTTTAAAAGCTTTCCAGGCAGCACTTCTTTAAGTCTGGTCAAAACCTGAGTCTTCAGCCACATAAGGCAGAGTGGTATCTAAGCAGATGTTTTGCTGTGGTGGTTGAGTTGACGGAGCCTTAGAGGCCTTCACTGCATTTATATGCCAGTTTACAAAACTGTGAGGATGTCTTTCAGTTCTATTAAAAACTATAAACCCATTTGATCCCCGCAGCATTTTTGTCAAAGAAAGCTAAATGAAGCTTTTAATAATATTAGTGTTGTCCATTGCAGTCTTGTAACAGGGGTGTGGCATGGGGCAGATGGTGCTGAAGTTTTGCTAACAGAAAGAACACTGGAGTTTTGACTTGGTCTCCTTGAAGTGCTGCCCCTCAGCATTTGGCCAGATTTACCAGTGGTTTCCTCTCACCACAATTGTTTCTCAGTGCCAACTTTGAAGGGGCTCATGGCATCCTGGTACCTGCAATACCAAGTTTTGGTCAAGCTGTGCACTGGGGCTGTGTGCCACTCCCCCACAGTGTGAGAGCAGGAAGGTGGGATGGCTGGGATTTGGCCATGCTCACCTTTCCCCATTGCCCTTCAGGACAGAGCCAGGAGAGAGAAGGGCTGCAGCTGCTCACAGGGTGCCTGTGTTTCCTGAGTAGAGCAGGTGAGGGAGGCAGCTGTAAATTGTAAAGACAGTCTGTGAACTAGCGTTGTGTTTCTGACAGGAGCCAAAAAGGCCTATTCTTAAAGTAAGTACCTGTTCTGAGAACCTGGTTTAATTTTTGCCCCTCAGGGAGATTGCTTTGAAGGAGAGAAAAGTGCTTTTACAGCAGAGTTGCAAGCAAATCCTTTCCCTTCAGTGCCATTTCCTACTTGTTGAGAAAGGGAGAGCAGTCCTGGGGAAAGGAACATTGAAATCATCTTCTAAATCACTTTGGTTATGGATCTCTTTGGTATTGTGTGAAAACCTGGTGTAAATACACTATTAAGAGCAGACCTGGTTGCACAGGCCGTACATAGCCAAAGTATTCAGATCAAATGGGTATAGTGAAAGCTTTAAATAAGTAGCAGATAAAGGGGGAAAATGCCTATTAAATAAATAAGCACACACAGAAACACACGTACAAAGCAAGCGAGGGGAAAAAATCTCATGTGACCCTCATGGGAAATAATAACATTACTGCAGAAGACTAGGCAAAGAAATGAAGCTAATAAATGAGAAATATCTAGTATATCAATTCTATGCCCCAGCAGTGAATTGTGCTGTTTTATACTGCAACTAAGGCTCTGGATTTTATTTATTTATTAACATAAAGAATCAAAATAAATATTGAAGATTCAGAAGGGAGGTGTGAACTGAATCTGTTTCTCCCAAACTATACTAACAGAAATGCAAGGAGAATGGCAAATGCCATGGTAATTAAGACCACTGCATCTGTGGAAGACTTCATACTTTCTGCCACACAGTTTGACAGTAATATCACAAAACCCTCCTCAGTTTTTCAGGGTGTAGGTCTGAGTGACATGGTATCAAGGACTAGAAGTTTAGTAGTTCCAAGGTCACCTCTGTAGGTCAGAATAACTTGTTTGTATGAGATTTTTTTGCTGAAACCCCATTTAGGGCTGATATGTTGTTTTAACTTGGTCAGGAAACAGTTATAAGTGGCAATATAATGTATCTGGCATCTGATAAGAACACAGAATGAATGCAGTTTGCACAATTTGACTTTGCAGAGTCAAAGGAGGCAGCCAAAAAAATATCAAGAGGATAAAGAAAAAAAAAAAGGCAGAATTTTTTGTTGTTGTTTTGAACCTTATAGCTTTCTCAGGATTTGTTCTTGTTTTTCTGCTACAGAGCTCTTGTCACCCACCATTCATGCACATAAAACCACAAGTATATAAATTACATCCACCTAAATGATCACTGAAGGAAATGGCAGCATTTGCCCATCTTAGTGCTTTACAGCTTAGCTTAAATGAAATCCTCAAATTAAGAATGACTATTTAGTTTTAACTCTCCTTTCTTGAGCACATGCATTATAATAAAGCATTAAAGACAGTATAATAACATATCAATTCTCAAATAACACCACGTTAAGACATTCATATTTTTCTATGAGCTTTGACAAATGTGTGGGATCTTGCAGCTGTTCAGTATTCTGGCTATTTCAGACAAATGAGCTTAATGAAAGTTGCTTTTGAGAAAAGTATCTGAACAATGCATCATAGATGAAGAGATATTATAATGGCCATTATAGTCAAGAGTGTGTATATGCTAATGCATATGGGGGTTTGCAGATAAATGCAAAATGAGCTCATTACAGACACAGGTAAAGTCCTGCTCCTGTTGCTGTCCATACTGCTGTTGGCCTTTGCTTCCAAAAATCTGGCCCTGCAACTTGGCATTGTTCTTCATATATGTATTCCACTGTAATTTTGCTATTGACATTTAATACAATTAAAATGCATTTGGCTTCCCTGGCTTAGCACATCATTTTATGGCAGAAGACTGCTGTTCAAGAGGCTGAAAGACTCTCTGGGAAGAACTGGCCACTTTCCAAGACTTTTGTTTCTCTTCTGTTTCCGATGTCTCTGGCACTTGTTTGGTTTCAAATTTTATGTATCAACTTTTTACTGACAGAGTTGCTGATCTTCTCCATATTAAACCAGTCCTTGGTCTTATAGTATCATTTGTATTAGTAATGATTATTTGGAAAATCTATGGGGTTTCAGGATTTCCTTCTGTTCCTTCCTGATGTCACAGTCTCTCCAGTCAAAAATTCTGTGCATTTATACATGTAATTATTGAGCTATATCTGTCTAACCTGAAATCACATGCCTTATAAAGGGGACTTTAAAACGTCTGTTTTCTGGCAGATTCTGGAATCTCTTCCTTTTATCAAGAAAATTGTCTTCTGCTTTTTGATGAACTGCATTTTGCTTTTGCTCTGATGGATCTTTCAGTGCTAAAGATTTTATTTTTCTTAAAGAAGTTCAGTAGGATTGGAATGGGTTGGGGTCAGCCAGAACCGAACATAATAATCCTTGCATAATCCTTTAGTATTTTATATTAAGTCATCTCATCTGCTGTATTACCTTTCCCTTCTTGGAAACAGCAGTCTTTGAGTTAAATCAACATATGCATTCAGAAAATTGTCATCAAGATAATCAGTTTTTCATGCAATGAGCACAAATTATTTCAGGCTACTTTACTTCAAATTTGTCATAGGCTGAGTGGTTGCAACCCATATTACAGAAGGGCCATCCCTCTCTCACTCCCTCTCCTTCTACCCCCTCAATGTTAGGAGGATCAGATACAGGGGACAGAAGCAAGGACAAGTTCTGGATGAAGTTGTATTGATTTGTTGAAAGTAGCAATAAGGGAAAGGTAAGAGATTTTGGAAAGCTGTGAAAGAGGATGACGTGGGCAATATGTATTGAGTAGCAGGGTTGAAACTGTGATCCAGGAGAAAAAAAAAACCAACAAAAAACAGAATATTGCTAGGAATTTTAAAAGAAATAGTGTTGATTTACTTTGGTTTGGACATATCACTATATTCTATGGGTATAAAAACTACAGTTTATTGATACAGTTTGATAACAAGTTGCATGTAAGCCTCAAATTAGTTTGTGCTTCAGCACAAAAACGTTGGCAAGGTGCCACAAACCATGCATGTTTAATACAGCTCTCTGCATCTGTTACTCTAGCAAATAGCTGGTGAAATTCTACAGTAATAAATTTCTATTCAGAAGTTTAAAAATTTCAAGGGAAAAATAAGGTAATCTAAATCTTTTGTTTAAAATATAATTCACAGTGCAGGAAAAATTATTGCAATACATACCTTAAACAGAAGATCTTAAAACTTGTCAATTGTTACAAGCAAGCCTACCTGAGGAAAAAAATAAGCACAGTGTCAAATATAAAAAGAAACGCATGGAAGGGGAAGCTTACATATCTGAAGTTTTAGGAAAATAAATTTCAGATAAATTTGAGAAATCATTTATGGATCTCCATTTCAGATCTCTGTACAGAGGCTATGAGAAACATTGCAATCATGTTGCAGATGGGATAAATAGAATTGCTTACAATTACAAACTAGATCAGTGGCAGAGCCAAGAGAAGGAGCCAGATTTTCTCTTTCTTCTTCACTTTGAATCCTATGTCCAATTTAGTGAAGATTGTGGCTCTAAAGTTATATTAAATTAGTTGTGTATTCCCTCTCTCCCCTGACCTGTATAAACATAATAGTCCAGACCCTCAGCTGCTAAAATCACTGCAGCTCCATCTGGCCCATTTATGCATGTATACATGCCAGTGGACAAGATTGCAAGTTGTTACCTACTCCCTGCCTAACAAACCTGGCAAAAAAACAAGAGTAATAAGCACATAAAACTGTCATTAAAAAAATTGCCAACTTAGGTCTCAGAGATTTCTCCCTCTGCACCATGATGGTGCAGATAATACACAGTCAAAAATCCCCCACCTAATACTCTGTCAGAAAAGGAATATTCTCCCAGAATTCTGTAAGCCTACTATAAAATAGCCAATGTACAAATAATAAGATTCTTCTCTATTTTGGGGGGAGGGGGAAAAAGAAAGAGAGAAATTAGCTGGGCTTTTTGCAGGTAACAGGTTCATAATCTCAAGTCTCTATAACTTTAATAATGGAATTAATGAGAGGCTGAGCATAGTGCATCTACCTGATCTCTCATGTGAAACCAACAGGATGTCACACACAGCAAAGGGCTGGTCAGCAGGGATGCTTGATGAAACCTTTTTTTTTTTTTTAATTGGGTGTGGGAAAGTAGAGATATACTTTCTCTAGCCATAGTGCATGGGATTTGGCAATATTCAGAAGTGTTTTGCCATGTGGGAAATTAAAATTTGCAAGTACAAAATTGCTTATTTAAAAACAAAGAACAGCAACAAAACCCATATTAGTTCAATTAATGGGTCAGTGCAAGGAAGCCAAAATAGATTTTTTATTTGCTAAGAAGCAAGGGACTGGAAAAAGATACATCTACATGGAGGGTATTTCTAATTAACCAGTGTGGGCAAAGGCACTTGTTCCACTTAATCCTTGAAGCAACAAAATAGAAAGTAGTCCTCATCTCAAGAATACGCTTTGGCAAACGAGCTGGGATGGAGAGAGCAGCTCATGGCATTTCAAGAGTATGTTCTACTCTCTTTTTTTCCACACCTCCCCTTCATGCTCTTTGTAATAAAATCTGCTTCACCCTATAAGCAGGTATTTATTTTTAGGGTTTTTTTAGGACTGGCTTAGCTGTTTGTGGTGAGCAGATGGGGATTTGATGTTACATTCTGTTTCAATTGTATTTCAGTGAAATTAATTGCAATAATGATCCACTTTATTGATATAACTCCTGTTTCCAGAAGTACCCTACTGTAAGAACTTCAGCATCTAAGGAATTTTTCAGTCATGTGTCTAACTGCAGGATTAACGCTAAAGATGGTCCTTGAACAAACTCTTGGATTCAGGCAGCCTGATACTTGAGAGCTCAAGCAGAACTTCACATCTTACTCTTGGGTCTTTAATTGCTGCCAAACCAGCAGAATTATCAGGTGTCTATTTTGGCTTGAGGCCTCTCATTCTGGCGCTAAAGGTTCTTACATTTAGGCCCCTTTTGTAGGACTCTCCCATCTGATGTCGTCCCCAGACCCTCCTCCATGCTGCGCACGCTTCCTCGTCTTCCTACACATCAAGAGAATGGAAATCTATTTCAGTTCCCGTTAGGCAGGTAATTAGTTTGATGGCAGATATCAGAAAGGCACTGAGACTAATGTGGCTGCCTCCCAAGCAGCAAGAGGCACGAAGTTCCAGCAAGACCTGTGTTTTATATCCTGCCTTAAAACCAAACAAAGAGAACTGCTTTTTAATTCACCACTTTTATCTCTCTGGGCTTAGTGAATTCTGGTGCTCGTAAAGAAAGTGAGAGACAGCTGAACAGCTCCCACGGACCAAAGGCGAGCGCGGCGCAGGTTCTGTGCGCACACGGCTCTGCTAAACACACCTTGACACCCGCCCCACGGCACGTCCTGCTCCAGCAACTCTGCCTCACCGGCTCTTCCTTGGCTTTTCTCTTGTGGTTTCAACTTTCCTTTCCGTGTTGTAGGCTTGTATGCCCCCTGATTAGCGACTGAAATTTATGCTGAGCTTCACAGCAGGTTTTGTGAAGGGTCTAGGGCAGAAACTTCTGAATTCATTGTCACTTTTGATAGAAACTGGATAAGGAACTTCAGTTTCCAGGTAGGATAATGATTTTCCAGCTGATCTCTGATGGTCCTTTCTAGTTTAGTGTCTTCCTTGGGAGGTGCCCTGAACATTTAGGAATGAAGTAATTTTTACAGCACTCTGTTGTGAATTGGAAATCATAGGTGTGGGGCTCTCTGAGCCTGTTTTCTTTATAGTAAAGGAGAGTATGTTATCCAAATGAGAGAATTTTTTTCTTCAGCAGATGTTTTTCCATGCTTTGCTTTCCTTTTTAAAAACACAATGAAACTCTAAAGGCTGCAAAAGGTCAAATGCTTTACTGAGCTTTATTCAAGAAGGAGGAAGAGATCTATCATGAGAGACTGTACAGAGACCCCAGAAATGTCAAATAAGAAGATTATCTGGTTACCAGAATTGGGGCAGCTGGTCCCAGGTGACAACAGCCCCACGACTTCTTAGCACTGTTTCATCACTTAGCTTCAGGACTCCTTCCACTCTTAAAGTCAGACATAAAAAAACCCAAACCAAACTGCTTTTTTGGATCAAAGAGAATTTCAGGCAGAAAATTAAATCCTGTCCCTATTTAGAGCAGAAAGACATAGCCATTGACTTCAAGGGGGCCTGGATTTCACCTGAGAATTACGACTTGTTTGTCTCATTCCGTAATGTGAGATGACATATTTTGAAAGGCAGGAGAGAAAAGATCATTACTCCTTAAGGTGTGGGCACAGATTACTGAGGAGATCTACATCTGGTCTGCAGGGTAGATGTGACAGCCACAGATTTTAAACCATGTGGTATAGACTTGTTTACTCTAATGGTAGTGGGAATTATGTCCCACTGTAGGGCTGTAGTATGGATCCTTGATACGAGAAGCTAGAAAAATTTAATAAATACCTACCTCTAACAGAATTTTCCATGTCATGAGTCTCCAAGCACTCTAGAGGAGGTAAGCATCATTATCCCCATTAATGGGATTTTCAGATTTTTCCTGCAGACATTTCTGGTTGGGTAAAGCCAGGTTGACTGTGAGAGAAAGTGACGCTGTTAATGATTCTCTCATGCTTCACAGAGACCTAACTGCCTGATGCTGTAGGCCAAAGTTACAACGTGGGTGGGTCTGGGACTTGCCTTGCCTTGACATATGTGTAATAAAAACCAAGGAAGGACAAATCACTGTGATAGTTTCCTGCAGTTCCAGTAGGTTTCTCACAGGGGTTAGGAGTTTCTACATGCCCCTCCTTTGTCTATGAGATTGTGATGACAGTTTGGAGTCATTGAAATAATGACTTAGAACAGCAGATTTAATCCTTTTGTTTCTTGCCTTGGACTTGTCTTGTTACTTCACAGTGTTGGGCTGGGTTTGTACAGCACAGTGCAGGAGATCCCATTAGCTGAGAGCTGCAGCCCACTGGTTTGTCTATGCTTTGCTGAGTTTCAGATCTCTCTGCTGGGCACCTGTGTGGTTGTGGACCTCTGGCTGGATGCTTTGCTGCATCATGGTGAACATGCTGTGAATGTAGAGGAATTTTTTGGTTTTTTCAGGAGTGTTTCAGCTGAGTTAGCCCAAAATATTCTTCCAATTTACTGCCTGGACAGCCACCTAAAAGAAAGCCTTTTCCTCCTCCTGCCAAATATTTCTTCTTTCATTTTCCATGCTCAGTCTGTTGATATTTTGTAAATAAAATAGGTTGGCTCTAAGTGGTTGAAATTTTGCTTATTCCTCTGACTTCTCTAAAATTCACAAGGTGAATGTATAAGCCTAGTCCATTTCTCTTGCTATAAATGCAAGAGATGTGGGTATGATGCTACATTTTTATATATCAGGCTTTCCTAGACTGAGTTGACCATTCTTAAACATTTCAAAGACCACTGCTGGATAAAGAAGTCCTTGTTAAATGATTTTTTTTCCCCCCACTATCAACCTTTCATTCTTTCAACATTGGGGAGGAAAAAAAAACATTGATATGCTGTGTCTGTAGAATTCCAGTTAAACTTGGACCTACAGAACTGGTTGTTTTGTTCTTTGGTTGCTGCAACAGTACTAACCAAGGTCTATAACAGCTGTTTGGTGATTTTTAGCTCAAATCTGGTTGTTCATATTGTGTATTTTTACAGTGTAGCTATTATGGAATGTTAATAGGGTGTATAGAAATTATTTCAAAATCGATTGTCTCCTACTCTCAGGTCTTCTGTGATACTGGACAACTCATTTCACTTTTGCACATCAGGTTAGCATTCTGGAGATTTCTCAGTGTTACTAAAATGGGTTGTCCTGCTAAACACCTAATACACTGATGTTCCGCTGTACACAAATTTCTCGTGAATGTGAATCAGTTTTTCATGTTCTTTGCTTCAGATGAAAAGCAGCCTCCTTTCAAAACCAGTGCTATTCCTACAATTAGTAAAAAGGCAGGGGACATAGGCAGAAGATGTGGGCAGGGAAGACAAAATCTTTGTACATGGTTGGTGCCAAATGGCAGCCACTGGGGAAGAGTGCAGAGCCCGTCTCAGAAGGACCTCATATTCCTCTGGAGCCTGCTGCCTCATATGCCCTCAAGAAGTAGTTATCGGTCAATATTTGCTTTGTACTTTTAAGCAAATGTCTTTGGAGTTTGGTGATTCAGTTTCCCCTGGCTGAGAGCCAGGAACACAGCAAAGAACTGTCATTGCTCATCACCTTCTAGCTGGCGTCCCTGAGGATCCACTACTGGCCCTGGTGACTGTCTAGTTTGCTATCATGTGAAAATCACTGCTTTCACCAACCCTGGTTTGCCTGTGGCATCCCCAGAGAGCCATGTCTGCACTCCCCAGTGCAACAGAATTCTTCATGGGAGAATCTTAGTAGCTCCAAGCTCCAAGAATTCTGCTCCCTGCAAACTGTTGGTGGTGTGTTTTAGCTTAACTGACCAGAAAGGATAAAGGAAAAAATACACTGAAGAAACCCCTAAGACAAAAAAGAACAATGACAAAGCAGAGAAGAAATCCCAGCCAAAACCACCTTCCACTTAGTGGGAGAGAAGAGGGGAAGCCTAAAGCTGCAGCACAAATACTGATTATGTCTGTCAAGGATTTGCTACTGTTGCTAAGTTACTGGTCTCTTTGGAAAACCCTTGAAGTATGGGGTACATTAGGAGCTCATTAGGGTCCCAGGGACTTATGCTAAATGTACAATATGTCTCCATGCTAAACACACTTCAGAAATAACAACATAAACTTCCTCCCCAAAGTTTAGATGCTTTTATTTCTCTGCTCCTCGTTGGTCCTGCATGGCTCCATTTGTTCCTTTATGACAGCTGAGTTGTTTGACTGGATGGAGAGGTTACTTGGAATAGATGGAGATGAGCTCCACTGCTCTTTGTAAAGTTTCTGGCTTTTCATGGAACTTACCCTTCAGGGGAACACAGGGAAGGACAAATGCGGATGCATCTCTAGTCTGTTCAGAGTGAGGGTTTAATGACGCTCCAGGGACTTTGCGTCAAGCCTGTGGCATGAAGAAGTCTGAAACTTAGAAATCCGGGGGTGCAAGCTCCTCTGCAGCGTGTCAGGGAGGGCACCAAGGCCCATTTAACAGCGAGTGTCAGAGGCACAGAGCAGAATCCACAGCCCAGAGCTGGCCGCCTAGGTGTGACAGAGGAGCCCCAGCATGCCGACAGATGGTGGGAGGACGGATGGGTTGTCCTCAGGGGGAATCCAGGCAGCATGCCTGCATCCAGAGATATCACACATGATCTCTACAGGGAGTTAGTAACGTGTCTGGGCTTAACAGAAAATATGTATCTCCGCTGTTTTACATAATATTTAATGAATGATATATTAGTAGCCTCAACAGGATTTTAGCTTTATTTAATGTAATTTATAAATTAAACAGTCCAGACTGGGTGGAGAAAATTAACCAGCAGGCTCACTAGGAACTGACTGCGGGTCTTAGGAACAAACAGCAACTCTATTTACATGGATCAAGTTCTATTTAGCTAGCTAGGCAGGAGTTAAGTGGAGGAATACTCTTTCACATTGCAGTCTTAGCCATTTTCATAACTCATCGACCTGGCATCTATGTTTGAATTGGCAGCAAACCTCAGCATGTTGGTTTTGGGAAAAGTTTGAGGGCAGGTGGGGAGGAAAAGAGCTTTGTTTGCCTAGAACAGATGCACAAAGGATCAGGCACATTAAGTGAATGTTAAATCCTGTAGTAGAAGGACAGTGAGTAGAGTAAAACAAAGTGAGCAGCCTCCGTGGAGGCAGTGAGTTAGAATCAATATGCAGCCAGTCCTCAAAGAATAGCACCTCACAATATCTTTCATGAGCATGGGGACAGGGAGTGATTTCCACCACTGCAAAGGAGCAAACTGATGGTTTTTGCAAGGGAATTTTCTCTGCAAAACTCAAATGTCTGTAGATGAATGTTCTGCTCTGCCCTGATTGTATGTATGCCTGAAGCCTCATACAGTTTTTACTGTGTGTTGTATGAGGGGGAGTTAAGAAGCCCAAAATGTCATTCATCCACAAGAGTGCATGAAGGATCTGCCTTGGTTAACAACAAGGATAAGAGGGTCTTAAAACTCACTCCTGTCTTACAGCTTGGTAAGTGTTTTCCCCTGTTGTAGTGTTACACTTTCCTGAAGTAAAATGTCTTTTCTTTAAAGGTCCTTTCTCTGAAGGGCCTTTGAAGTGGCAGGGGCGGTTTCCACTTCTGTAGTGATTAAAGCAAACACTCAGGAGAGGAGTTTTTGTGTCCTATCCTGCGAAACAGAAGAGGGCCAGGGGTCAGGCCACATGGCACAGACAAACTTCCATCCACACTACTTAGGTAGTCAGGTTAGCCCCCTCTGTGGCCAGCTGGGTTTTGAAGGTCCTAGTTGGGTGGTGCAGAACTTGGGGAGAAGGAGTTAATTGTTAAATACTGTGGGTGGGAAGGGCCCAGAGCCTCGTTTCAGTCTTTGCTCTGGTTTTCTTTAGAAATAGGAGGCATGATTTCGGTCCAGTTTTCTCCCTACATCAAAGGGCTAAAGTGAATACCTCTGGGAACATTTCACGCTCCTGGACCAGGGAAGGACAGCACCTTATTTCCTGTTCTCACTCTGTATGGTTATTTGAAGACACAGAAGCCCAGAGCAACTATGACCATTCTTGTTAAGTGGAGCAGACACAAATACTTACACCACCTTCATACCAAGTTTGCTGAATTCCCTGCAGAGGCCAAGAGTGCTTTTTCCCTACCTGCAGAGCAGAAAAAAAATAATAGTATTTCTTCTTAAAACCCCACTCCTTTTCTTGTTATAGTGCAAAGAAAACTTCCCAAGCATGAACTAAGCCAACTCAGTGTAATATCTGCCCAAACCAGCTTCACTGAGGGAGAATTGATACACCTCCAGTCAGTTGTGAGTGATCTTAACCCTGAAGCCTAATTACTTGATTTTGATGTCAATATTCTTTACTGCTTCCCTGCTCTTCATGCCAGAAAAAGGCATAAAGGGTCAAGACTTGTCTGTAACTGCTGGCTATTGTAGCTTGCAGCAAGCAAATGGATATTGTGGAGCCTTTCTGACATGGAGTAGTTTGAATCTCTGTCCTTCAATTTTCAAGCTGTGTTCAACAGCACCTCATTGTTAAATGGCCCAGAATATTTAACCATATTCTGCTGAAAGTCTGCCTTTCCCCTGGATCCTCGGTGATGCAGGCCTACCCTCCATAAGAAAATCTATTGCATGTCAAAGAGACAAGAGCTGCAGAAAATAACTGGAATATAATGCTTCTATAAATAACACGTGGAATTCAGTAGTAGTTGCAGTATTAATTATATGAATAACGAGGTTATAATATTCAACTGGCATCCTTAAAAGTGCCCCTAAATCTGCTGCAGCACTTCCCAGGTGCTGCAGTGAAGGTTGCTTTTAAATTGGAGCCCTTCACAGAGTTTCAGCTCATTTGCTACACAGAACACAAGGCTCTGGCTCCCCTGCTTTGCTTATGGGTTTGGGGAGACTAATTAGGCATTGTTTGAAAAGCCCTAGGAAGATAAGTATTCGCCTTGATAGGGGGTGATAAAGGGGCCTGAAATAGCTGTGGAGGAGGACACAGCCTCCCTGCCTACTGATAAGGCGTGATTTCATCAGCATCCTCGCAAGGTGTCTGTTCAGCTACATCCCCTTAAAAAGCTGCAACCCCAATTGTGGTGTGCCTTAAAAGCCAGGGTGGCTTTCTTTCCGTGTTTATGCATGTCGCCGTCATGGGCAGCGACAGCAGCAGCCTTGAGCCGCTTTGGCTGTAGTGGGGGCTGTAAGAGTGGCTCGCTTTGACGAGCATCAAATTCTCCGGGAATTGAAGCCGGCAGCAGCCTGGGCGAGCCGCAGCCCCGCGCTGGCGAATGGCTGCTGCCACCTAGCAGCTGTGCCGGGCTCCTGCCTCCCCGGGACAGCCTCTCGCCTCCCGTGCCAGCTCTCCTGCCTTGAAGCGAGTTTGTTGCCTATTAATTAGTTTCACAGGTGAAGGGCTTTTCTTTTTCCGTTTACATCATCATCACAGCGTGGCGGGCTAAACACTTTGAGTGGTCCTTGCTGAAAACAGCAGTGCGGAGCTAGGAAGCTGTGTGTGCATCTGTGAATCCTGGCAACTGCATGTGTTTCTGTGGACATGTGTTTGTGTGGGGGTTTATGTGCACCCGACCTTTTCAGGACTGAGAGGAGCTTTTCAGGGGCTCATCCCCGTAAGTCATGAGACAACTGCCGAGTCTGATAGGCCAGAGTTCAGAAGAGAGAGAGAGAGAGAGATGACTTCTGGATCTGCAGAGGTACCACAGGATCACAGAAAATTCTGAGGGGAAATAGCTGTGCTGCTAGTTTGACCTTTATAAGAGTAAATGCAGTCTCTGAAGATCAGGCTATCTGACGCAGAGTGGACACTTGACCTTCGAGCCAGGGACTGAGAGATGTTGGTGGTGCAGGTGGAAAACATTTAACTGTGTTTTTCAGAAAACTGAATGATTTCTACAAGGGTCCAGTCCTTATTGTTCTAGACGTGTCCCAAAAACATTGTCTCTTCTGTAAAATGCTATGGCCAGTGTTAGAGACGAGAGTTAAAGGGCTTTAAGCTCTTCACAAAAGTATTGAAGTGACTGGGAGTAGAATTAGAAAGGAAAATTCGGGAGTTACCAGTTCATCTGAAAGACAGAGCCTATCACATTAAGATTTGCATGCATACTGACATAAGTTTAGGGTAGTATGAACAGTGCATCACCCAAAGTTGTCTTTGTTCCTAGTCTGATGGTCTTAAATGCCATTTTAATTCTGAAATGGTTTGTTCTTTGGAAGGAGAGAGGGCCTTAGGATATTCATGTCCTGTCTGCCTCTTGCAATCCTGCAAGATGTGAAGCACTCACCCCATGCTGCCCAAATTTCAAGTGATGGAACAACAATGCCGCATTCTATGCAGGTGCAATGCACTTCTGTGCAGGTGCCTGTACCAATGCACTTTCTCAGCATCACTGGCACACTGTTCACACCTATATATCATACATTTTCACCTCTGTCATCACTGACGTTTTGCTTTGCTTTTGCCTGTGGCTCTGAGTAGGAAGTGGAGTGAATAAACAGTGGTTTACATCCTTCCCACTGGACCTTCCCCTTCTGTTTGTGTTTGTGTGCCAGTCCATCTGTACCCTATGGATGTAAGCCTTTGCTTCTGTGCTGTGTGGATGATCATGCAGTCATCCACCTGCACCCTCTGTGTCTGTAGCAACTCCTTCTGCTTCCTTCACTGCATACCCCATGGAAAGGGAAAACCTCAGCAACAGCAGGAAAAAGGAAATGCTATTCTGTGCTTCTACTCCATCCTGATTGCTCCCCTCATTTTGCTGCATCACACATGGTGGGTGGGCAAACTATGCAGCTTCAAACTTACAGGGTCATACAATAAGGAGATTTCTCTACTGCTTTCACACTGAGAGCCTGTGCAAGAGGGATTCTGGTTGCACCTGTACTGATGCTGACCAGCTGAATGACAGCCATGAAGTGTGTAGGTGGTGATCACAAAGCTATAATAGAAAAATCTCTTAGTCCACAAGGCACCTCGATTTGGGGTCTAACTGCTAGTCTGTACCTTTGTATGCCCACAAATTGCTCAAGCAATAACATGTTTACATTGAATTTCAATTGCTTGGAGTGCATATCAGTTTGGGGAGTGGAATTCTCCCAGGAAATGAGGGCAGAATGGTATAAGAAATTGCTTGTCTGTATCAAACTAATGGCCCATCCAGTCCAGTATTGTGTCCTAACCACTGCCAATGCTGGATGCTTTAGATAGGCCTGTAACAGCCCCCTGGTGTGGCCCGTTTTACAATGCTAAATAATAGGGAGACATTGCTTTCTGACCCCAACTTGCCATCATTTTATACCCTGCAGTGGGAAGGCTAATAACCCATATGGTTTTTATTTTAGCAAGCCTAGCTGCAGATGCTATTCTTGTAAGGTCTAATCCTTTTCTGAATCTTGCTAATCTGTTTTCCTCTATAATATCCTCTGGCAACAAGTTTCACAGGTTAATTATACGTTGATTGCACAGTCTTTCCAATCACAGACACAGTTCTGTTGTACCTCATCTTATCCATGTGTTTTTAAGTCTCTTTCAGCAACCAGGAGTGCCTGCAAATTTATTTCTGCAGGAAAATAATGAAACAAACTTACTTTATACTCAATTCTGCATGCATAGGCCTTGAGTTACTGATATTATCTCAGTTTCCTTTGAATTCAGAGCATGTTTCTCTCCAAATAATCTATCCAGTATAGCTATAAAGAACCTTTCCCTGAGGTTCTGACCTACAGCTCATGCCTCTAAAATTCCTGCTCCCAAGCTGTCTATAGCATACCCATTCTCAGGTCTGTGGTATGTCATCTAGACAGGCTACAGCAAAATCATGCCATTATGTGCTTGTGTCCCTGATGTCTTGCTTTCTGATCTTCACAACTCACCTTTGACGAAAACTAGACGAATTAGAGAGATGGGCAACCACCCACCATATGAAGTTCAACAAGGGCAAGTGCCAGATTCTGCACCTGAAGTGGGGCAGCCCTGGTTCTGTGTACAGACTGGGGAACGAGAGGATGGAGAGAAGCCCTGTGGAAAGGGACCTGGGGGTCCTGGTCTGTGGCAAGTGGAATATGAGTCAGCAGTGCCCTGTCAGCCAGGAGTGCCACTCTGCTCTGCACTAAGGCAGCCTCACCTTGAGTCCTGGGGGTAGTTTGGGTGCCACAGTATAAGAAAGACATTAAGGTATCAGAGAGTGTCCAAAGGAGGGCCACAAGGATGGTGAAGGTTCTGCAGGGGAAGCTTTGTGAGGACTGGCTGAGGTCACTTGGTCTGTTCAGTCTGGACAAGAGGAGACTGAGGGGAGACCTCCTCACAGCTATGATTTCCTCTAGAGTGAGAGGAAGAACAGAGACAGGTATGAGCTCTTCACCCTCATGACCAGTTACAGTACTCGAGGACATGGCATAAAACTGAGTCAGGGGAAGTTTAGGCCAGAAATCATGAAAAGGTTTTTCACCCAGCAGGTGAACAGGCATTGCAACAGACTCCCCAGGGAAGTGAGCACAGCACCAACCCTGACAGAGTTCAAGAAGTGCTTGGACAACGTTCTCAGGCACATGGTGTGGCTCTTGGGGTGTCCTGTCCAGGGCCAAGAATTTGACTTCAGTGATCCTGATATGTCTCTTCCAACTCAGTATATTCTATAATTCTGTGATTCTAGGACCTTTTGCACCCTGGGGGGACAAACAGCTGCCACCAACCAGTCATCATTCCCTTGTGGTACCATTGTCCTTCAGAGAAAGCTGGTGACTGCTCCAAAGAGAATAAGTAATGTCAATAGCCCATTTTCCAGGGGAGCAGGAAGGATTCTCTGAAGAATGCTGGTCTTCTCTGTGCCCAGGCACAGTGCTTTTTTCTACACGCTCTCGATCTCCTGCCTGCACTCTGTCCCCAGAACTCCCTTGAATCCATGACTGATGTGCCATATTTGCTGTATGTGCTGCAGAACTGTGCATGTGCATGAGTGCTGCACTGTTGGTATTTGTGCTCTTCCTCTGTTCATGTTGCCCAGATGAAGATATAGCAGAAGCTGAAGGGCACTTTTCATCTCCCGTATTAATTTCAGCCGGCGCAGCATGGCTAGCCAATACCGTGTGGTCTTGCAAAGGCCTTCCAAAAAGGTATTGGATTCTCAGTCTGGCTTTTTCCAGGCTGCATGCCTCTGAAACTACAATTTTTCTAATTTAAATGGTGGTTGCCATGATTCTCTATTTCTGTTGTCCTGATTTTGGCACTAGGATCTTTCTGGTTCTTACACCTGTCTGCAGTTAGCCGTTCCTTGTCATCGTGTTAGTCCTGATCCAATGGGAGCATAAGCAAGGTGTGGATCTAAGTACATAGTCCATTCAGTTCCCAAGCATATCCAGTGTCTGCAGTGGAAGACAGGCTGCTACTGAATCTTGCTACCTCCTTCTTGCCTGGTCCCAGCAGTGCTCGTGGTTGTGTGAAGATCAGCTGAGTGCATGTCCACTTCAGAGCTCTTTCCATACTGATTGCACTTGTCAGGCCAGGTAATTGTTTAAAATCTCAGCATAACAGAATGGGAAAGTGAGGCAGAGGGAAGTATAATGACTTGCCCGAGGTCATCTTGTTTCTCAGCCTAACATCCAGCTCTTCTCTTCTTGTCACTTATCTCAACCACAGGGCCAGTGCTCTTCCTGACATGCAATTGAAATGCTGCTGTGACTCCCACACTTCTCTTAAATGGCTGCTCTATAAATAAAGTTTCAATTGAAAATAGCACATTAGAAAACTGCTACTATATAATCATATATATATATTATTGTGAGCTTTTAATTCATCATAGAGAAGCCCCCCCTTAAATGTCAGCTACCTTAGCCATTCCCGGTCTCTTCGTGGGCTAGAAAGGAAGAGCACACACCTAACAAGAGCCAAATTAAACATACTGGTAACAAAGAACAAGGTACAGAGAGCAATCCCTGAGCTCTTGAAGCCTCCTTTAATACAGGGTGGAAAGGTAATTTTTCCAAACTTAACAAAGATATCTCCCCTGTAACACATGGAAGCAGACGCATGAGGAAGTGCCTGCAGCAAGAACTCTCAATGTGTGTAAGCAGGAAAAAGTAGGCCTGAGTGGGGGTAGGTTCACCATTTTAAGTTGCATCTTGAAGTGTCTGTTGAAGTTCCTCCCTTCAGATTTCTTCCTAAAATACTGATATCTTTTCTGCCAGAAATTTTCCTTCCTTTCTATTCTGTGTCCAAAAATCCAAGGAGGTTAGTAAAGCCCAACTACAATTATAAAATAGATTTGAAGTTTGAAAAGAAATATAATATTGCATTGAGAGACACAAAGTGAGTTGGAAGCAGGAAGAGCAGCAGCAATAAAGTTTAAGCTAGTCCTTCCAGCTTCCATTTTTTCTCTGCCTCTTTCAAGGTCGAATGGACACCAGCCTCATGTCCCCATCTTCAGCACTGTCACACTGTTACTTGATGGCTTTGGAGTATATTGGAGTCATGCAAGTGAAGGGCTTGTGATCCTGGGATGGGGTGGGGGGGAGCAGAAACTGCTTTTCTAAGCTTGTTGACAGAGACACCAAGGGATTCACACTTCTCTTTTCCCTCTGGTAATGAACTCCTGCAGAGAATGTACCAAGTGTAATGCCTTTCTTCAATCCATCTGTGCAGAGAGGGTTTTATGGAACCCTCCCTGTGTCTGGGAAACAGGGAATTTAAAAGCTTTTTCCCAGATGTCTAACCCCTTAGAAGTAACACTGGCATTGAAAAAAAAAGGTGGCCACCTGGTTCTCTGGGTGCCTGCTGTCAGGCAGCAAGGCCTAATGAACCTCTCAGGGGGAACATCCGCAGAGGGAGGATAATGACTCTAATAGGCGCTTTGTTCCCTGGGGTTGGGAGACGTAAACAGCAGCAGGGATGGTGCTTGGGAGGAGGAGAGATGAAAGGCTGATGAGCCTTCTCACCATCCTTCTTCTCAGCATTGAGCTTCTCACATATGGTGGCTGGTGGTGTATCAAAGTGGGGACACAAAGTTGGTATAGTGGGACTTGTGTGCTCGTTTTGGAATGGAACTGCTTTCCTTTCCTGCTTGCCCTCTCATTCCAGGTGTTCCCCATGCTGTTGTCTCTGATCTGCTGCTCAGTAGGTGTGTCATCAGCTTAAAAGGCACCTCAGCACCTGAGAGCCTGAGAAAGCTCTCCAGAGAACCAGAGATCGTACATGCTCTGTGTAATTTGAGGCAAAGACTGCCCTTCTCACGTGATTTTGGCTAAGGCCACAATCACCTTCCTGCCTTGTAAACCAGCAAGAGGAAAGGGACCCAACATAGCACCCAGTATAGGTGTGTCATATCCTTCTCACACCTGGAAATAGATTAGTTACACCTCTAGCCATGACTCAGTTGTGGATTGATGCTGTCTCCAAACCTCAATGCGCCAGCACAGAATTATAGAGGAAGACTGAGGGCTGTGGATAATGTCACAGTTAATGAGGCTTTCTCCTTCTGTCGCTATCTGTAGAAGATGCTTAGAAGAGCTTACTCAATGGAAATACCTCATTTCATGATTACTAGAGGTCTGCCATTTTCTGGCAAGATTATTTGCTATATTCTAACCTGATACTGCTAAAATACTGTATTTTGAGACTTAGAGAAGGAACTATTGCTTGCTTTATGTTTTGTCACATTCTGCAAAAAGGTGTGATGGTGGCTTATAATCTGTAATGAGTGTGATCAGTCCTGTTTATACCAACAGAGTGATACCAAGAGTGATTGAATAGCATGATGATGGATATTGCACAGACAACTAGAGAACAGCATAAATACTGTGATCCAGGTAAATATCCTGACTTCAAAACACGGTTGTCTAATGTGCAGCATCTGCCACTATCAGACTGAAAATTGCTTCAAGGATTTTGGAAATTAGGTCATAACAGGGGGAAAAAAATTCCATTTCTTGGTAGAATTGTATTGCCATATGGAATTTGTGAGATACATTGCTTTTTTGCTAGTGGGAAGGATTGGTGGGCAAAGTTTGAAATAGAATTTCAACCCCAAAAGCAACTGAAATGCTAGGAAAGCTAAACCTGGGGAGAAAGCCTTCAGAATCCTTTGAGTAGTCTTCCTCTGTCAAAAATACTTTTAGGTTTCTGCAGTTTCCTGGGGAAGAGGGACTTCTAAATTTCTCTTTGAACAGTCTCCCTCTTGCCCTACAAGCACCTGCAGAAAAGTTCTAATGTAAGGGCAGATGGGAAATTGTGCTTTGCAGCTGATTTGCTGTCACCTTACCAAACTCCTTTGCCCCTTCTTGTCCTGTGTTCCCGCTGTGATGGAAAGTATTTTCTGGGGAATTTTTTGGAGGGTTTGTCTTTAAAAAAATTAAATTCATAATGCAAAGTGAAAAACAATAGTTGTGTACTTTAAGTATTTTTAGTGGTCTCACTGTTCATCCCACACTTGTGTAAAATGAAAATAACCAACTCAATATAAAACTCAGCTTTGTAGGCAGAATTTCTCCATTTACAAAGCACCAAAGCCTCTTGTTTGTTAACAAGGCTCCTTCATGCCTCCCATTAGTCCCAAGGTTGAACAGAGCATGCTGCAAACAGCTTTCTTCCCCCAGAACAATTAGAAAAGCAATATGAAACATCCTTTATCTTTAAGGAGCCAGATCTTCAGCTTCTATTACCCATTCCCAAGCCAAGGGTTTTTGAACATTTCAGCTGAACTTGAATTTACTGCAGTCTAAGAAATCCTCTTGAGACTACCACGACCTTATGGGTTTGGTATGCTATAAGAGAAGACACGATCAGTTCTGCAAACAGCTGATCCCTTCTCTGTTCTTTAGCTCATTTTGTTTGGAAAGTGAACTCTCTGCTCATCAAAGAGATCATTGCAGTACTGCTTTCCAGGCATTTGTCTCCCATCCACGTTATAGATTATATTAAAATTATCAACATTGCAAAGAAAATTGAACTTCTTGCTGTGCATACATAAGGCTTCCTGCATTAGAGTACAGTGGTCAGTGGATGCACAACTGAGTTGCTGCATCCAAACCTCCATAAACTTTTAAGAGGCCTTGGTCTGTGTTTGATCTATAACAAACAATTTCAGCAAGACCTGGCATCTCCTTGGCCACTGCTCAAAATATTCTTCACACCAAATTATTTGAAAGTGACTGGACAAACAGTGATTTTCAAACTGTTCAGATTGTTACAGATGTAGAATTGGGGTAAATGAGTTTTTAAGAGAACGAGTGCAGAGCTTTAAAGTTTGTGCCACTCTCTTATGTCACCAGTGTTCAAATATTATTACAGAAGTGTCTCAGGGCTCTTCCCAAGGGTTATGTTAAGCTTTGGTGTAAGGATGTACTGTCAGCTAGGTAGGCCTTCGGAACTGCTTGGTTCTACTGAATAGTTTACTAACAGTTTACTCAAATTGAGCTTTGAGAGTAGGAAGCTTTTCAACAGCTCAGAAACTCTACAAAAATAAATATGTAATTCTGCAGCAGTATGTGTTGCATGTACATGCAGGTAATATGAAGGAAAGCTGGTTTTATGATCCCTTTTTCTTTGGTTGCTCTTGTCACTCTGTAATTTGATCCTTCCACTTAAATCGTCCCTACCTCTTTCTCTATGGGTTACATAAAGGTTGCTTTCGATACTGACATATTTTAAAAGGTGGTTTGTTATATTTATTAATATTTGATTATTATAGCTTATCTGACATGTAGCTGTAGTCACTAGGACCACGCAGTCTTCTGCAGTCCTAAAGAAGTATTTGTTAGCAGTTTCAAGTTGACAAGTATCTTAGATGACATAATGTGAAGAACTTCAGTTCATTTACCTGATAAAAGGTGAGCATGCAAACTCAAACATAAAGAGGCTGTTCTGTAGAGTGGAAAGATGCGTTAGAGAAGGATTCTAACTGTCTCCTAGAGTGAAGAAGAGCCTGGCTCACAAGACAGGGTTGATTGAAATAATTGAAGAGATCAGTGTCAAGTAACAACTGGTACTTCAAGAGGAAATGACCCCAGATAGCACCAGATGAGTTTTAGCTAGGATGTTGGGAGGAATTCCATCTCCAGAATGGTGGTCAAGGCCTGGAACAGGCTGCCCAGGGAAGTGGGTGAATCTTCAACCCTGGAGGTATTTTAAAGATTTATAGATGTAGCATTTAGGGACATGATTTAGTGGTGGGCTTAGGAGTGCTGGATTAACAGTTGGACTCAATGATTTTAGAAGGTCTTTTTCAGTCTAAACAATTCTGGGATTCTATGTCCAATTAGATCAAATAAAAACATTTGGTCGGATTCTCAGAATTTGAGAGAGCTGACATTTTGGATTTGAGGCCTTATCTGGTTGTAAGAGCTGACTGAAAGGCAGGAACCACCTTAAAAAGATTGTATGTCCTAAAATCCCCTTGCCTTGCAGTAGTAATCATGCTCTATTCATTTGGACTGTCCTATAGCAGAGAGAACTGGAGCAGGATATTGGCTGATTGGTTTTCTGCTGCCATAAAATTGCACTTTCTCCAGGCAAAAGGAGGCAGAGTCTTTTTCTGCCTGTCCTCTTAGATTTTCATGCTACATCCATGTGGCATCATATTTCTGGGTGAATGTACCATCATGTGCTAGCCAAGAAGAGCATACAATATGTTTCCATATGGATCCATAGCAAGGATCAATTGGCAGGGCTCTGTTCTGAATTTAAGACTAAATGCCTGTATTTATAAGGACCTTGAAAGAGCTTAAGAGCTTATGGACTCAAGGACGTGATTTAAGCTTGACCATACATTTGGCTGTAGTATTGAGGAAACATATGATGAGGAAACATGAAGTATATTTATATTGTAAAGGCTAAGTGTATGTTGCAGAAGACTGTCTAGATTTTCACAGCTTTTGGAATCCGTGGGCTGAGAAATTTGTATGTACTACTGAGCAAGTTGTAGGAGCACAGACTCACTCAAACTGACAACTGTTGGTCCAAGTAACTTGCAGCTGTGCAAATTTAAAAGCTTGTGCTGAACAAAAGAAACACTGGTACTAGAAATGTGGCTAAGTGATTATGAGCCTGACCAGGACTCAGGCAACTTGGGCTGTAGTCACAGCTCTGCCATAGACTCTCTGGGTGATCTCCAGCAAGTTATGTCTGTACTAGTAAATCAAATGTACCTTGCAGCATTTTCAGGCAGTAAAGCCACCTGGCATGGAATCATATCTATGGTAGTAAACCACTCATAATTCCCAAAATAGTGTAGGTTCATGCACTTTCTACTTATGAATAACCCCTAGATCATCCATGGCTTGGAATTGAAATACAAATTTTAACAGGCCAAGCCTTATGCCAGTGAACTTGCGTGCAGTTTATTAACATTATTGCATCTGTGCACATTCAAATTTACTAGGACACCACAGCCTTAGTTGCTGTCTCCATGTCTCAACTGACAGTCTGGGGAGAGCATTCAAGCTCCTACTGGGGCAACAAGGGGGACATGACTACCTCCTCTCTCCTCTTACCATCCTTTGTTTTGATGGGAAGGGGCCTTAATTATATGGCCTGAAGGAGAAGGAAGCTGTGGGCACTCCAGCCAGGTCCCTCACTTAGATTAGGGCAATCAAGGGGCCAGTACAGCTTTACAAATTACAGTTCACTACCCTTTTCTGTATCTATAAAATGAAGACAACAGAATTTCCTGACTTAGAAAATACAATGTTGAAGTGTCGATGTTTAAAAGAAATATTAAATAACTGCTGTGTTAGCTAAGCACTGTGTTTTTATCCTTAATTTGCTTCTGGAATCATCCCATACGGGCAGGCTGTTCTAAACCGTACATGACGTGTTTCTCTTACAGTCAGTTCTCCAATTCACAAAGTAATAGGAGGTAGAAGATCTGTGTCTTTCCTTTATCCAAACTAATACCAGCATGGATGGTGGCCAGATGAACCATTCACTGATCCCCTATGCCTTGGCCATTGGCAGGGATTATAGGATACTTCTGACAACTGTAGAAAAGCAAGAAGTAGATGTACTGAGGTTGGACTAGATGACCCACTGTGGCCACAAGATAATCCATTCTGTGACTCTGTAATCTGAGAATCTAGGAGATTTTCAAGACCCTGAAATATTTGGATCCTGCCTTACTATTTATTAGGACAAAAAGGCTTCTTCCAACTGCTCACATGTTCATTGTGGGGCAAAAAACCCTAATGCACCAGTCATTCTTATCTCTTACAGGTTCCCTATAGAGCACAGTGTTCAGAGTATTCAGCATTTATCTGGTGGTGTTGACATTAAAACAGACAAATTAAACAACAAGAGTTCCCTGTGAAAAAGGAATAGTGTTAAATGTCCATTCACTGGCTTTGGCACAGTAGACTTCAGACCCACCAACTGAGCCTGTTTATTTTAGTTTTGTCTCATCAGCAGGTGGGTGGCTTTTGTTTGCAGAGATGTGCTTTGCCTTCCCAATTTTCAAAAAACACCCTCTGCAGAGCT
Organism: Dicaeum eximium; assembly: GCA_013396995.1. NCBI lineage: Eukaryota > Metazoa > Chordata > Aves > Passeriformes > Dicaeidae > Dicaeum > Dicaeum eximium. Next base: position 466,585 of record VWZP01007814.1, on the reverse strand, counting down.
GAAAGAATCTCATTTTGCACTTCAAGATACGGAGTTATTATTTGATATTTTCAAATTCAGGTCTTCCTAAAATGACTCTCTTTTGGATTACATAGGACTGAGAGAGCAGTGCAGCCTACTTAAGTGAGAGATTGATGTAACTTCCCCAGCTCCTGCACTTTCTGGCTGTCACCCTCACCCCATTTCCACTACACAGATCAAACCCACACATTCCAGTATCTTTTCAAGACTCTCTGATAAGGCTATACACTGCAATTTTAAAACACAGCGGTGCTACCAAAGTCACAAAAGAGACCTCTACGACCTTCAGAAATTTGGTAAACCTGACTCCTAGAAAGCAGACACTTTCCCTGACACTTGAAATCTCATAGATCTGAATATCTATGAATGTAAAAGGGAGCTGCAGTGAAATTCGGTGTCTTTTTCTCAAACACACTGCCGTACTTTGCAGAACAAGCTCCCATATATTATTTAAAGGTAGAATTTTCCCACAGTAATGGAATGTCTCTCTCTTCATCTTCAGTTTTGGTGCCTGCTATACTTGTCTCTCCTGCTTCTTCATTGACCTCTGCCAAGGTCTTGACAATACACTGGCAAGACAGAGTCTTGTGCTTCCTGCCATTCATTGAGTATTCTAAATGAGCTCTTTACTCATTTTTCCCTCCCACTAGAGCTCAGTAGTCCTTGTCCCCTGCCTGTAAAAATGGACCTCAACTAATTTGTTAAGACCAATATAGTATGAAGGAGTCAAAGCTCCACTGAAATCAGAGCACAAAGAATGCTGATAACAGAGGAAGTTGTATTTAGGGTACTTTCAGCTAATGTTTTCTCCTGAGTTATGCTCACCGTATAAACTATTTGGTTACATCTGAAGAGCTCAGGTATTTCTACAATTTCCACAAAAAAAATTCCTATCTCTTCCTATTTCCTTCCTTCAAGTCTCTAGCATCTTCTTTTTTCCCTGCTTTTTACTTTAAGTATTAAATAAAGGTTTGCATTTCTTACATTAACATTCTGGCCCCAAAGCTCGCTCTCCATTGTAATCGTGTTGTCAGGGAGGTTTGCTGGAATCCCACACCATGTCTGTTCCAGCCCCAGCTCAGTAATTGTGTTTCTTGGTTTTCTTCTGTGTCAAGCAGAACAGTTTTCCTGAGTAAACAGTCTTCCCACTCCTGGTTCTTTATCCATACATACCTTGCTTCAAAAAACTTCTTTGAAATCTGCATAAATGGCACATTTTCAGTAGAAATACCTCGGTCAGAATAATGATCATTTGCATGTTAATAGCTCTATCTCTGTAGGTGGTTGTTAGTTGTTACTGGTCTTGCTTGTTACAATGAATGCAAATCCTTTTTTTAGTCCTAATCTTAATTGCAAAATGATTGTATTTTTCCATAATTCCCTATATTTCAGTAATTTTAATCTATATCAAATATGATTTCTTGACATGCTATCATCTGCTTTGTCTTTTATGCCTAGGCTCTGCACATGTTCCAATAGACTTGCTAATTATCAAAGCAATTTGGGTTTTGAATAGAAAATGGGCCCTTAGCCAATTCTTCTCCACCAAACTTTGGTAAAGAGCAAAATGAGACTTGAACTTTGAGTCTTGACTCTACTTCACCCTCTTTGCTCCTCATCCTTCCAGCTGTATCTGACAGTTCAGTGACTGACCTGGCAAAGCGCTGCTGGCACCATCATTTACACTCCGGGTGAGTGAGGTTGCTGGGGTGGATAGTTCCCTGTCACCATCCTTTCAACAACTGTGGCCTTTGCAGCACCAAATACTTGGTGTTTTATGTATGCAGCAATGTAGAGTCTGTGTTTTAAAGGGACAGTACTGAAAGAAACTATGTTGTTCCTGATATTGTTGATGAGCCACTGCAGACAAGAATATTGTCTGTGGAGGTACACCAGGCAAGATCTTTCCCAATGTACAGTGCTGTAAGGGCTCAGTTCTATAAGCATCAGGAAAAGGTAAATGTACATAAATGTGACTCAGGAAAGTCAGAATGCAGAGGGGAAAGCCACCTGAATTACTTTCTAGGAAATGCTAAGTGAAGAAATATGGCCCTTCCCTTAAGTCTCCTAAGGACTTAGCTATTCCTGCTTATCATTCCTGGTTTTGAACATGAACTTTGCAGAATCATAGAAATTCTGTTTGGAGGCATCCTCTTGAGGTTTCTTACCCAGCATCCTTCTTGGTTGTCCTTTTTGGTTTTGGAAATACCTGATGGTGCAGTGCAATTATGTGCAGGGAGCAGTGCAATAATGTGCAGGAAAATGTGAGCAGGTCTGCATAATTTCCTAAGTACTCTGGAACCATCCTTATATTTACCACTACTGACTCTATACCAGACCTATGCAATGGCAGGTTTGGCCCTCCTCAGCCTGAACAGGGAGAATTGCTCTTTACTATCTGTTCTGTGTATTTGTAGCCCAAAATTACTGCAACAAAAGCCCACTGTAGGTCAGGGGCCTGTTATGATAGGCTTTGTGCATAGTGTCATGAGAGGGGCTTGAGAAAAAAACTTCCTGAAAATAAATGAAAAGGCTCTGATATGATCTTGGACAAACCTTGTCAGTCTGTTGTCCACTCATTTTGCATTGCACAGAATGCCAGACAATATATTCTACCTCGGGGAGAAATGTCAAATTATGCAGTACACTGAGATCCCACAAAACAGTGGAGCATTATTTAATCATAGCAAATTAAAAGGTTTGTGTGACTTCTTGAAATTGGCAGTACCAAGTTCCCAAGATGACGTAAATCTGCTTTCTGACTGATCTTCCATCCTAAGCTGGAAGCCCTTCTCAGACTGTCTGTCTTTAAAGGCTGAAGGCTTTTCTCCTGAACTCACCATATCCAGGCACTGTAGAGGTGTGTCATTAAGGTGTGGGGGTGAAGGGTGGGATGTTATGTATTAAAACAACCCTTTATTTTTGGCTTATAGATCACTGAATTGTAGGAGAATTGGGACTGGTCTTTTCCTGAAGGGTAGGAGATACTTTCTCAGATACTGTCCCATGTCTGCTAAATTGGGTTCATTTGTCTAAGGCAGAGCTTTCCAAAATGCAGTCTAGCTTCATTGCTCTTCCAGGGAAAGGCAGCCCTCATAACACAGACAATCTTGTGGCAATCAAAAGATTTTAATGTACACAGTAGCATGTGCAACTTGTATATTCATTCTGCTTTACTGTTCACAGTGTGATCCTCAAAACAGTCTGCATCTCTCATAGTTTCTTTAGAGCAACAGGAGGAGAGAGGCTCCTATTTGACAGCAACTTAACCAGTGAGGTAGGGAGGCTATAAGAAAATTAACTTATCCAATATGCTTGCCGGCCCCTCATACTGCAAACCCATCATGTTGCACAAAATCCATGAAGGTGTTTATTTTCATATGCTACAATATAGCTGGCCATTTTTCTTTCTATGGGTGGATGGGATACATGAAGGGAAAAATAAGTCCCCAAGCTGCCAGCAGCAGGAAACTTGAACTTGCAACACCTCCCCATCCCTCATTATTCATAGTGAGGGTGTGGAGTCTTCTCTGCTTGACCTCCCAGTGAAACAGCGTGCACACAGCTCCTCTTGTACTGACAGCTGTGAGCTGTCTTCCTTGCACTGCTTGATCCAACATCCACTTCAAGTGCAGATCACTCAAGTGAGTAGGTAAGATGTCTTTCTCTCCATTAGCTCAAAGGCCTGATGGAAATAACATCCATCATAGACATGGGAACTCCAAACTCCAGGCTTTCCTCTGCTTCTCTTTGCTTGAACACCATCCTTACCTCCGACAAAAGCAACCCACTTGCAAAGCGATGCTGCCCTGTAAGATCCAGTGTTCTGGAGCTCAAAAGATAAGTGAGTCATAGTAGGCTATTCTCAGGCACCAGGAAAGGTTCCCTACCAAGCACAGAATCTTACAGAGAAGAGATTCACACTTGTGTTCAGTTTCACATAGTTGTTGGAAGGGAAGATTTTCCCTTAACCTGCTGGGCTGTTCCTGTTGTAGCCCAGTTACACCAGTGATATCTTCAGGATGAGAGCTGACTCCTGTAGAGCTCTTCATCACCCTCAGTGACCCAGAGGGAATCTGTGTCGACTTTGAGCCTCAACAATTCAGAAAGTATATGGAGAAACTGGCTATGGTCTAGTGGAGACAAGTACCAAGATAATTGTGGCCTATGGTACATGTCCCATGAAAACATATTGAAGGATCTAAGCTTGTTTAGTGTAGAGAAGAGAAGGTTAAAAGGTGAGCTAGAAGCCTATGGCACTTGTCCTAGGCCAGAAGCCTATGGCACTAGAAGCCTACGGCCCTCTAGTGAGCTAGAATTGCCTATGGCGATTTCTTAGAAAGAACCAAATTTTTATAAGTGGCAGTAGACAGCATAACACCAGCAACAGCCATAAGGTGTGGCTTGGGAGGTTCAGATGGGACATCAGGAAAGACTTTTCACTGGGAGGGTGGTGCAGCAATGGCAGAGGTGTCCTGTGATTTGTGGAGTCTTCTACTTGGGTGCTTTCCAGAGCCATTGTATGTGAGCTAGCATGGGAACAGTCAGGTAAACTCATTGGTCTCCTTTGTAGTGAGCAGAGATTGAACCTAGTAGGAGGTGCAGCCTTAAGACTTGCTCTAAAAGCATTTTTTTCAGTTACAGAAGGGTTATTGTAGGTCTTTGTGAGATCATCTTTTCCTGCCTTGCCTATGCTTTTTTGGTGATCTTTTTTTCATAGGGCAGCGCTGTCTGCATTGGGCAGCTACATCTTCAGAGCAGTACTGCTGTGAGCATTTGTGGGGGTGGGACTGCTGTTGATGGTTTAGTGCAGTTGTTGGGAAAGATTAGAACAGATTGGTACTGTGTGGAGCTGATGTCACAGGCTTTTATCGAATTTGCTCATAGTGGGATCTAAAAGTTTTATCAGCATGAATTTGGGATGGTTGTTTCACTTATGGCTGGGAAAATAGAAAATGAACAGTGCACGTAAAAACTTCTTTTATTCCTTCCGTAAGTCTGTCTCCAAACTTCTGATACTCACTGAGCATTGTTTCTGCAATTATGGAAGGTAAACTGGAGTGCATATGGTGGAAAAGAGGAATAGATCACCACTCCTTTGGAGGGTCCTTATGGAGGAGTTATGAGGCAAGAATGGAGAGGTAAAATAATCACAAAGAAATTATGCTGAGAAGAGATCAATAACCTGAAAATTGCTCGTGTCACTTGACGCCAGAACAGATCTATTTAAAACCTTTTCCTCTATAGAGGAGTAATCTTGAAATTGACCCATTCTGCCTAGTTTATTCTCTTCATGTTAAACCAACAATGATATTATTGAAAAAGCAATGCTGCTTTTTTGGGTTTTTTTCAGCAAAAGGGTTGTAGTCAGCTCCTTTTCACACAGATTCCAACAACTAGAGCAGGACTTGGAAAGACCTGCCAGTGATCTCTTCCATAGTATAAACATTAAATAAAGCTCTTCCAAATGGGGAATGATCTAACAAATGAGCTCCCCAGAGAGTGATTGCAGGGAACTCTTCCAGAGATTAAGGCAGACAAGCACATAAAAGTGATTATGTTCTGTTACCTTGTGAGGCTTGTGGATAACGCTGGTGTACAGATAGATTGTGACAGAAGAGGCAAATGGATTGGGAGAGGTGGAAATGAGGAACTAAAAAAAAAACATTGTATCATGGGAAGCTGGTAAAGGAGATGGTGGTGTCCTTTCCTCTGGAGGCTGAAGAGGATTTTTAGAAGAGAAGGGACATAAACTCACCTGTCCACATTGTGTGGAGCCCACACTGAGAGAATTTGCAAGCAGGGAAACTCTTTTTTTTTTAAATGTTGGGAGGTTTTGCTTTATAATGTGTCTAACTAATCTTCCGCCCTCATCCTTACCAACTTGTTTGTTCCACTAGAAGACACAAGTCCAGCAGAGCTTATAACAGCGCAAAAGGATAAGAGCATCCAAGGACGCAAGCCAAGTAATGGTGAAGAATTGCCCTGGATTTCCCAGATCAGCTGATGAGATGCCAGGGAGTGTTATTTTAATTCTGTAACAATAATGAGTCCCTGTTCAAAGTCTCTTCCCTTCTTTCTCTGGCTCGTCACTTCATGGAAGGATCACTGAAGAGTTACACATAGAGATTTTCAGTTATCTGCAGTTCCACCTCTGTGAAGTTGCTTGATTTCCTTACATCTGTTTCTTACAATTTGAAATTGATATTTATTTTGCTTATTATAAGACAGTAAGAGGTGAAGTCTCTGCACTACTAAGTGTATAATACTTGCACGTGTGCTACTGTTCCTGTATGAGACTGTCTGGTTAAAGCTAGTTGTATCTTGCAGGAATGCTTTTCAGTCGTGTTCATATTTCATCCTTGGTTTTTATATAGGTCAGTATTTCAGTTGTAGCTTGGTTTGAATTCTGCCAGATTCACACTGTTCTTGCTTAAACAAAGCCTGTAGTTTTCAATTTTACTTGAATTCTCATTAGGAAAACACAAAGCTTTCAGTACTCATTAAAGCCTAATCTAAATAGTGTAAATAGTACCCAACTCAAGAGTCTGCAGGGAATGAGAAGGTTGCATTCATGAGTAGGATGATGAGGTCAAGCAGATCAATTAATAGCCCTGGAATTTCCATGTAAACTACTTATGGTATTATTTTTTAAAAAATACATAGTTTACCCTTGTTTTTCAGAAAAGACTTGCATACTGAGGAGTTTTACTTCTCTAGTTGCTTACTTCACTTTCTTAAAATGGGATAGAGGTCAAGGGCCAGATTTCCAGAGGCATTCAGGCATTTCATGATGCAGATAAATACATAGTGAAATGCTAAAAAACCCTCCATTGGTTGCTCACCTTTCAATTAAATCAATGAGGATTAGTTAGGCATGTGCCTTTGAGATTAGTGCTTTGTGATTACCCCCATCATTAGGCATCATTTAAGTCTTTTCGGGAGCTTTGTCTGTGCTTCCATTTCCACTCTGCATTTCAGACAATAGCTCCTCTTTCCCTTGCTACCCTATTCAGAACATGGGTATGTTATAAATAGGATCATAGAGAGTCTCTTAAGTGAAAGTGCAATAAAAGCCTCTCTATAGCAGCTCAGAGAATTTCCTCCTGGGCTTAAGGGTTTTGCAGAGTGGAAGAGCAAAGTAGCCGATGAGATGACTGAAAAATGAGAAAGGACAAGCGTATTCCAAGCCATCTGTTCCTTTGGAAAATGGAGCCTGTACAGGTTAACACCTGTTTCCATCTACTCAACATGATGCTAAACACATCTTCAATGGTTTTTGACTGAATGACATCCCGGGTGCTGTTTCTGGATATATTGAGACATTAAATTTATGCAAGTACTTAATGCATTTTTCCCTTGCTCCAGCTGCAGGTAAAAGTAGGAACCAGTTAACTTTGCCCAGGCCTTCTGAATGTGGTGGTGTTTGAGAAAATCTTCTGCTCTAATACAGTGGTATCAGACCAGCTTTAACCACACTGGCCCTCTGCAGACTGAAGAGGCCATTGCCACTTGTCAACAGAGTTGCCTAAATGAGAGATTTTCATCACATGAGGCTGAAAAAGGAGTGAGTTGGTATCTGAGCAGTGTTCTTTATTAGCAGACATTCCAAAATTACTCATAAATTATTTATAGGTGGTTTAAAGATTTAGTAATAGGTTTATAAGTAAAATATATAGAATTTTCAACAGAGAGTGAAGGCAAATAAGAGAAGGCCAGAAACAGGTTGCAGTTCTATCTTATCTAAAAAGAATGACAAGAACAGGACAAATGATGCAGTGCTACATCATAGTTGGTGGCACAATCTACATCTGGTTTCCAGGGCAACTTTTCAAAGCTGAAATAGAACTTTTCACTTTGTAGGTCAGAAAGACCCTTTGCTCAAGTAGGAAAAAAAAGAAAAACATCATCGACATCATCGTTACTTAGAGCCACTTGTGAGCCTCCCTTAGAAATGAGTCAACACGGTATAGTATCACAGATCCAAACACTCATGCTCATAATGGAAATTAACCTGGCTGGGTGGATGTGGCTTTGGAAGTAAATGATCAGTGTTCTTCTCTGAACGTTGCTGTATGGTCCAGAGAGCTGTTGCAAGAGGTAGAGTAGGAGTGATGAAGTCCTGCATCAACACAATTCTGGAAGAAACAGTTGCTATGAACACAGAAATATGAGGGCAGGATTGGAATAGATTAGGAAACTTTTTAAAAGCACTGTGCCTTCTGATGCATTCCAGAGGCCAAAACTGCACTCTTTGGATGCATCTTTTTTTAACCAGGAGTAAGTCAGCCCTTCCAGGGCATATCTGGTAGTTTTCAGAAAGAGATTGATCTCATTATAAACAGAATAACTTTACTCTCTGTGTATCTTGCTTCCCTACTGCTGCCAGGGATTAGCATTTTGGGGTGCTCTGATGGGTGCTGAGATTCTACTGTGTTAGAAACGAGGAGGAAAAGTAAAGTACATTGTAATGCCCCATCTACCAAGGCAGGAGAGAGAGAGGAGGGAAATGAATGGCAAAATTAAACTTACAAACAAGAGGGAGCATGGGAAAACTGAGCACTGCTATATTAAACTTCAACACTGGTGAATGCTTGACTCAATAACCAACCCACATGGGGAGGGAACTAAGATGTAAAATAATGTGTAGTCTTCACACACCTCCCACCCCTGAAGGAAAAGACAAAAAAATCCTAAACTTTATGGCTAAGAAATTGTCATGGATATAAACAGCTTAATTCTGCTGATTAAAATGGGAAATTCTGTTTCATTTTCAGTAAATTAGAATATGAAAGCAATTATGTCCATGTCCATTCCAATATATTTTGGCCACAATGAATGATTTGATTAATGAGATGAGCATGAATTTACCCTTAAATCCTAAATAATTTTATTTCTGTAAAGTTGGATTTGCACTAGAAGCAGCCTACTTTGTCATTTGGCATCATTTAAAAGTATGTGAGAAGAGCCACACCAGTGAGATTAAGCTTGAGATAGTAGTCAACTTCCAAAAATATAAGTGTGCCTTCTCAGGTTTTTGTTTTTTGAAGCTGAAATTTCAGGGACTGTTATGGAATCCTTAGATTGATCTCAACTCTGATTAAATGTCAAACTTTCATACTTCCCCAGTTCAAAGGCTGCTTTCTTGACCTCCCACTACATTTGATCCAGGTTTGTTAGTTGCTCCTGCAGAATATAAACTCGATTGAAATGTTGCAAATCACTTAGCCAAGTGTTGCTAAGCTGACCATTCATACCCCAGAAGCATTGAGTATTATTAAAGGTTTAGAGTCAGGTTAGGCAGTGGTGCATGGAGCCCTGTGTGTATGTGCTCTAGATCTGATCCTGCTCAATGTTTTCATTAACATTTTCACTGGAGACCGGAATGGAGAGTATGCTAATCAAATTCATATGCAACACAAAGCTGGAAGCAATCGCCAATGCATTGGAGAATAGGATTAGCCCTGAGTCCGACTATGATGAATTCAGGAAGGGAGCCGAAATCAATAAACTGAGATTCAATAAGCACAAATGTAAAGTAGCTCACATAGGAAGGAATAATTAAATGCACAAATGGAAAATGGAGCTGTCTGTAGGCAGCTAATATGGAGGGAGAGACAAAGAGGTTTTGTTCCTTAAACCAAATCTAGGAAGACAAGGAATCATTTTTATTCCTGGTAGTGAACAGCCAATAGCTCCAAAAATTAGCTTCATGCTCAGATCCAGCTTTTAGCTCCGCATGAGCTTGTCACTGATGATGCATAATTAAAGGTGAAAAAAAAAATAATCAAACCCAAAAGCACTAGCTCAGCCTTTTCTGTTTTACACAGAAGGAGAGGTTAGCTCTTAGGTAAAGGAATTACAAGGTTTTGTTTTTCCTCTCTTTAGCTCTCTGAGACCACTTCTCTAAATCTCCCTTCACATTCTCCACACCTGGAGTGGACTGTCAGAGATCAGGTTTGCAAAACTGGGCTGATATCTCTTTTTTCCATGGACAGCTCTTATGACAGGCCTCTCAACCTGTCATGCATAGCCCCTGTTAGCTATTTTATTGTTTTATGTCAAGAAGAACCACACACTCTGTTATAAGTACAGGTTTCTACGCCCGGGTTTCTATGCTGCCGAGAGTGGTTGACAGTCAGAAGGAGGGCTGTGTGTAGGCTGCAGGAGTTAATGTCAGCATCTCAGTGTTGTGAACTGTAGGAGGAACTGTGTAAAGCCCCACAGACTGCAATAGGAAAAGGTTGCATGGGATAGTACTCTCTAGAGGTAACATGGGAGTAAGGATAGGAATGCAGTTGCTCCATTTGAGGCAGGGTAGTGATGGAAAACATGATGAGAATACCAGTCTGTGGTTTCCCTGGTGAGGTGTGGGGTACTTCAACAGATTGTCTGATATGATTTGCATGGTCTTGCTCACTGTGTGCCTGTCTTGGGCCTGCCCTCTCACTATGTGTCAGACACAGCAGCTTTACAGAAACTTTATTTGCAGGAAAAGTATTTGCAGTACTGTTTGAAAGGAAGCTTCAGATTTTTCAGCAGTAAAATGAACTTCTCCCATTTACCCTGACTGAGCTGTCTTGAGTCATACCCAAACCTAGGACTCATTTTCTGAAGTCTTTTTCTCTTCCCAAGTGCCGATCAGGACCAAGTAGCATGCTGATCTATCAGATAGTGCTGTTCATGGAAAGGACTAGCTAGAGAACATCAGTGGGTTGCCAAATGGATCCATACCGAAGGTCAAATGCATCCTTCATTCAAACCAGAAACTGTGATCTTTTGAAAGCCGTTAATGCCCACATTCCCCTATTAAATCCAGTCAGTCTCTTTCACAGAGTGCACTTTCTTCAGGCTAAGAGCTGATTTTATTTCCAGTCTCCTGATCCTTCACCTGTTGATCTTGGACTAAAAATTTCCTTTTTGAAAGCACACTTGCTTCAATGAATCACAGGTCTGAACTCCTAAAACAGGCTTCTTGAGAGACAAAGCCAAAACTATGCTTTATTTGTGTGCTTGAAGCTGTTAAAGCAGACATTTTTTTTTGCAGTTGAGGCCATAAGAGCTGCTTTAAGACAAGTGATAGTTAAGAGACAAGGTGGAGCTGTCAGTGTGCTTGGTGCATTCAGCGATTTCAGGGTTTTCTGGCAGTGGGGACAAAAAATTGCCCTTTAGAGATGTCAGATACTGTGGATCACCTTGACCTGAAATCTTAAGATCAGAATTTATCTCAACAGAAACATCTTTATGGCAGAATTGCTCCTGCTAAGGGCTCTTGTCACATCAAAGGAGGTTTTTGACTAGTTAAATTTAGCATTGCCAGTGTGAATAGGATAAGCCCATGCTTTAATAATGTCTAACATCTCTGTATTTTTCTGTCTCTCTCCTCTCAATACCCTCAACTTTACCCCAGCAGTAATCAAATTGAGAGGTGGTAGTAAATTGCACTGGGATGCTGTGCTCCTCCTTCCCTTATAGAATCTCATCTATAATGGTGTATAATCTCATCTATGCGGTGTTTTTAAAGGTAAATTATAGGAGTAACTGGTCTAGGATGATATTTTGCTAGTTTAGTACCAGTTTCATGCAGCTATCAATGTACTAGGCCATTACATATCTAGAGTGCATTTATCTCCAGCCTTATCCTTCCCGTGTAATAGTCTGGAAAGCATAGTACAAAATAGAAAATTCAGGGCAGTTCTGAGGTTGTTTTTAGATCTGGTCTACAATGGTTGGCACAGAACTGCTTCCGAAGTCAGGAATAACAAAGAGTTACCTCTTTCAGTACCCAGCAGTTCCTGTGAGTGGCCAGGGATGTTCCTGCACTGCTAAGGTGGCAGCCACAAGATGAGTTCAGGTTCAGGATGCTTCAAAGAAATTGAACTAATGCAGCAAATAATGCACCGAGAAGATGATCTCTTGCTTTGATGAGCACCACTCCTGTAGGACTGTCAGCAGGGAGGAGGAGGCACAGGACATACTCATTGATGAGACTAATTCCAGCATGTCTGACTTGATTAAAACCTGGTGGTAAAAAGCACTTGATTATAATGTTTAAAATGTGACTGGTCATTAAGGAACAAGGGAATGAATAATAGGGCTGGAATGGTACTTTGCATAAAGCTGCTTTTTAGCCTTTCATAGTTATTGGTAAGTCAAAACTCCAGGGTCATGCCTAAAAGCAGACAAGTGTTGAAGCCTAAGAGGAGGGTGACCTGTCAGAATATGGCTGGAGAAACAAAATAAACTTATGAAGGAATATTCCTGTGTAGAGAGGACAGCTGGCCCAGAGCAGCTGTTCCCATGGGGTGCTTACAGAATTGTGCTGGGGCTGTGCTAGACTGTTTAGCAGTACAGCTGATTACTCCTCCATTCCCAGGACCACCTCCAGGCACTGTTTAAGTTAGGAGTATAGCTGCACCCTGACAGCCCAGCCAATCCTACCTGACAACATTACTCCCCAACATGCCTATCTGAATGCATGCAAAGCAGTTGAGGCGTTAGGAAAGATATCACTGTTGAACATTGGCTGAAAGTCTTATACAATCATTATTATAATTTTGGGAAAAAAGCTCAGGTTATGTATTTTAATGAAATATAAAGCAAGAGACAAAGGAAGACTCAGATGAAGAGATGAGTAGGTGAAGAGGAAAAAGAGAAGTAATATTGTTGCTCATCCTGAGAGACAGATGCCTGAGAGAGAGAGATGCCTGAGAAGCTGAGGACTAGCTGTCATTGTTATTCCTTTGTGAACATTACAGTTTTAGTATAAAGAGAGTTTTAAGGAAGGCAGTAAAGGAGTTTTGCAAAAGTTTAACAGAGAAAGCTCAAAGGTGCTGTTGAAAATATTTCACATCTGGTGGTGTCTGTCAGCAGTGTCCATCAGACATGGGAGCTGACCTTTCACTAGGTGTTCAGAGGTGATGCTCAGAGGAGGGTAAGCTATGAAAGTCTTGACAGCAAAGGCAACCAGCTTATGTTTCATGAACTAGAGAATGGGAAACCAAAAGAAACATTTAGAGAAAGGTACAACATACTCCAAATGACAGGAAGGGAATGTGACCTTTGTCTTTATGCACTGATTTGAGTCAGGAAAGTTTGCAGTGTTAAGGCCAGGAAAAGGATGTTGTTGTTAATGAAAGGGTAGGCTGGTATATGCTCAGGCAGCTGTTTTGGTTGTAGTGAAAATGGATCAGTACTTCATGCCTTAGGTAGGATTTCTAGCAAAAGTTCATGAGATTTATACAAAGCCCAAATGTGAGGACCCAGAAAGATGTTTGAATGGGAGATAATGCATGGGTTATAGGTCAGAGGGATGGCTGGCCAGGCTGATGGTACAGTCTGCTGCAAGGCAAAAAGCATTTTGGTGTTTCAGAGGAGAAGCTTGCTTTCTACACACGTTGCACCATTGCTGCTGGATTCCAGCTCAGCAAAGCATTCATTTGCATTTCTTTTTAGGAAGTGTGAAAAAACTTGCATCATGTTCATGTAATGCCAGCTCTTTTCTAGATGTTCCATATGGGGCATTTCTAAGGTGTGATAGGAAATTACTGGAGTGTTTCCAAGGTAGGAGGGGAAGTCAGTAGAGTGAACTGAAGTCCAAAATGTAGAAGAGTTTTTAGGAACCTGTTGCAGGTGGTTTAGGCTGGAACAGGGTAACTCCTCCTCCACTATAAGGATGGCAAGATCTTCTTCAGCTTGTTAATAACCTTGATGGATATTGAGGAATGCTCACTAAGGACAAACATTTGAAATATATGGTCCCTGGCAGTCCATGTCAAAGAGTTGATTGAGGGGATCTCCAGCTCACAGATCTTAATTTTAAATCTTGGTGGGAAAGTAACAGAAGTTTTATGAGAATGTTAATGTTGTGCTGGATTCAAGACAAAACAGTCAGGATGACTTGAGTGACAGTAGTGTAGTTCTTTTTAAACCATTTCAGAATAAAAGAATGCAAATTTCATATAGAATCCAGTGACTAAAGAATAAGACGTTAAGAATGTCATTAGCACTAGTCAACACAGATTTAAGGAAAATAGGCTTTTCAAACAAATCTGCTTTTTTTTTTTTTTTTCCCTGTGGAATTACAAGTCTAGTTCATAAAGATGCCTTTAGATTTGGACTTTCCTAACATGCTATAATACATCATGATGTTCTGATTAAAAGTTAATACTATGAAATGACAATAAAATAGAGATTAAATGAGTTGAGAGAAAACTACATGATAGGCCTTAAAAAACATGTGTCAATGGGGAGTTATCAGCCAATGGGAGTGTTCCAGATTGGATTCTGAGAAATCAGTACAAAGTCCCATTTTACTTAGTGTTTTCATCGATGGTCTGCGAGTAAATGTGCTGATAAAAAGGGTGGATACATAAAGATTATTAGAAGGATACAAAAAATAATAATGGCAGTAAAAGACTAATGCATGGGTTTCTCAGAAAGGCTGTATGTTTTCATACAAAGATATGTAGCACACTGAAAATTAATTTGGGTATTTAGAGCAGTAGACCTTGATTTCAGATGACAGGGCTGTATCTGGAAAGCAAGTATAAGGTGTTCTGCAAGTGGAGCTCAGATTTCCCAAGTGGTGCAATTGTAAAAAGGGGCTTAAAGGCCACACAGGTATGAACACAGCACTAAGAAAATGTTATGTGAACTGGTTTTCTCTCTCATATGGCATTGTTGAGTCCAGTTCATAAATACTGTCTTTTTCTGGTATCTACATTTTCACAGCTTGATGCAGCATTAGATACAGGAAAAGTCTGCAACATGACTTTGATGGTTGGAGAAAATTACTTGCCATGAGACTTCAAGATCATTTGAATTTATCTGAAAAGACTAAGGAGGGGGGAGGGGGAGATGACTTGATCAGTGCACAGTATAATTTTCTTCATTTAGAAAAATAATGTGGGTGCTACAGAATGCCTTAATCTAGTAGAGAAAGGCATAGCGAGGAGTAAGCCACGGAAATTGATGTCAGACAAATTCAAATTAGGCTCAGCCTTTCAAAAGTGAAGGTGATCAAGCACTGAAGCAAACTCCCTTAGGACATGCTAACTCTTCATCACCTTCAACTCAAGACTGGATACCTTGCTAAAAAAAAAATAATTAGATAGGGAAAATTCACTGAGCTGAGTACAAGGATAGCTGGGTGAAGATGAAAGCCCTGTGACATATAGAAGGCCAGGAGGGATTGTTTAAACCTCTGTTCTGACCGTAAAGCATATGAAATCTACCAAACCTCATCTCTTTTGGAGTGCTTTGCTTATTTCTTGCATTTCTCTTCTGCCATCATATTTCTGTTGTAGAACTGTGTTGTACAGACACTGTTACACATGTCAAGCAAAGAGAGGCAAACATCATTGTTAGATGGATCTGGAATTTCTTTCCATCTGTCTTCCTCTGTCTCAATGCTACCATTTTCCTTATCCTACTCCATGAATGTTGATTGAGAAAAACAAAAAAATCCCAACCAAACCAAAGAGGTGATGTTTCAATGACTGGGACTAGAACCATTTTGAGAAATAATCTGTTTTCTCAGGCATATTGGTCGCTTTTACTAGAGAAGTAAGAATAGGAATCATCTGTGCCCCAGTGCTGCTGAGAAGAGAGTCTCTAATCGAAGATGTAAAAGTAAATGATGGATCACATGAAGTACATGGGATTCTCCTTGGGCTGCAGGTGGATCTCTGCTCCACTGTGGATATCCATATGCTGCAGGGGCACAGCTGCCATACTATGGTCTGCACCATGGACTGCAGAAGAATCTCTGCCTTGGTGCCTGGAGCACATCCTCCATTCCCTTCCTCTCCTTTTTAACTGGCCTTGGTGTCTGCAGGGCTGTTTCTCTCACACATCCTCTCTCCTTTCTCTGACTGCAATTGCTGTTGCACAGCTTTTTCCCCCCTCTTCTTAGATATGTTATCCCAGTGCCTTTGCCACCATCACTGATGGGTTCAGCCTTGGCCAGCAGTGAATTTGTCTTGGAGCCAGCTGGCATTGGCCCCATTGGACACAGGGGAAGCTTCTGGCAGATTCTCAGGGAAGCCCCCTGCCCATAGTCCTCTGATATCAAAACCTGGCCATACAAACCCAGTACAGCTGAGTGGGCATGTTTCTGTACTCAAATGTGAAACCAACTGCAAAATGGGTGATACTTAGACAAGTGTTGGGAGTTGGGGACAGGAAGTCAGATCAGTGCATGTACCTTTCCTCCTGGCAGTGTTGTACATCTTAATCAGGATTTGAGAGTCTCTTTCTAAATGCAAAGCCACTTAGAAATTCAAAGATCTAATTCTCATTCCTTGTACCATTAAGACAGTACCCTGAGTGAGAAGGCAGCCTATTTGGGCCATTGGAATCTGTCAACTTAGCATAAGCCTCTGTGCAAACAGAAGGCTAGTGCTGTGGTTCAAAGATGATAGTTGAACAAGATTTGCAAGTCAGAGGCTTGAAATTCCACAAAGGGAAGATCAAACAGCCTTTTGCTTTTAACAAGCATTTTATTTCCTTAGGGGACTGGACAGTTTTCATCCAGAAAATAAATGCAGAAATTTCATGCAGAAATTAAATGTCATCGTTGATACATATGACAAAATGTTATCCCTGACACACACACTGTCAACTGCCAGCTCATCAGCATATCTGGGAATCCATAGAGATGGTCCCTAAGTAGCTGGATTCAGAGCTGTTGTCAGCAAAGATCACACTTGGACCCTATCTCTGAAGGAGACATTCTGATTTTTAGGGATAATTTTAGAAGTGGCTTCAAGCCTGTGTGTTATCGTTTTGACAGCTTAGACTACAAACTTGAGCCCACACACCTCTGAACTTTCTCACATTTAAATGTTGAATCTCCTTTCTCTGGCATCACTCCATTTCTAATGCTGATCCTAAAAAGCAACAACTACCCTCCCCCACCTCCCCTTCCCCAGCCTTTGCAAAACTCAGGCAGGCTGAAGAATGATAATTCTGTATCACAACAACTTCTGAGTTTCTGAATTTTGCTTTTGATCCACGTTGGATTACACCCAAAACTCTTCAAGCATTCTAATGAAGCACAATTGTGTTAAAATGTCTGCTCTGCTTTTGGAATGAAAATGTTAAGTACTTGATTGGGTCTCCCTGACAGTCTTCCCAAGACTTGAAGTGTTTTGCCTTTCACTAAGAATCACATTTTGACCAGATAAGAGTTGGTTTGAAATGCTCAACGAACTCTACTTCAAATTCTTCGGCCGTAGCAGTAGAGCTTGCAATTTACCTCATTGTTAAATAAATTGTATTTATTGAAACCTCTGCATTGCACTGAAAGAAGCTAGCAAGCAGTTCCTGAGTGTGGCTTCTGCCTCTGCTGCTCATCTCATAAGGAATGACCAGGAGGTCTTGTTGCAGTAGGTGTGATGGCCATAGTAATCCTCTGCCAAACCACAGTGGTCTTATTTGGCAACATTCTTATGTTGATAGGTTGGCATTGTAGGTTCTGTGCACAGAAGCTTTGGCTACAGTCATCCTGAGTATTTTGATATTATTAGTTATTTAGCCATTGGTCTTTTATACCATGCCAGATGCAAGAGTCAGCTTCTTCCAAATAATTTTAAAATGATGCTGCTAAATAACTAGCAGCTGCTACTGTCAGAAATAGGCAAGGAAATGCTGGGTTCCGCTAAGATCCTAAAATGTCAGCAGTGACATCACAGTGTTTGAGATAGGGAAAGTGTCAGGGGTGGTAAAAATGGACAGAAGACAGAATTTCAATAGAAGGGCTTAACATTGTAACCTAGCTTGCTCACAAGTACGGTAAAAGATCTGTCAAGTGCCCGAGGACATCTTATGTAAGATCTAAAATGCCCTAGGTGTCTGCTTTGAAGCCCTTGCTGGTTTTGGCAGTTGAATCATTTTGTTTCTTTCATAACTATATTCAGCTTCAGCTTAAAACCAATTTTAGGTTTTTTGGTCTATATTTCTCATTTTGACAGCCTGTGGCCCAGAGGCTGAGCTATCCCAAAACGACACAGTGTTTAATCAATCCCAAGCTGATTCACGATAATATCCTTATTAAAATTTTCAACTGATCCTAAAGGCTTCCTGCGCTCGATCTGCCCTGACGGCCTGTGGTTGATGTCAGTGTGGAGTGGAATCGGGGAGCTGACCTCCCCAGTTGAGATGACAGTGGAAAGATGTAACACTTTGGATAACAAACGTGTCCCCCATCCGCCTGTCACGGCTGGTGTGCAGCTGTGATAAAGCCTCCAGCTGCAGCCAGCCAGCAGATGTTTCAGTTCAGGTAGCCGAGCCCCGCGCGGTCGGCGGCGGAGGCGTGGGGGGCACGGCGCTGTGTGAGGCAGAGCACAAGCACTCTGGTGCCAAGGGACCTCCTGTGGTGCAGGAAAGCAGGGGGAATGTTTAAGTAGTCTTTATCCAAGCTGGATGAGTGCTGTCAAGTAGCTTTCTCAGTTCTTTCACCAATTTGTCTTGATTGGATTGACACTCTCTTGGCATCTATATCTCGTGATTATTCCAGTGAGCACATTTATGATGAGGAAGGTTTGTAGAAAGAGTAGCTTTCAGGTAAAGCTCACTGGCAACAAATTTTGAATTCACATTTGGCAATACCTGCACTCAAGATTTGCTTTGAGGAGTTAAAGATTCATTCAGGCAAGAGAGGAAACAAACATGGCAGGTGGCTCTGGAGTTGCATCCAATCTGCTGAAGCTTTTACAACATACACCTCTCTGGGAGGCTCTTGCACTTAAACGCTGCATTTGAAACTTCGGAAGGAAACCATAGACAAATAAATTTCAAACTGGACCAATTTTAGGTTGCAGAATCTGGTTCTGGTTTGTAAGCAGAAGCATTTGAGGACATATCTTTGTTTCTTTCATTTTATTACTTTAAAAAGGGATGGAAATGGTTTTAAAAAAATAATCCTAAAGTATCATGGATTCATTTGCAGATGTAAATATGTTCAGTCTTTTGCTCATCTCAGGGCTAAATACTTGCAAATTATTTATTTATTTTTGTCAGGCCATTGGAGTCTTCTTCCCACTTTCTTAGAAATGTGGTTTAGGCAGGACCCGTGGTCTTTCAAACATGGGCAGGGGCATCATTTGCAGCATTGAGTGTGGAGGGTGAATTCTTTTTAGTAGCATCCACTAGAGATCCCTTCCTAGCTCTGCCCTTCAGTGATGCAGACACATGTACTTTCAGCCAAATCTCAACACCAGCTTCTTCACTGTGGGGCATTACTTGTCCAGGGTAGAGTTCAGTGATCTGGCTGATTTGTTTCCTTTTAAAGATGTGCTCTGTCCCAAGGAAGATTTTAAGATTTTTAATCCACACTAAATTTTCTTATTTCCAAGTGTGATAGATGAGCTACTTGTTAAAATGTATATGAGGATGAGGTGGTTTTGGCTGTTCTGTCCCAGACTTACTGACTTTTGTGTCTTTTGCCTCTGTACGATGAAGCCAAAGTAGAGTTTTTTAATTTACTTGTCACACAACCTTAATAAACTACAATAGGTGCACTCCAAGCACTACAAGGCAAAAGGGAAGAAAGGAGCTCCAAAGTCCACACAATTATTTTTTTCATGCTAGCACTTTCCCTGTACAGTAACAGGATGGAAGTGTACCTTCCATGGGAGTTATGACTGTCTTACTTCTAATTTCATTATTGCTTATTCTAATTTAATCAGTCTCTGTAAACTAGACGAGATTGAGTGTAGTCAGACAAACGTCTTTTTCAAGGAACCCCACACTACCATAAGGAATTGGACAAAGAAATCCACAAGCAGAAACCCTGCCCTGAGATGGTCTGGGTTGTGAGGAGAGGTCACATTGCTGACACGGCCCAGGCTGCAGGTAATGATACTCTACAGCCTTGGGAAAGTGCCATCATCATCTATTGTGAATGAAACAATATGAACTCGTGTCCCAACCATATTTCTGAAGAATGATATTATTTTGCCTCCCTCCTTGAGTTGAGCACTGTGTTCTTCAGGCTCCTTCTTAAATTCCTGAAGAGTGCTGATGTATTATACTAAGTGCTTAACTGCTTCCAGCCCAGAGCTGGCTGAAATCCTGGGCTGAATGTAGCAACACTTGGATCCTGGTACATCTTTTTAATACAGTATTTTGGGATCTTTTGGGGATTCTAAGTGCCATATGAATCCTGTGCATATTGTTGAGTAAATTGTGTCACCTTGTGAGTTAATTTCTAATTACACAACTACTTTATGTGTCATTAATAAAAAGTAATGTGAGGTTTTTCAGTAAACTATAATTTTAAGTAATATTTTTTGAGACCAAGTGATTTATTAACTCTTTATTAGACCTACTTTAGACTTGAAGCCCTTTTTAATAGTGCCTTGGCATAAAATTGGTGCATAGTTAGTAATGTCATTGACATACTTATAAGCAATGGTTTTACTTAAAACAAATTAAAAAGGATTAATTTTTTAAGAGAGTGTTTTATCTCAGAGGTAATAATAATAAAGAATATCTTACTTCATTACACCTTTTCTATCTTTGATCATCCTTTAGAAGCCAGTTTGTATAGAGGTCACCTCACCTGCTATTCTTCCCATGCAGCAGCTATTTCTGGGAGGGAACAGGCTGTGATTTTTTTTTTTCCCATTCACTCAGCAACTAATGAAGTTTGTGGGGGGCAAGTGGTTTCAGCATCGAGCTTCTGCCAGATGTTGCCACCCCACAGCAGGGACAGCTGAATGGCTCATGAAGCAGCTCCTTCCCTAGAACAGTTTTACAGCCAGCCTGGTAAAGTAAGCTGACATCAATTTGATTCATGCTAATCGAGTGAGCTGTAAAGTGCAGCAGCTGACCCAGGAGCTGTTTGGTTGTCCCTTATGTGGAATCTGCAATCTCTGGGAGAGAGGTTTGATGGAGAGCTGCAGGCTATAATGCCCTCAGCCATCCCAGCTTAATTTGCTGATGCAAGTGTGCCAACACTCTCTAACAGAGCGGGCATTTAGTGCAGGAAGAGGAGAATAGCTTAGCTACTTCATCTGCCAAGGGAATGAGAAGAGGCAGAGCATACAGAGGGGTGCTGGAATTGTTCAGGACACTGGTGCTAGCACCTACGCTCAAGTATATGGAAGGATGAAAACAGAGGTATAGAACTACCTGAGAAGTTAAGGCTTCTAATTTTATCAGCCACAACGTGGGCTCTAGCAATGTGCACTGGAAGACTTTCTGGCTTTGTTTTTGGTTTTGTTTTTTCTTTTTTTCTGTTTGCACAGCAGCCCCCTGTGGTACCCAGCAGTCTGTTATTAGATTCGGTAGCTGCACATCCAGCAGTGCAGGTGTACTGTTTAGAGCTGTTGCCATTAAGTATTGATACAATTAGGCTAGGGAGAATTTCTAGAAGAGTGATATATATTACCACATCCATACCTAGTTTCTCATCAAAAGGGTTTGAAAATCTTCACAGGTTCTTCCAGGTCTGAACTTTGGGTCAGAATTTCTACGAGGCTTGCCAAGGTCAGGCCATTTACTGTTTTGGTTTTTGAAGTTAAAGCTCCTTGCCTGTGGAAGTCACATACCTGAATACAAAATGCAGAATCTGAACAGAGAGAGACAGTTCTCTGAGTAGTATGATCCCTGGAAACCTCTCACCCCAGGAAATGTGTAGGCATCATGAGGGAAAGGCTGAAGTCTGTGATTGAGTGTGTAGGGTGAGCAGGGGAGAGATCACCTGTAGGAGCAGCTGCCTACACCTTCTCTTTTATGCTCATTGTAAATAAATTGCATTTATCATTACCCGCACCCTTTGTCTCCAGGCTTCTGAGGTGTTGAAAGCTCCAGTTAAATGGCTTGCCCAAAGAAAATCCTGTCACATTTGCATAATATTTTCATAGACACCTAGCTCAACCTGAGCCTGAAGGGAGACAGGGATGTTCCCTGCATATTTTATATTCCCGTCCCCAGTTCCCACCAAGCTAACTCTAAATTGTGGTATGGATATGAGTATAACAGAGAGAGAGAGAGATGGCTGAAAGGTCTGAATTTGTCTGGGGTATTTTCAGACACTCTTAGTTTAAGAAGCAACTTACACCCCATAGAATACTCTGAAATAGTGCTATTTAGAAACAAATCAGCTTCCATTTCACCTCTTTTTCAGTATTCCCCTTCTCTCATTCTTCATTACTAGGGACATCTGCATGAAAACAGAATCTTTTTTTTTATATCTTGGGAGTTCATCTGCCTCTGCTGATTATCCCCTCCCTCCCCTCTCCTTCTGAAGTCATTATCTTCTGATTGCATTACATTTGCAGCCATCCCACCGCGGACTCTCTTCTCATCAAGATTCTCCAGCTAAGCAAGGGAAAGGATAGGTCAGCTTGTGGAGAGAAAACCTCAGGGAGAGCCTGGCCCAGGCAGAAGGGGTGTTGGGGTGCAGTCTGTGTCACTCTCTTGCTCAGCCACTGGTATTTCTGTAGAGGCACAATGAACTCAGTCAAGTTTCTCCCCCAGATGGTGTTGGAACAAGAGCTGGAGGAAGTATTTTTGATAAGACGTGTATCTGCTGCAAAATGCAATGTTATTCATGTCACCTACCCTGCAGATGTTTGCAAGCTTGAATTGAATTAGGGAAACTTTCATTACAGGAGTGGGGAGAATAACCAAAGATGTAAAATCCTGCTCATTTCCCTGAAACCAGAACTGGAAGCCTTAATTATGGTAGAGTTACACTCAGTCTTGCCCTGGGCAAGTAATATTTGTTTAACTGAAGTGGAACAGCTTCCTTAGGAGAAATTGAGGGAGATCCTTCTCATAACAAATGCAACCAAAGTTTGTGTCCTTACTTTGAGTCAGAAGGTGGATTTTATCATGGCCCTACTGTGTTCAGTTACAGCAGTGAAGTTTTGCCAGTTGGTCATCCTGTGTGGTAGAAAGTCTTTCATTTCTTGAAACATCTTAACAGACTTAACAAATGGTGGAACTGTCCTGATG
The DNA here is from genome assembly GCA_013396995.1 of Dicaeum eximium. Lineage (NCBI taxonomy): Eukaryota > Metazoa > Chordata > Aves > Passeriformes > Dicaeidae > Dicaeum > Dicaeum eximium. The sequence goes on along the minus strand of VWZP01007814.1, from coordinate 443,596 downwards.
AGTATCGTTTAACTCATGGACAAGGGACAAGGTTAGCCAGGGTCACAAAATGAGCCAATGCAAGCGCTGAACACAACTCCCAGATATTCGGTCAATCAGGTCTGCTTTTTAAGATAACACCTGTGAGACAATCTCTACCAACATTTTATCCTGTCCTGAACCCACTGAACTTTGATGGAACCCATTTAGAGTTTTAAAACCAAATTCATATGTTTCCAGTAGTTTTGTATTCATATTTTCCTCTTCATATTTCCTTCAGCCAGAAAAGGAGGCTCCAAAATAAATTGATAAAATTGTATCTTAAAGGAAGAACTTCAGAGTTCTTAATGGGGCTCTGGATAGTGCACATGGGAGACAGCTTTCCTAAGAAAACTTTTTCCACTGGGTATATCAGAAGAACATTGGCATTGCTCCTTACCTCCTTCTAACTACATGCAAGTGGTGTCACAAAGACATTGTGTTTGTTTCCATTGTTCTACCCCAGCTTCTTTTTTGAAAATATTGCAAGCAATGGGAATAGGCCCCTCTTATTTCTTGTAGGAAAACCCACAAGTTCCCAAGGCAGCAACTGGGCCATAATGGCAATATAAAGCAAGCGACAGAACAATTTGCAAACAGTTTTGTACAGGGTGAGAATGACAACCCTTTCTTCCCAGACAGATGCCTAAGCTGTTCTGGTTTTCCCCAGGAGGCATTGCAAAGGTAATTCTAACTAACAGCTCCAATACATGTGTACACTTTGTATCTTTGGATAGGGGATGCCAGCAAATATTGAATTTACTTCTAGAATTAAGTGACCATGCAGCAGCATGTTATTGCACTTAATGCTGCTTCTGTGCTACACAGAGTATCAGTGGTAGAAATCAGTTTAAATGTAGGATGATCTGATTTCCCAGTATCCCATTACAGCTGGGAGCTCTGCAGTGTTACTGCCAAGGGCTCGGCATCGCTAAGTCGATGGGTACATCTGTCTCGGGATGCGCTTGCAAAAGGACAGACAGCACAGCGGGTGGCTCGATCCTTCAGTCCTTTGTTTGCTCCTTAAGGATGTGTCAAGGACAAGATCGTGATCTCCTTTCTATTTTAAGTCATCTAGGTGAATTAATTTCAAGAGAGTTGAGGATTTGTGTTGGGTTTTGGCCCCTGTGGGGATTTTCTTGGGATGGGTGTAGACAGGGTGACTTCAGGTATGCAAAAGACACTGCTTAACTTGAAACCAAGTATTTATGCAGAATGGATTCCCTGTGGATACTTCCCAGGGTTGATCCATACTTAAAGATGATAAGGGAGTTGGTTAGGTAACTTAGTTGTGTATCCTTTGGGGAGATTAGGCAGAAAATAAGTCTGAGGCCAGTAACAGCACAGCATCTGGTTATCCCAGCACGTATTCTGCTTCATATGCTATATATTATGTCTTAAAAAAAAGAAAAGAAAAAGAAAAGAAAGAGAAACAGTAGAGGAATTCACACTGTTGAAGTTAGTCACTGGATTAAATTGCCACTTGTCAATAGAAAATTAATTTGTATTATAAATTACTGCAGCATAACTCTCAGACACATTTTATCAATGTGTTTCAAATTATTTAATAACAATATTTTTCAAAAAACAAGCGCTGCCACTTCTTTTCACCCCACCCCTTTTATAATCAGTCCATTCTGAGGGTTTCCATCATTGTAATAGCCAACTCTGCAAAAATTCCAATGAAATAAACTATCACCAGGAGGATTAAAATCCATTGCCATAAACAAAGCTTTTTTCCCTCCCCAATCAATGGCCTGCTGTGTTGCTGCTAATAGGACTGTACACAAGTTGCACAGAAAGGAATTTGTTTGCTGGTTCCTCAGACTTTCTTTGGTTTTCTTGATGGAGAGGGGGTAGGAGAAGAATATCATGGAAGGATTCATAAATTATTTCACTGAATTTAACATGTATTGCAGAAATGAAATCCTTCAATCTGCAGAATGGGACACATTCAACCTGTACATTGGAAGAATATTTTCATAGCAGAAATGGGTGAAAGGCAGAAAATAGAAAGGAAACCTTAGAAAATGTGACTGCTGCCTTTATTTGGGACATTATTGTAGGCAGAAAATGTCTTCATATTTTGCTGTTGGTTTACAAATCTAATGGTTTCCAATCTTATCCTTCCCTGTTTCAGCCCTGGCTTTATCCTACAGTTCTTCCATTGTATGTTCAGGCTGATTCCCTGCCTTTGCAGCCCTGAGCATCCCACACACCGCCTGCTAGTGCACCACAATTATTTTATTCTTCCTCATTTTGTAGAAAGTGTAATTTCCTTTACAAACATGAATAATCACGGATATTTCTTTCTCCTTTTATTTGCAGGTAAGTGGCCATTCCTGCTTTTGTCAGACTGGTGAACGATCAGCAAAGCGCAGCTCTCAAAGGTAGTTTTTGTGGTGCGGTTTCTTTCCAAGAACCTTGGAGTATTTTCCTCATCTGAGTTTGTACAGCACCTCGGCAGGAGGTTTGAGATAGGCAAACTGGGATTTAACCAAACAATGATTTCTTTTCTTTGATTTCTGTGGTTTAGTCTAGCCCTACTAAGGTGCCCAGAAATAAGGAGCTAAGGGTACAATGAGGGGAGAGATTGTTCATAGATCTTCAACCACTAGGAACAAAAACGTGAAGGGACCATGGCAGAATAGTTGTTTAGGTCCTCAGAATCATACAATTTACTTCAATAGTTATGAAATTTTTGAGTCATATACTTTTAGTCTTATGCTTTCATTACTTTTCGGGGGGGGGGGGAGGTGAGGGTGTTGTGAATCTGGAATATTTTCTCTCTCCCTCCCTTTTTCCCTCTTCCCTTCTCAACATAAAGGTGTTTAAAATTATTAAAAAGAAAGTAATGACACTATGTTTATTTTCATGAATGTAAAGATTGATCTTGAGGGAAGAAATCTTAATGAGATAAGCACAATCAGGCATTGGGGGAAATATTGTCATAACATGAGATTAATTTCACTTTAAATGCAGTGTTTTAAAGGTAATTCCATGGGAAGGAAAAAAGATAACATAAATTGCTTAGATACAGAGAAACCCAATTATCTGATATGTAAGACAATTTTATAGATCTCTGATTTGTTGCTGGATAATTTTTGATGCCGAATGGACAGTTATTTTCTAGTGTGACTAAACTATTGTATCAAATGAGTTAGTTGGGCACAGCTCTGAGTATAACCAAGAAATAAATGTAAGCCTGGAATACATTAAGTATCAATATTAATTAATGAGTCTCAGACACACACAGGAAATTGCCTTAAACCTCCAACCTTCCGAAAATATCTTCAAGTGGGATTACTGACATAAAGGATTTGATCTAATTATCACTGCTAATTTCCTTTATGATGGTGGTAGCAATGCTGTTGTTAAAAAAGGCACAGTCAAGATTAGTCACCTACAGTCTTAGTGTTAATCCCTTATCTGTATTACTAATATTTTAAAACTAAATCTTTTAGAAATTATCACCACCGGTCCTGCTTCACAGTTTATTCAGTGCAGGCAATTAGATGGCTCAATTATTTCATCATGATGTGCTGGGGTTTGGCTTTTTATTTCTTGAAGCTTTCTTCTCCTGATATTGGCATTATTAGTTACACTTTCTCAGCCTTTTTTGCAGTCTGAAATGCTAGCTGTACCCCATAAGAGTAGGAGGCAGATAGATTGAAATGATTTAGCAAGATTATGTGTTTTTCCCCTCTGGCTTAGCCATTAGAGGCAAGCAAACTCTGTGAAATAAACAAAACACAAGAAAATAGTGATGAGGGGGCAGGAGAGTAATCACACACACACACACACACAAAGAAAAGCATCTGTAATATACGGCACCTTCATGTCCCTGATGTGATTTTCTTGGGGTTTTTTGGGTGTGCTTACAGTAAGCAGTTGTGAGGCAGCCTGTGTTTTACAAGAAGCAGCTCCACACCCAGCACTTTTTTACTGGGATGGTGCAGAGAGGTGGCAGGGGGGCAATGAGAGCTGTGGGCACCCCCCTGCACTGCCCAGTGGAGGTGAGGAGATGCTGGCTCCAGTAGCTTCCTGGAGAGCAGGGACTCCTAGCACGTAACTCATCATGCCTTAACAGGCCAAGTTATCTCAGAGGAAAAGCCCATGAGGGCTTGATGCTCTGTGAGCCCCAGCATCTGCCAGAAGAATGTATGGTGTGTGGAAGGTTCCTGAAAGAACTAACCAACTCGGTTCCCTCCCAGCCTTCAGGCTTCGAACAGAGAAAGCTCAGCTGACAACCTGCTGCCTCTAACGCTGACACAGAGAAATGTTACCTATCTGAGCAGTTCATTATCTGGTGCTTGGATCTTAGTGAATAAAGTTGCTGCTGAAGAAATCCCATAGCCACCAATGTCATATTAGACAGCACAACATGCTATCAGCTCTTAAATGTCCAACTCATCAACACAAATTGGTTCCTCTGAACAGCAATCCCATGCAGAGATCAGTTTTCCCTTGATGCTCTCTTTTTCTTTTTTCCCCTCTGTCCTGGTTTTCTTCCTTATGCTCTTTGAATGGTCAAATGATCTCTTCCTATATAGATCTTGAAGTATTTTAATTGGCACACAGACATCATCTGGAAACGAATATCTTTTATTGGTGCTTTGATTTGTTTCTAATGCTATTTTATTGACAATTGTTTCTGGGTAATGATCCAAACCTTGGCAGTGCTTTTACATGAACACGTGATGCTTTGATAGGGGATGAGAGTTTTGGAGACAGCTCTGTAGCTGGCAGGCTTTGATTCAGCAATTGTGCCAACAGGTACAGGACCTACCCCCTGCTTCTGAGCAGAAAGCAATTTAAAAAGTACCAGTTTTTAGAGAGCTGTCTTATTGTTGTGCCTCAAAACAGCTGAGCAATAAAGGGCAACACACAAGATAAATGTGAGAAAATCTGGCAAATTCTTGTGTGACAGTGACACCCTGCAAATTAGCAAACAGAGATGATAATAACAATATGAACAAAAAAGAGCAAAGATGGTGAATCACAACATGCACTTTATTCACTTACTTTAAAAGTTGCTAATTGTCTATACCTTTCTAATTCTCTGGAGCAGATTTCTTAAGAGTAATAAACCTTTGACAATATGGCACCACTCTCCTGTAAACATCAATCTTTGCTGAGCAGCACAGCAATATTATTGTAGGTAGGGACCTTTATGTAGAAGGTATTAATGAGCCTTTTACAGATAAAAAGAGGTGAGGGAGGAACACTGGAAGTTTCTATCAGTGATGCAGCTGCTCTGTGCAGCAGAACAGAGAGCTGTGTCGGGAAGGAAATGTGGGCTGTAGAAAATGATGGAGGATTTGCAGGTGTTCATTTATCCTCTGTGACTTGGAGAAAGAAAGGATGAATATAATGGGAGCAATCATAAATGTTTATGTCTGCCTGCCTATGCAGCCATGCACTCAACACTTGCAAACTCATATAGGTGGACATATGCATGTCCTTGTGTCACTCTGTGCCACAAGAGACCTCAGACAGATGAGGAAGGAGGCCTGTGTAGTTTACTCTTTCTGTTTTACAGACCCAGAAATTTGGGCACAACTAGTACTCAAGTAATTTGTCAAAGATCACCAAGGAGGTGAATAGGTCTCTGGCCTTTTGAATCCTAGACTGTCTCAGTATCCTCTGAGAAATATTGACAGCTGATCTAGGATCTCTGCAAACCAGAAAATGAAGGAAGAGTACTCCTAGCTTCCTAGCTACCATGAGGGAAGTGTGAAGAGTTTGTTTGGCAGTCTTCACATTTCTCTCTCCCACCTCACACCCTGTCCCCAAAGGCCTCAGAATGAAATTCATCACATATCTTTCTCTAAAAAAACCCATTGTGTATAAAAAACCCTATAATGATCTACCTATATTTAGAAAACTTCATAGGGAAAAAGGATTAGAGAGTTACTACTTTTTTATTTATTTAGTCTTTTAAATGAAAGCACAGTTCTTTGGGAGATGTCTGGCACCTTCTTTAAAAATGTGACCCTCTTCTGATGTTTCTAATTCATCATTGACTCACTTCTCAAGTTTTATCTTTACCTTTTTAATGTGGATTCTGTACCGCTTGGATTCACCAGGTTCTTTCACATAAACTATATTTGAAGCTTCTAAGACAATCTGCTTTTTTGATAGGGTGTCACTAAGAATCACTGAAAGCGTCTTCCAATTTTTATACATCACCTATAGTTTGCTGAGTCCCATATTTCAGAAATGGCTTGTCTAAATCTCCCTGCAAAATGCTCTCCATGGATCAGGCAAACAGTTCTTTCTAGCTGCAGGCAGTGTAAGCTTCTGAAGTAGAAACCACCTTGTATGAAAAGGGAAGAGGTATAAAGGAGCAGACTCTCTTTTAGTATAAACAAGGCTGAGACTAACATTTTTTCAAGAGAGTAGTAGGTCCTCTTCCTCACTATGAAAATAGTACCAGTCAGAGCTGTGTTCTGAAAGCTCTCTCTTGCTTGTGAAAGGCTTCCCCAGAAGGTTAGAGGTGCCATCAGATTTATCTGGGAAGCAAATGGGCTGGGGAACACTGCACACCAGCCACACCTGCTGCATCCTCAGAGCCAAGCAGTCGGACTCGAGCTCCTCACAGAGATTTGTTTCACGTGCTATCTATTATCTGTGGGCAGGGGTACAGTCAGAGGAGTGGGTTGTCTGTCTGTCTACCTGCCTGGGTTGTTGTTTACTCGCACTTCAAAGCCTCCCATTTCTGACCTAGCTCACTTGCTGGTCCCTCACCAAACCTCGGGATAGCAGACGTTTAGCTGAGCACCATGGGCAGCACTGGAGCCTGCCATGGATGGTCAGTAAATCAGTTTGCTCTGTGCAGCAAGGCTCTGGCTTAATGATGAGTCAGAAGAAAAATGTTATTAATATTTAATGTGCAAGCCAAATGTCTAGTGTGCTGTTATTAGTTACACATCTTGAGGGGTGCAGTATTGGCTACCAGTCAATGCAGGTCGCTTCCTCCAATGTTCTCATTCTGCAGACTTAATTCGTACTGTATTTTTCCATTCACTGAGACAAATACCTGCTCCATTTAAAGGAGCTTTGTCAAAATCTTCTAGCTAAATCTTTAAATTGGTGTGCCTAGCTTTCAAGACCCCTTTCTGTGAGATGCTTGATTACTTTTTAGAGCAATTCTTCAAGCGGTAGGGCACTGCCATCTTTTAAAGAGGCTCTGTGCTGCACCTCAGTCATGAGCCTTTATGGGAGAAAGCCCTTCAGGGTCGAGACTTAGGGAGTAAGGGAAAGAGATCTGTGCTCTTTGCTTGCCTGAATCTATTCTTAATGAACAAACTACTGCTTGGGTGTGCTTCAAGTGCAACTTTCAGACCAGGGCTGAAAGTTTCACTTGTGTTTCTAAACCAGAAAGAGAGTGATGCTGGTGGGAAATCCATATTCCTGTTTGCTGGAGGAAACAACTCAGCATTGGATGCTATGTCACTGTTGGGTCATACTGGAAATGAGCTGCATCTGCAGCCTCATCCTGTGCTGTAGCTATCAAGATTCAGGGGAGACAGTTTCCTATGTGTGACCTCTTCCTCAAGCCCCTTCATCCACCGACTTCCAAAGATAGACTTTGCATAATTGTGCTGCTAGGATTTTCAAATGCCACTCACTGGGTACGGAAGGATGGCTGCCCCTGACTTAGGCTCTTGTCCTGTAGCAGCTGATGCAACTCTGGTCTTGAGGAGGATGAGATTTTATCCGTGAGTACAAGCAATTCCCTCAAGGGGGAGAACAGTAGTCTGGGCCAGTACCTTTTCTGCATCTTGTGCAAAAAAAAAAGCTTTTCCAGAAAAGAATCTGGACAATTTCTGCAATTCCCCTTGTATTCCTCCAGCATACACAGTCATAGGACTGGGGACATTAGGAGATGCATTTCTTCCTGTTTTCTTTCATATCTCTTTATGACCTTGGTGTCCATGCATTTGTCCTGTTGTTTAACCTGCTGATACAACCTGCCCCTGCAACCTCTTATAGCAGCAGATTCACTACATGCTATCCAAAAAAACAAAAACAAAAACAAAGAAAAAAAAAAAAAAGAGAGAAAAAGAAAGGAAAGGAAAGGAAGTAATTGTATTCCTGGAAAAAGACACATGGTTTCTAAGTAAATTATTTTTCTCTTCTTGTTTATTTAATACTTCTTGGGAATATTTGCCTCAGGAGCAGATTGGCTTCTTGTGAAGGGACCGACACCAGGACTTAAGAGGCTCTTTCTGAATTTGTGCTGTTTTCATGCAAGGGCTTGTCCTTTGCTTTCAGCTGTGTTACCCCCTGATTCCCAGCAGCACAGCCTAAATTAGAAACAGAGTTCATGAGCTTCTGCATCATTCATTCCTCTTGCATTAAACTGACCAACTCTTGAAGTCCTACTTGCTTGGAACCAGCACCAATAAGAAGATGAAATGAAGCAAAACAATTGTATTTATAAAGCATGTCTCTTTTTATGGCATTTAGAGGGAAGCATGTACAGTTCTTTTTTACTCTGTTCTATTTACAAGATATACCCAGCTCCTGTTCATCTTGGAAAAAATGATGGCAAGAAAAGCAAAGAAAGCCATACACAGGTAATAACACATCTGGAGGGGCTGCTGAAAAAAAATAATGTATGAATCCCAGCAGAAACAGTTGCTTTTCTATTTGAGTATTAACCCATTTTCCTCCAAACACCTATATTTTCTCATCCCTGGCTGCTCCCAATTTTATGATAGAGTATGTCTTTGAGGCACTTCACTGGGGCAATCTCTTACTCATCAAATTGGGGTCAAACTAACTGTAGGATGCCTCATTCAGCCATGGTGCTCATCTGTACTTCATGCAGGAAAATAAAAAGTTACCTTTGAAGTGAAGACTATGAGAGAGAGTTATGTGACATGAATAGTCTTATTTTAAGACTACTCAGTCTCCTCTTAATCATCCTATTCTGACCACATAGTAACAGATTAAAAGATTGGTTCCACAGTGTCATACTTTTGGTATTTCTAACTTTTAGCAACCATGCTGGAATATAGAAAAGATTATGAATGTGTATAGAGGGCCATTTTTCTCATAAAAAATAAACAAAAGCAATTTTTGTGCAGTAGACCAAAACCAACCCAATAAAATTATTGTGTGATGTAGCAGGGAGGGCACAGATACGCAGAGAGCATATTTTGAATTAATTTATTAATGTTATCATTAATATTCTTACAAATCATGTAGTTCTATAAAGCTCCAGTGACATAATCCTTCAGACTGCGACCTGGTGCCCACTGGTGTCAGTGGTAACTGTCAGTAGATTAAGTACATAAAAAAAGGTTCAAAAATGCAGTAACTCTTCTCTCAATTGAATAAAAGTGAAATGTTCTTTTGCATTGGAATTAAGGTCATGGTAGTTAAGGATCCTGCAGCATTTTTACGCACTTCAGAGCCTGTGTCCTGAGAGAGAAACAAAGTTCCACTTAGGAATAATTGCATTTATTCTTTCTATGATCTTTTTTTTTTTTTTTTTCTCTTCTATACCTGCAATGGAGGTCCCTGTCTGTCCTACCCCAGAAAAGTAGACACAATTCAATAAATGAGGTGTGTGAAGTTTTCAAAACATTCAATGAATTCTTGGGAAGAAGTATATATTCTGGCTCTAATATTGATGCTAATAAGTTATATGCGTATTTTTTTTAAATTGCAATCAGAGTATAAAGATTTTGCTGTGAATTGTAAAATTAGCCAAAGCTGCCTGGCATGTCACTGCTGCCTTTTTCTCTTCCGCATGACATATTCTTAACTAAGTCAATCATTTACATGGGCTTTAAATTTAATTTAAATGTAATGAATTTAAATTGGGCTTTGCTCTATTTCAAGGTTGTTGGGTTACTTTTCTGTAAGTTAACATTCAGCACGAGGGATTCAGCTTCTGGATTTTGGTTTCATCTGCTCTCCCTCGCTCTTAAATTCCCTCCTCCTTTTTTTCTCCCCCCTCTTTATCATCTTTCCACAGCAAATCCATCTACACAGCCTTTAACTGACTTCTAGCCCAGGAAGGGTGCATGGGCAGGGGGAAGGGGGAAACACAGCCACAACCTGCATGTATGAGGAGTGTGAGGATTACTGGTTGGAGCCAGGCACAGAAAAGCATTACAAGAAAATAAAATAAATATATTTTTGTGAGGAATCATGAGATTCTCCCTGCACAGGAGTGCCTATCTCAGTAATCATTCTCTTCCTTGATCAGACTCCTCTTAATCCTCCACCCCATCACCCTCCTCCATCAAATCTCCAATACTTCTGAAACAAATCAAATCAAGAATTAACCTTTCAACCATGAAACCTTCCTTTACTGTGGTACGTGTGTCCCCTGTTAATCTCTCTGCTACAAAACATGAGGCAAAGACTACTCCACTGGTGGTACTGGACTTCTGAATTTTCTACAGTTGCCCTTGTGTTTCTTTTAAAGATCTCTAAGTCCATTTCAACAGGAATCTCATGATGGCTTTTCTCAGACTTTAGAAAAAGGAGATACTGGTCTGTGACAGACTCAATCTGGAAGAGGTTCTATTAAACTCCGGATTGTTTCCCTACCACAGGACAGACAGATGCTGCCTGTTGACAGGCAGTTTGGGATTTTAGGGAAGCTTTTCTTTATCATGTTTGAATAAACAGGAGTGTAACTCGTCCTGCCTCAAAAGCGAAGAGTCAAGATGAACAATGTGGGAAGTTCTTGGCCAAGACGGGATTTGAATTTGAAATTACTGAAGAGGTGAGAAAGGGAGGAGTTTTCCATACGTTATGGACTCTGTCTCACAGGGCCTGATCCCAGCACTGCTCTTGCAGAACTGGAATGTGCAAACAATATGCCTTGGGTATCCTGTTTACATCTGCAAAGTCTTGCTGTTTTCTTCGTTGGTTTTCTTCACATTCTATGTTCCTAACCAAACTTATTCCCATACCTGTGTCTGCTCCTGACAGTGCCATTTAGTTTTCTTGATACCTAGCAGGGTCATAAACATTCAGTGTGTTTTCCTAGATTAGAGCGACTGATTGAACTGTGGCTGCTCTCAGTTGCACCTTTGTTCATTAATGTGAGATTGAACGAGACAAAAGATCTGCTGCATTCAGTAGCCTGACTCTAGCAAGAGTCAAAATATTTTTCTAATACCAAAGGAGGGAAAAGAAGCCTAAGTGACCAAGATGTATTTGAAACAGGGTCTAGCACCCACTGGAAATGTATGCTGCAGTCAGTAATGAGGAAAGATGTCCCCACTGCACTTCACAGTACCCTCTCTGTGGATTCATTTCTCTCTAGTTCCTTTTCTCCCATATCAGTTTCATGTTGTGCTACATTTTCTTTCTCCTAATTGAAGCTGGCATGAATTGATACCACTCTGTTTTTTCCCATCTGAAAGTCGTCTTTACCCTGAAATAAGGACCTGTAAATGGACCTGTGAATACTGCAGTGTGCTATGTCTGCTTTCATTTTCAAATAAGAACTGGGGTGCTACTGCTATGAAACTCAGTATCAGCTCTTCTACACTGGCCACAGGCTCACTGTGGGTTAACAGAATGCTGGTTGCAAAGCACAGAGAAAATATAAGTGGTTCAATAGTAATGAAGTAACAATGTACTAGCATAGCAAAAAATGGAGTGAAAATTATAGCATAGCTGATTCATCACTGTGTTATTCTACTTAAACCAGTAGTGATTCAGAGCCAGCAACTTGGGAGAGGTTGTTAGATTCTTTATGAAGTTTAGAGCCATTTACCAGTATATACTCAAATTCATTTTGTTTCATTATGGCCATGATAACCTTATGTGTTTGAAGATAGTGACGGGTTTTTTTAGTTTTGTTTTGGATTTGTATATTTTTTTGCCTGTTGAAGGACAAATATGTGGTTAGATTTCTGTGTGCTTCTGCCATACAAAAACTGATTTGGAGAAATATGATTAAGAGTACAGCTGTAAACCTGTAGCAGGTTGTAGCATCATGGGATATGTGTAGCAACTTCTAAAAGTAGTTTATCACTTCTGTGCACTTGTAAATGCAGCAAGCCTTTCTACTCTGTGTTATTCTTGCCATATAATTAGACATACTTAGAGTTTTCTTGATCTAATATTTCTGAGAGTTAGGTAAATAATTTATAGGGTACTCTTCACAAATGGATACAATGTGAATTCAGAGCTAATCTGCTCCTCTGGAGGTACATAAAATTATCAAGCTTATACAAGAGCAAGCTAATTAGGAAGCAATCATCATCAACAACAGCTGTTCTTAGCTCACTGAAGGGCGGAGGCTTTTCTTGCACAGTCCACTCATCCATTTCCTCTCCCCAGCTTTCCATGAGACAAGCATCTCCAGAGCTACTCCTGTGCAGTAATTCCTGCCACTCTCAGTTCAGTGTTTCTGCTGTCTAAACAGGGAGTTCACTTCTACAGCAATTTGTCAGCATTTTGCTAAGGATGGATGCATATCTGGAGAGTGGTGGAAGGGGAAGGATGGGTGAAGGGTCCAAAGTATGGTTTCCCCGACTCTCCCAAAAATGATGAGTGAATATTTATGTAGACTACAGTGTTCTTTATATTTATATCAACTCTAGTATTTCAGCCAGGCTGAAAACGAAAATGCACATCTGAAAAATTAACTATTTCTACAGCAGTACTGTTAACACGTGGTGGCTGGGAATGTTGCAGTCAGCCCTTCGCTGGCCTCACTTTTGCTCTTTTTAACCTCATTACGAGCAGGGCTTGGCCCATTGGGCAGGAGATACATCAACATGTACCTCAAAAGTGGATAGTATCGCTCCAACCTGAAGCATGCATGAACTCAGCAGATACCCTCTTTTCTTGTACTCCCATCACATCACACAATGGAAAGCCAAGCCAGGTGTTCTTTGCTGAAACCAGTATTACCTGCTGATTCAGTGTTCCTGCCTCAGTGCCCACAGAAGTGCTTGCTACTAGCAGAGTCTTTATGTTGTGCAGGTGAGAGATGGAGAAGTAGGAATCAGCTGTGGAAGGTCTGTGGAGAGTGAGAGATGGAGAATGGGACAATGGACAAAGGGGTTTTCATGACCATTGAACTCTCAACTCTGTCACATTCTCCAGTAAATCAAAGAGCAGTGAAACTCTGTCTGGGGAGGAGATGACATGTTGGCCACAAGGCTGGAGGCACATGCTGCTGGAGACAGCTTTTATTCTCAAGAATGAAGGACTGGAAAGTTTCTATAAGAACAAGGTATCTGCAAATGTTACAGTGCTTTTCCACTTTTGGTCTCATCAGACCACCCTTTAGCCACGAAAGCTCTGATGCCAAAGAAAGGCATGAAGTCTCACAGAAAACTGCCTGGAGAGCTGCCTGTGGCCATCTCCATTTCTTATTGCTCTCCTCTCACTGACACAAAAGAAGGAGAGCTGAGGGGAGGGGACAGCTGACTATCAGTGGAAAGGCTTTAGAGACCTTGTGAAAGGTAGGCTTCTCCTTGGCAAACGGTGTTGCCTGTCATCATGTTTGATCTTTCCTATGGCTGCCTAGCAGAGGACTACTGCTGGAATTGGACAGAGATGCCTGGAAAGTTAGTAGGCTTCTGACAACATGGAGAAGTAGATCTGTCATCAGCAGTGCCAACAAAACACACCAAGGTTACTGGCCTTGCTCTGCCTTCCACCTCAGGAAGGAGGGGGCAGAAGCTCCACAGCAATGGGGTAGCCCTAGCTTTGGTTTCCCTCTGTAGCACCTGATGGAAGCCATCTCTTTAGAGGTGTTATCCTGTATTCAAGCCTGGTTTTCATACCGCAAGCAGTGGCCTGCTGGTACAGAGCCAGCTATTTGCCACCACAGGATTGCAGAGTCTCCCACAGACTCAGGAGATGCAAAAGAGGAGACTGAGTTTGGGGAGAGGAAACATGGGTATCAGAAGGGGAATTCAGGGTTGGCAAAGCCTCTGACAGCTTTATAGATGAAACCGCTGCCAGATGTTAATTGTTTTCTGTGTAGTTTTCAATTGATCTGTAATTTGACTGTAGATTCTAGGCTTTTATAATAAATTGTGTACAAAGCTAGCCACTTAAGCAGATAATAAAGACTCAAAGGCAGACAGAGGCATAAATTTGCACTTATCCAAGAGTAAGAGATGAGTTAAGGCCTCTCTGGCAGTCTTTTTTTTCTCCTTCTTCCTCCCTCCTTTTGTTCTGTAGGAGGAGCATGAGGGAACCAGAGTTTCTGTGCTCTGCAGACAGAGGAGAGAAGTTGAAGGTCAAATCCCAGCTGTGCTGCAGACATGTTCCTTCTGGTGGAGATGCCTCAGCATCCGTTTAACTGGCAGATTAAAGCTCCTGTTTGCTCTGATGGTGCAGGAGTCTTTTCACTGATCAGACTTCCTCCTCTGTCTTGGTTCATTTATGCATACCCACACTCACTGGTGTGTCCATCCATCTACTTTTTTGCGTTATCTCTGCAGCAGCTGTTGCCTTCATTTGCTGTGGTAGAAACTCGCTATGGTAATAACCTACATGGCTTAAGCAGAATGAAAGAGTTTTCCCTGAAAATATTTTCTTTTTCCCTATGAAAATGTTCTGAGAAAATCCGTGGCTTTTCCTTATATTCTTGCAGGAAAACTGCATGATGTATGGATGACATGGTACTCTGAGTAGTGTCAGGGCTGTGCATAGGAGTAAGTTGCATAAAACTACTGGCATGATAAATTGCATAAAACAAGGAGAATATTGAGCAGGAGTCACTATGGAGGTGAGCTGAGCTCCACTCCTGAACTCACCACTGGCATGAAAGCCTGAGCATCAGGTAGTGGGAACTGGTATTTTTCTGATGGCTTCAGCAAAGCCAAACTGATTTGCATCACCTGATTGTATGGCCCTTTCCCATCAGTTCTGTGAAGGCTGACAGTGCGATAAAACAATTTGCAGCCACTGTGCTGTTCTGTGGTTCAAAGGCCTCTGTAGGAGACACTTCCATTCTGAAATGGTGGAAAGAGCGAGCATCCTCTTTTTCTCCCCCCTGCCATTCAGGGTCAAACCTGTGCAGCAAGTGGCTGAGAATGGCCAGGTTCTGTCCATGCTGCCCTGTGATGCTGCGAGTGCATCCTTCTCCCCAGTGCTCTGTTGTTTCTTTCATACCTAGACATGTCCATATGTTCCTTACAGCTGCTTCCAGGTTTGTCTGATGCTACAATATCCACTGCATTTAGGTTGTACTTGGAATTTTTGCTTCAAATAAGTGTTCAGGTCTGAAGAACACATTAAATACTTCTTTCTATGGTTCTAGTTAGAGGTTGCTTTTGTGTAGACCCTCCTGCATGGCCCTGTACATTTCAGGCACTGTATGAGGCCCATACTGGTACACAAAAACATTTGTCTGCCACTGACCACGTGCATTCCCCTTCATTCCTGTCTGACAAAGCACACAGGTGAATTTGCACATTTTTTGTATCTTATGAAGGATTTTTAAAGTGCTTTTGTGATTTTCAGCTGGGTCAGTTGAGGTCTCTGGGTGTTTGTCTGTCTAGCTGTTGGCACTGTTTGGCTCCCTGTCTGTGAAGGGGCCCACAGCAATGCTCAGTTGTGTTTGCCAAAGGATGTAAGACGTGTATGTGTAATCTGCTCGAATGTGTGCCCATGTGTGTTTGCAGTAGGCTCTGAGGATTTTACCCTTTCACGCTCTGCCATCTCAGTGCTCTCTGTATGCATACATGATCATGGCTTCCCTGCCCTGTGACTGCAGCACCCTAAAAGCCAACTGCTGGCTCACAGTGTGGTGTAGACTACCTGTCACATGGGATTAGCTTTTCTGCTGTCATTTGCTATGACAAGCTCTCCTTCTGGGTGCACAGATCTGGAGCCAAATGCATGCAAAACAGCATTGTGCAAGGTGATGGGTGCTCTATTTTGTGTATAGTTGGAGTCATGCCTCTTACCCTGTGATGCTGAGTAGGAAATCCTCAGCGAGATCACTTTTTAAAAAATATATTTTTTTAGTTTCTCTTCAGCTGCATGAAATATCATGACACTGGGGTTCTTACAGCAAAATCAGTTCCCCTGCTGAAGAGGCAATGAGGAAAACTGAACAAGAACAGTTTTCATTGCCTGGGGGCACCAGTGGTGTTCTCAGGGCTGCAAGAGACTGAGAAAGCCAAGGAGGGCACTGAGAGAACTGGTGGGGAACCCAGGGCTGGAAGAGCTAGGACAGGGCACTCCGTGAAAGCACAGAAAAAGCTGTTGTGGAAAAATGCCCTTTTAATTTGTTGTGGTCCTCTTCTTTATGGAACAATTAAATTCTATACCAGTTATAGCATCCTGCTGACAGCTAAAGCAGTGAATAGGTAAGCCCTGCAAGCTCAGATATGTCTGGGTATAAACCCTCTCCCTTTCACCCTCATGGTTGGCCTGCCTCAAGTGACCTATCTGTGATGCAGGAAATGGGCCATTTTATGGTCCAAGATAACCATTTCTGTAAAGGATGAAAGGTTCACAACCATCTAGCATTTACAGATCTATTGGCTTTTCCCCTTTGAACCACAGCACTGTTCTTCACCATTTGGCAATAATTCACTATATCCATATTTATCTTCTCATTGTGTGATCCTCAGATGCAGGAGGTAAGTGAGAAAGGACTGCTCAGTTTTTTTTCCTGTAGACACAGGTAGACATCAAGTTGCAGTTGAGGAATCTGTCTTACCTCTAGTTTGCTGTCTTTTCCTCTCTCTCCCTGTTGCTCTCTCCTCCTTCAGGGTGCCTTGAACTTGTCAACATGTACTCTTGGAGCCCTGTGTTTTCCAATAACACTTGTAGAGTGGGTGCTCCCTGCCTGGGGAATGACTGTGCTGTAGAGGGGGTGGGTTATTAACCCAAGTGAAAAGGGGTGGCGCGTAGGTGGCTTTTTACTTCCTTCTGCCTCTGGTGGAAATGTCTGAAAGAGAAATCATATCTCAAGGACATTCTTCTCCCACTTTGGAATCACTTAGCCAGCTGGAGAGGAGCTTGAAATATGTCCAGTTCAGCCAAGCCCCGTGATGGGTCTTCTATTCATGCTAACAAGACAAGTCACCGTGAAGTACCTGTTTGAGGGGTTTCAGAGAAGAGTCCCCTTCCCTGCAGCAGAGGTGTCTCTTACCCTCCAATCAGTAACTCACTCAGAGAGGTTGCACAGTCCATGGGCAAGTTGCCCTCCCCTGAATCTTCTCCACACCCTGTTTTAATTAAACAGCCTAATCTTTAAGTGACCCTGTGCCGTGATGGCTGCTAGAGGACCTGCAGTGTCCAGATGTGCATAATTACTCACTTCAGAGATGCTGTGCTCGGCCGTCCAAATGAGGATGCCTTCACCCCCTTATTTGCAGGTTCCAGTACCTTTTCTCCTGTGGTGCCAGGCCCAACCTCTTGCTGTGGGATTTGCCCCAGGCATGGCTGTCTTCTGCCTGCAGTTCTTTGTGTCATGCTGAGGACTCCTTCCCTTTCTAGCTGCAGCAGCCTCAAGTTCTCTGGTGGGGGTCCACAGTTACAGGGCTGAGCTCAAGTTATTGCTCTAGTTCAGTGGGAGATTATGAAGAGGATTTGTTCTTAGTTAGATGATCCATCAGTGGAAAGTTAGGAGCCCCACAGCTTGAGGGTACTTTATCTTTCAATGGGGCAGAAGGACAGGCTGGATTGAATACCTTTATCAGGGAAGAATCGGAAGTTCCACACAAATGTGATGAACTGCTGAGCACGTCTGTAAAAATGTTAGTTTATTAGGCCTTGTAGCTCAAGGGCGTTTCAAGGACTCATTTAAAACTGAGAGAAAGAGAAAGGCTTTACAGGTGGGAGAAGGAGGAGCTGCCATCACACTGCTGTTGAGATGGTCTGGTCCTTGCTGGGTTCCTACTGCTTCCCATCCACACAGATTGAAACTTGCAGGGGAGAATAAAAACCTGTCTCTTTATTCAGGAAAATTGAAAAGGCATAAATAAATAAATAACCCTGTTCCCTTAATATTCTAGACTGGATCTCTATGAAAGGAAAATGAAAGAGGGAGAATGAGGAAATCATAGAGTTTGTCCTGTGCAGCATAAATCTGCCATCACGTCCAGGCTTCTAGGTGGTGGGCCTGCACATGAAATGGCCTTATTTACTCTCCCACGACTTTTAAAGTGTTTTCGTTGTGCAGATCTGAAGCATTTTTTAAAGACTTTGCTTCTCAAGAGTGCTCTGTAGATGGCATCTATGTGTCCTTTCCCAGGAACGGGATCGGCGATGAACAAGTGGAGTGCCATTGATATCTGCTGGCAAAGGGCGACGTTGCCTTTCAGTGGGGTGTTCTTGGTTTGTTTGGTTTGGTTTGGTTTGGGGTTTTTTTTGGGGGGGGAGAGGGGGGTGTTTTGGTGTATTTTGTTTTGTTTGTTTTTGTTGTGTTTGGGTTTTTCTGTTTGTTTGTTTTGGTGGGGTTTTTTCCTGTTTGTTTTCCCAGCTTTAACGCAGGTGAAATGCTGTGAACAGGTGTGCTCCTCGGGTGTTTTGGTTGGTGGAGTGTGAATGTGGAATTTCCAATTTGTGTGGCTTGCCTTTACATAGAGGTCTCACTGCCCCAGATTCTCAAGCAGGGGGAGGGATGCAGCCTGGGCTTGACGTTGGCATAGTTGCTGCCATTCCACAGGACACTGAGGGTCCATCTTGGAGATGCCACAGGCACCACTATATCCATGTGGAACAGACACTGTAGCTTTACAATGATTCGGGAAAATGAGCTTTGCAACCTCATGGAAAGCATTGCAGGAGGGACTGTACCACTCTCTGCATGAAAGAGTCAGGGTTGTGTGCAAAATAAAGACCCCTCTGAAATGCTCACACACATCCCTGTCCTCAGCAAGCTGAGCAGGCCTCATCCACTACAACACCTCTGCATTCAGTGATGTATGGAAGGGTTTCTCTACCCAGCTTCAGTCAGCTGCCTTTGCCCTTGTAGAAGAGCAGTGGACCAGTGCTCTGCTGTCTTTGCAGTGCTCCCAGAGCAGTGCTGACCTTTCCCCATTTGCAGCAGGTGCAGGAAGTTGGAAAGTATCCACCCTGGCTCTTCTAACCCCAGAAATATGAAGGTACTGTTGATGTCCTTTCTCACAGTGCAGTGTGAATCTTCATTTTTATCTTTGAAGGGGAAGCAGAGGTAAGAGAAGCACCCAGCAGGGAACAGCAACTTGGTACAGCCAGGAGTGTAACTCTGAACTGTCTTTTCTCATAGGCACAGTAACTTAAATAGATCCAGGTGTTAGGGAAAGTTGAGGGCACCTGGATCTCCATCCCCTCTCTTATAAGCTCTAAACTCTTTGCATTGACTGTGGATGATTACACTGGAGGCAGATATTTGATCCTGAGCTAGAAACAAGTAGGGTCCATGAGGCACTGAGGGGTGCATGTGGACTACTCCTTTACAGCTGCAGAGATATTCATGGTGGTGGAGGGGGAGAGGTGAAATGATGCAGGGGAAGAACCACTTACTTTCGTGGAAAATAGTCCTTGTCAAGACCATTAGTGTAGATTTGATGAAAATTTTCTGAGCAAACTTTCCTTGCCTCTGATGTAGGGAAGACAACAAAACAGTAGACTGAAGAGTGTCCTGAAAACAAAAAGCATCATCTCTGTCTCTGCTCATCTTTTTATCTTTTTCTTTCATACTCTTTTCCACGTCTTTTCTGATAATCTTTGCTTTATTTTACAACAGCCTCAAAACGCATCTCAAGAAGCTCCATCTTTCTCTAATAAAGAATTCTTATTTTCTGGCTATTCCTAACCACACGCCAGTTAAGACTGTACTAGAACCTAGCTCCAGGCATGTTTCCTCCTGCTGAAAGCCATCTCTGCCTTCACAAGCCAGTGTGCAGAAAGCAACCCAGCTGTACAACATCTCTCTATCTATAAAGCAACTTGGGACACAAACCTCTAGGTGAGTAGGAGTTTAGGAGGGGAAGACATGGAGAAAGAGCCAGAAACATCAAGGAACATCCACACTCATCTGAGCAGAGCAGAACAAGGCAGGATGTGTGTGGGATGGCATCTGGGGCTGGTGAGTCACAGCTACATGTACAAGGACCCCATGGGTAAGAGTTCTCTGAGGAAGATAAGAGCTTCTTTGTGATAAATTACCTGTGTTGTAGATAAAGACTGAACCGCCATTTTTAATAGTTTTTAGCACCGAGGGACTGTGTTTGCTTCCATTTTTTCTGTCCTGGGCTCTGACCATCATTAGTTCAGCACATTCACAATCAGCTTCCTCATCCCCAGTGCTCCCCATTTGCTTCAGGCAGAGCAATGCTAAGCAGAAACACTTTGCTGTAAGCTCTGACAAGGAAAGCCAAAGAGCAAGGATCTGGAAATTGCCTGGGGAAATGGAAAAGGAAAGATAAAGGAGTGAGGAAGAATGGCTGTTAAGGTAGGGAATTGGAAATCATGTGGTCTGGATTTCTTTATCGTGGTTTGCATTTGATTGTGAATTGTTTCACAGTCACCCACAGCTGAATTTTCATTGCTCAGCATAGTGGATAAAATTAATGCAGTTTCAGTCTTGACCTCTTCACGTTACAATGTAGGAAGCTGCAAAAAATTTCCCAAAAACTGGTTTGTTCTGTAAAGCTCTTTAAAGGATCAACTTGAATTCAAGTAAGATCAGCATTTGAAGCCGTGTCTGTTCCCTGTGCTGCAGCCAACAGAGAGCAGCAAAGTTACACACATCGTGCACTCTCCTCAATCCAGCCCAGTACACACTGCTTCCCTGTGACTGCCTCGTCCATCTGGTACTGGTTTCCCCAGGCATGCTTTTGGTTCTGGGTGCCAGAGTCCCAAGTGTTGCACCCACTGTTCCCTCTGTACCAGAGCAACATGCTGGCCCCAGGTGTGGGTGTCTCTCAGAGAAGAGCTCTGCATGGACAGCCAACTGACTATTTCCCTGTTTGCTAATCTGCTTCCAAGAGGGAATTTGACTGCTCCAGGATTAGTAAGGTAGAATGAAGTAGGGGAGACATTTTTTGTTGTTGCAGGGTATGTTGCTCATCTGGCAGGTTAATCTTGCTGGTGGCACTGTGAGTAGCCACTGAGGATACCGCTGCCTGCATTCCATAATAACCCTGCCAGACTTCCCCTCTGCTGGCAGGAAGCTGCCCAAGCAACACAGCGATGAGCCTGAACCTGCCTGCAGTGGGAAGCAGGATTCCCAAGGTCCATAGAGCCTGAATGTAAACACAGTGAGAGGATCAATCCCAGAAGATGGTCTGATGGGCTGAAAACACAGGCCCCGCATGGGGCAGTATCTACACATTTCCTCCTGGCTGGCAGGGTGATGTGGCTGTGCTGTGGAAATGTTATGCTAGAGCAGGTGCTGGATGCAGGTTTATATCCTGGTCCGGTGAACTGACAGGAGGCTTTGAGAGGCTGGCTATCAACCACTGCAGCATGCTGCCTCAAGTGGGAAGACAACTCAGGAACTTTCTGTCACGCAGATAATGTTGGCCCGGTGGGAACACCAGCATTGGCAGACCATTGTTACCAATGCCAAGTCCAGCTTTCACTAAGACTTGGGCTGGAAACAGTGATAATAACCTTCAAAGCGTGCTTGTTGGTTCACTTTAAACAAACTTGGCAGCAGACTATGAAAACGCTTGCCACCTCTTGTATTAGGGAGTTAAGCTAGGTAGCATGAGGCTTTGTTCTGTCATGTATTTCCCATCTGATAGAGAAAAGTCTGTCTGGGCTTCAAGCCCACTTATAAAACAGGGGTGCCAGCACTGCCTGAGCTCTTCAAGGGTGTTGTGTGGATGAAAAGATGGGAGCATGGGTGCTTGGATACTGGGGAGACTGAAAGGTGGGGGAATATGGCATAAAGGCTTGAGGGAAGCGAAGGGAAGGGAAGCGAAGGGAAGCGAAGGGAAGGGAAGGGAAGGGAAGCGAAGGGAAGGGAAGGGAAGGGAAAGAATGCTGGTGAGAGGGTGGTACACTCTTTCTCAACCTTTGTGATAAATCAGGTCAGATCTCCTGACTTCTGACCTATCAGGTGGATGTGTGAGAATTGTCTTAGCCGGCTTTGGTTTTGAGGGAAAATAAGGAAAGGCCACAGCTTTGCTGATACACTTTGTGCCACACCTCATTTGCTGGTATTAGAAGGAGGTATCAGCCATTCTGATACCTCCTCCCTATCCGTGAAGGTTGGGATGGGCAGGATCCACTTCCAAAGTAACCAGTTCTTCTCTTGTGACTGCAGGCATAGCCTCGACAAGGAAATGGGTTGTGTCTCTCTCTCTGCTAACACACACACACAAACCACAGAGAATTAGCCAGATGGTTTCACTTGAAAAAATCAAAATCACAAAGCCATCTGCTCTCCTGTTCTGGGGATCATGAACTTGACTTCTTGTCTACTGGTATAAATTGAATTTCACAGAGTGCAGGCAACGCATGTGTGCCCCCAGTTTAGAAATGACTAGGCCTGATAGGGGCAAGAGGGCTGGAAACATCTCCATCACTTGAGTTTCCTGTGGCCAGACGTTCCCAGCATGTGTTGCAGTAACCCTTCCCCTGCGAGACAAATGCCAGCCAAAGAGCTGTTAGCTGTGGGAGGGCAGGAGCTGCACAAGGCTACGGAATGCCCAGCCTGGAGCCTGTCTGTGACAGCAGAGGGAGTGCTCACATCGCTCTTGGAGAGGGATTTGGCTGCTGCTCTTTCCAAACAGATACTAGGAAGGGAGAGGCCGCTGCTTAGGGGATGAGTTCGACACCCCTGGAAAAAGAAATACGTCCTTGAGCAGTGCCTGAGATGCTCATATATTTGACTGAGGTGACAGAGGAATTGTCACAGCAAGCAAAGGGACCACCCTACAAATGGAGATGAGGTGTTTGCCTAGTTGGCACAGAGACAAGTACCTATGGATCATATACTGGAAAGGCATCCTGGACAAAATGTTAGTGTTTAGGGCAACCCTGAACTGGGAGTAAATAGAGCTTAGAAGCCAAAATCCTTCCTTCAGCATTGGCGTGAACATGCAATTTGGACCTGATTTTGTTCTACCCCTTTTGAGTTTGATTTGTGTGACTGTCTCAGGAAAGAAGTCCCCTGGCTGGAACTGTTGTAGAAAACATGGCAATCAATTCAGCATTGCAAACTAATGTTTAGTTTGTATTATTAGTGCATAATTGTCTAGTTAGCTGTCGCCAGCACTCATGTTTTGTTGTGAGGCTTGTTGTATTCATTGTGTTTATGAAAGCCTTGCTGTTGAAGACAAGATATGTTTTTCCTTTCATTGAATCAGCATGTTTCTGGCCCTTGTGCTTTTGATGAAGAAAATGGACCTGAAAGATTAAAAAGCAAGGGGACAAATGAAAAGAACCTAACAGTTATTACTTGGAAAAAAACACAAAACCTCATGATTTTTAGCTTTGAGGGCCTGACTCCTGACATGTTTTGTACTGCAGTATTGGTAATGGGGCATGGAGAAAACACATTGTGAATTGTGTTGGTTTCCTAGGAAGTTAAGTGCTCTAGGAGTTGTTTTCATCCATTCAAGATTATGCAAACGTACCACATGACACCTGTATTCAACAAAGATGGTTGTAAAATTTCAACTGCTAACAAGTAAGTTGAAAATTAAAGATAGTTCCTAAAGTTCCTAAATAGGTTAAAAAAAAACCAACAACAACAAAAAAACAAGATCCATACACATAAGCCCTGTTCAGCAAAAGCTTTAAAGCACAAGCTTACTTTTATGCAAAGAAATTGTCCTTTTATGCAAAGAAATAATCCTGCTGACTTCAGTGAATTGTGTTGTGTTCATACCCAAATAATTCTGAAGAGAAAATAGGCTGGAGGAAACAAAACTGGGAAGAGCCAGTGGACAGTTCATGAATTGGAGAAGGTAGAATTAAGCTAATAAATGATTCATTCAGAATTGTTTACCCAGCTTTAGCTAGCATCAGGAGGGAAAGAATGCAAATGGGGCTGATTATCCAGATTCACTTTGTGTCAGTGAGTTGTTCTTGGCTCAGGAACTCTTCCTATAAAGGGAACAGTTGAACACTCCATCATTTGAGAACATTTATCACAGAATTGGACAAAAGTTTGAGAATGCACTGCAGGAAATCCTCATGGCTGAACAAAAGGCTGAATTCCCCAGGTGCTCTCTCCTTATCTGCTACGATGCCTTAGTGTTGGTAACCACGCAGATTACTAGCAGAATTGCCTGAGTGGAATTGCACTGAGGAAATTCTCCCATAAGAGTTGAACACAATAAAGGTTGCTAATAAAGGTACAGCAAAATCCTTGTCGAATAGCTAACTCTTTCCTGCAGGAAGAAAAAAAAATAGCTAAACTAAAAATACCTGGTTGATTCCCTGAAAATCCTTACCTAGCTCTGTCTCAGATGAGGATTTTGGGGGCTGGATACACCCACCAGTTCTAGTGACAAGCTGCAGGAAGCCCAAGGCAAACCCCACACTGATGGCACCACTCAAGACCAGCTGAATTTCCGGTCCCTCAGTGCCACTTAACAAGCAGCCCACGCCAGGCAGTACGGAGACACAGCAGAGCAGCAGGCAGGCCTGGCTGTTTTGTAAGCTGTGGCAAACAAGGACTGTTAGACAAATAGAGGACAGAGTAATCTCTTTGTTGGTGAGATACCTTTAATTAGCTAGCCTCCCTTGAAAACTGACGGTGACATAGCACAAAGTCTGATGGGAGTCCAAATTATGAGTTGAGAGAATAGGGCAATGCTTGTAAACAGTTTCCTGGGTATGCATGGGGGTAGAGGAGGAATGTCCCACGTGGTAACAAAGTCATTTTCAGATATTCTTATGACATAATGGAGGAGAGGGCCTAGGGGGACATGGACCCTGCACCGCTGTGAGTTCAGAATAGGTTGGAAAAACAGCTTTCAGGGATGATTTTAATGTGCCTGATGCTTTTGGGCAGCAGGGGTTTGCTAGGTGACTCATCAGGGATCTTTCAACTTTACTCCATGAGATTGTAGTAGTGGTCTGTGTGGGGCAGTACCGTGTAATGCCCATTGCCTCTCTGTAATTGCAAATGTTCAAGGACTCTGCTTTACAGATGGCTCTTCTCAGCATCACTTTGGGACACAGGGGCTGATAATTTTGTAGAAGGAATGACAACCTCTCACTCATGAATCCTGCTGTCTTCAGTACCTTGTCTTTGGAGGTCTCCCATCCAAGGATGCAAGTTAATGCTCCCCTGGAAGAAAGAAGGAGATTTATGGTAGCTTGGAAGCCTGAGAGAGACATCATGACTAACAAGCTAATTAGCCCCTCAAAAGCAGATAGACAAATGGAGAGGAAGAGTCTCTCTGTAACCTGCAGCCTGACATTTTACACATCGTGAGGCAGCAGCTTGTCTGCAGGGGCCAGCAGAATTTGACAGGAGAGCAGCTTCCAGCACCTCTGCTTCCCTCTGACAGCCCGTGGGGCTCGTGGTGACAACAGAGCACCCTGTGCCATGCAGGGAACACTGCAGTGGCAGCGGTCACTCACACGGTGTCCTTTTAAACAACATGTCTGAGTGCACGGGAGGGAGCGCCTGGTGCTGGAGCCTGGGTGAAGCAGCGGAGGAGAGAGAGCTGAGGAGCACTTTGTGCCCTACATTCCTCGAGGCTCCTGCAGTACAGGCTTTAAAGAGAGAGGGAGCAGCTCACCCCACCCTCCATCTGTGTGAAATAGACGGAACATAAGAAATGTTTTAAATAATTGAATAATGAAATGAATATATTAATGCTGAGAGAGCAAGTGAAGGGCTGCTGGGCTGGACTTATTCAGCCAAACAGCCCCTGACAAGCCAGGAAAGGAGTAGGGTCAGCATTTATTCCTCTGAAGTGGATTGAAGGCAGGGTACTGTGTTCAGTGGCTCTCTACAGAGCTTTTCTTTCCTTCTCCTATGTCTTTGCTCAGTGATTCCACCTGCCTTTATTTCTTTAGGTAGTCTTCTCTGTCTCACTGTCATTCTTTGCCGTCTCTAGGTCTTCTTTCTCCTCTGTTTTTTTTCTCTTGCATCATCCTTCCCTTTTGCATTCTTAGCTTCCCATGGTTCTATGATATTTAATCCTCCAAAACACAGGCAGAGTGCACAGAGAGCATATATCCATCTTCAAGACATACACTCACCCTAATTCTGTAGCCACTTTATCTCTTAGAAGCATTTAATTACAGGTGAGATTCATCTACTATCCAGATACTCCACATCTCATTCAGGAGACAAGTAAACATCGTAACATCAAGTGTAATACATTTCTAGAAACACTTGGGTGGCTGACAGCTGAGGTAGGCAGTCAGAACCATCAATTTGCTGATGTAGGAATGCAGTTGCAGAAGTGAGTTAGGTTTGGTAAGTCAGGCAATAAATGGCACAGGAGTTTGTATTAAGAATTTTTGAATTCTAGTTCTAGTGAAAAATGTGCCGTGAGAGAGCTGGCCACAAACAGCTGCTGCACATCACTCACTGCACCCAGCTCTGCCAGTGCCCCTCCCTGCCTTGCCGTTGCCCCCCTTCCATTCCCACCAACCCCCCAGCTCTCTCAAATTTGGGCTCCCCACACCAGCTTTGCATGGCCCCTCCCTCCTCCGTGGCTTCCCCGCAGCCCCCTCTGCTCTCACTGCTACTTAAGGACTTAATTACTGTTTGTGGAGGCTGCCAACATTGCTGATGCATTCAGAGGTTTGTCAAAACGATCATTCATTTCCAGAACATTACAGGAAAACCTGCTGATTCCATCAGGTGTAACTTGAGTCATATTTCAGACCTCAAATCCAAAGTACTTAAGGAATCGTCCAGCCATTTTTTGTTTGCAAATTTAAATGAAAATCACTTAGTTAGTGGCTATGCCTGCTAGAACACTTTTTTTTTTCCTTCCTACATATTTCTGTTTTAATTATTTTGGGAGCAGAACCTTCAGAGATCTTGTAGTCCTGACTCTTGTAGTCATTAGGGTCCTGTCACCTAGGCTAAACAAAGACTTTATGCTTTTGTTGTGCTTTACTGAGTGTGCACGTTTGGGAGCTTTTTGTTGAAATGTTAAAATGTACAGGGTATGAATTAGGAATGGTTTCAGGAGCATGTGAGAAGGGCGTGAGGAGCTGAGAGGAGCCAGGAGCTGGAGGGACAGTTGGATATGCTGGAAACTGATTTTCCTCTTGTGATTATGAGAAGACTTCACAGGTCTATATCTGTGGGGTAGCCTGTATTAAAAAAAAAAAAAAAGAAGCACATAAAATATACAAAATACTTATATAAAAAGTAACTATGGAAGAGGAGCCTGTGGTATGGATCACAGAAGCAGCTGTTGAGGAGAGGAGAATCGGGTGGAGAGAGACAGATGATTTCTTGGGTGCAGCATGCAGGGACAGGTGGGGAGGAGGAAAGTATGAGGAGTTTAAAAGTGGCAGCTCTCTCCTTCATCTGGGAAGTTATTTCTTATGCAGAGTGAACGTAACCCTCCAATGTGTCTTCCTGTTAGTGACACCCAGGAAATGTTTTATGGATGAGGCTCCATCACCTGTTGGCATGAAAAGGAGAAGGCAGAGCCACTGGTGATGGATGATCACTTGGAAACTGCACTGTGTCCTCTACACCCTCTGCCTCTCTCTCCATGCCTCTTTATCATGCATCATTGCAGTAGCATCCACCTGAGGCTGCCAGGAAACTCCCAGTTCCTGGCTTCTCTCCCTCTTAACTTCCCAGATGTTCTGATATACTTCCTCTCTTCTGAAACTGCTTTTCTAAGTCAGAGATGTTGTCACCTAAATGGATGAACCATTAGCATTTCTGTAGGTGACAGGGAGAGAGAAAATTCTTCTCTGAAGACACTGTATAGAACATCTTGCATGTTAACCCTTCTTTACTCAGAGTGCATCCTGGTGTGACTCAGGTGGTTTTGTGACATAGGGGGAAAAGGAGCAGGATTTTGCAGCCTTACAGTTGCTTTATTTTGGATTGTAGTGGATATGTGCTGCTGATTGGAAACCTTTGTGTGCAGTACTTTTGTTGGGGTTGGTTTGTTTTTGTTGATTTTTTCCCCAAATTACCA
Organism: Dicaeum eximium; assembly: GCA_013396995.1. Classification (NCBI taxonomy): domain Eukaryota; kingdom Metazoa; phylum Chordata; class Aves; order Passeriformes; family Dicaeidae; genus Dicaeum; species Dicaeum eximium. Next base: position 415,535 of record VWZP01007814.1, on the reverse strand, counting down.
TTTTTCTTTGCATCTCTCTTCTCACTACAAACTGTAGTTGCTAATGCCATGGGAAATGGCAGATAATTCCCACAATGACGACTGGAAAGCCTGGCTCACAAACCAGATCATGATCACAGACTAAGTAAGGAGAGACACAGAGTTTCAGAGGTGGTTGGCCAATCCCCATGATGGTACTTGATGGCTGAGCAGACTGTAAATTCAAGCACTTGTCAGAATCCCGTTTAATAAAAACAATTTTACAGATGTATTTGAAAAACATAGATAGAGCCTAAGTAGTGGCTAATGTTTTAGCATGTCTGTTCTTGGATAGTGCAGTCACAATTAAGCCTTCCAATTCAATCCCTGGCCATCAGGTGCTCCCTTCTGTGTATGCCAAGCCCAGTTTGCAGAAGCAGGTCTCTGACTGTGAGCTGTGTTATTGCCATGCCAACCCTTCCTCTCTTCCTGAGTCCCTGAGTCCCAGCTTTGTTTCTGCTTCCTGCAGGAGGTCTTGTGTTAGTTTCACATTAATCAGTAGGCACTTCACTTCAGTGCATCACTTAATCTAATCTAGGTGGTACCCAGGCTTTCCCATCTTTTCTACTTCTCTGTAATCAGGAGGGTTATTTCAGTGTGTGGGAGCCCCAGAAAAGCACAGTGCACTGGTGGTACACTGCAGACAGACAGCAAAACCCCAGGGCTGTTTCAAACATACAATTCTGGCTCCTGCTACGGTGGCAATGGTAGCATAGCGCCTCCAGACTGTGTTTTCTTATCAGCCTCCTGAGGGTTTTCTTCCCTAGTTTAAGTCAGAGGAATTCAGAGGATGCTGGGGGAATTGAGCTGTGCCTGCACTGCATCTAAAGGCAGGCAGGATAATAACACCGGGCTGACACTGTCCTAAACGCCTGCCCGACTCCCATCCATTCCGCACACAAATGTGCACATAGGGAGCGCATCCAGAGGTCTGGGGCAGCGGGAGATGGATGGCGAGGAGCATCGCGGTGGCACTGCCCCACCCCGAGCCCCGGGATTTGTCCTGATTGCCGCCGAGCTGGGGATCCGGGCTAATAATGGGGCCTCAGGAGCGCTTGCCTCCCCTGTGTGGATTTTCCCTCCTCCCCCTTCCTTCGCCTGAGTGTTTAGCTCTGAAAAGAATGATTTATCAAATCATTTTTATTCAGCTTTGGAGGAGGAAGAAGAAGGATGGTAGGGGAAAAAAGGGCCCTTTGCTGTTTTAATTGCTTTGCGGCGTACTTGTGAGAGCGGAGCCCGGCTTATCAAAGCCGGCGCAGCTGAATCCCTGCCTGTCGCTAATGAGAGCTGCCACGTGAGCAGCCAGGCTCCTCCGATGGACCAGATAGTGCCTCAACCAGGCAGGGACTCCAACATTTAGCAAGTTAATTTAAACGATGAGCTGGCAACTTTAAATAGTAGGCTTGGGGAGATGGCATTACAAGGACTTTGCAATCAAATTAGGGGGGTTATTTGTATTAAAAACCAAAACAAAATGAGACACGCAGTCTAGGATGCTGTTTGGCTTGATTTTTTTTTTCCTGATGATTCATTTCTGAGTCAGGTGTCATGGTCTAAGAAAAAGGAGGTTATATTTTTCCCTTGACTGAATGACTCTCAAGGAACCAACTGAATTCCTGGTGCTCATTCATTTTTCTTTGTGCCTGAGGGTGTCTTTTAAGAACAGAGCTGTGTGCCGCAGTGACTCCAGAATGCTGCCATGGAGTGCGGTGAGATCTGGCCACAGGGTTGTGAGCACTGTGGTTCTTGGCCAGAGAGCTGCTAAAATTGGTGGTCACCAGGTACCAGCTCCTCCTTTGGGAAGAACTGCCAGGGTTTCCAGGGTGCTGTGCAAACTGCCTGGCTTTGCACTGTTCAGTCAGGGCTCCCCTGCAGCCCCCACAGCTCTCCTGCCACACACTGCCCAAGCAGCTCTGCAGCACCACCAGAGCAATCCCAGTTGTCCATGTCTGTCTGCCGAGTCCTAATCTCTGGGCACAATTTCCTTTCATTTCTGTTCAGTTCAGACCCTCTGTGAGACACATTGTGAAAGGTGATCATTTATAGCAGCATCGATGTTCTCAGGTTATATCACAACATCTCCAATTATTTAGGGTTAGAATCCCCACGCAGCTTTGCTGTTTGTCTCACTTGTGCCTTTCAGGACATCAAGTAGCTGATCTTCATGTGTCTGTACCAAAAAGCCACTTTCAAAACACATCTTGAGCACATGCCACATCTTGAGCAGCATGCACTAACACCAGTGATCCCCTTATTGAATCAGATGTTGGATCAGGATCCTATGGTACTTTTTTACTTGATTCTATTTTTTAATTTTTTTTAATATGATCCTGCTAATTTGGATAGGAGTCTACTATAGCCCTGAATGAACTGTATCCTAGGCTTGTACCCATCAATGAGGTGACTTATCCCCAGCACTGAGTTCAGCTTAGTAATAGAAATAAAGGAAACTTAGGCTGTGAAGGAGGAGATTAATATCTCATATCTTTTTCAATAAATTTGATCATGTCTCTTCTGGCTGTCATCACACTTAGGTTTCAAATTTTTAATTAAAAACTCCATAGCTGAATTACTGTAATACAGTAAAAAACGAGGACTGAATTCTACCTATTTGTCAGTTTCCTCATATGGAGAAACAATGTCGCCTCTTTTAAACATCAAACGTGAATAAAATATGCTGGGTTTTTCTTTTTTTCAATCTTAACTTAAAAAAATAGTTTCATAAAAAGCTCTCTTGAAAGCAATGAAGGGACAATCTATTATTAAAAGAAACAAATCAATATTAATGCAATTTGATGGCTGAGATTTGCTTGAGTAGTATTTTATATTCATGTGTATGCTGTTAACTCTGCCTTATTAGATATGTGCAACATGGGTGAGTTAAGGTTGCTGTGGGAACCATCATTTTTTACATTTCCTGGCTTTAACTCAGGTAAAGTCAACCCAAGCTACCTTGCATTAATATCATGTAATTTCTTTGATTGAGGAAAGAGTGTTGGAGTATTTCATTGTCTGTGTCCCTGCGTTCAATTGCATGTTCAACAAAAATGAGTTTGATTCCTAGCCCTACACTAAAGAATTAGAACAGTAGAACTGGAGCTTGCTTTCAGAAAAGAGCAACAGCTCCAAACAGCACCGCAGTCCACAGACTTTAAGGCTTTTCCCATCATGTACTGCACGCCAGGTGCTTGTGTGTGCCCTGTGACAGTGTGCCCTGTGACATGCACACCCATCCTGTCACACAGCAGCAACCAGGGCGCAGAAATAGATTTAGGATCTGGGATTCAGTACCTTAGGCAAGCCTTATTCCCTGATGTGACTCTTCCAGAAGCACAAGGGTTCCATAAGGAAAGGCTGAAATGACCAAATCATATGTAGGGTAATGCCATTAATTCTCCTAGTCCTGCCCCTCAGCCCTTCTTCTTCCTTCTTGACATGTTCTGGACTCTGAGCATATCGCAGAGTGAATGAGATGCTGGTTTGAGATTTTGCCATGCTCTTTGCAGTTCAAGTATGTTTCCCTTCTACTGTGCCTACTCCTGAGCATCGGGCAGCTTGATAATGTCCACCTCTTCTTCAGAATGAGGGAAATTGCCTATTACTAAATATCTGCAACTGACAGCACAAATGCCTGTAGCCACTTTGGCTGTGGGTTCTTTACAGTCAATGGAGAGATAGCCAGGATTAGGAAGCAGTTTATCTGATGTTCCCACAATAGAAGAGGATGATAATCAGGCTTTGGAAGTCCATACAAAGCGTTAGGAGTGTGGACTAAGTGAAGTGGAGCCTCCTGCATTAAACATGACCAGATTTAGCCCTAGTATATCTATAAGTAAGTAGCAGTAATATGCAAAGACGTCCAGCCAAGACTAAAACAACCTAACTGTATGTTAGGCTAGTGTACTGCTTGGCTACTTAACCCCAGAGAGGAAAAAGCCTCCATGAGCATACCTGGGGTGTTTTGCTATGAAGACACTGCTTCTAGTATGAAAACTGGCTTGCAGGCAAAGCTCTGTTTTATGCCATAGAGACATAGCCTCAGACTTGTCTCTTTTGCAACAATCTGTGTTTTAGAAAGACATCATCAGGCCAGTCACTCGTATCCTTTCCATCCAGAGAAGAAATTTCCTTGGGATGGAAGTAGTTAATACAAGTTAAAAAGGGGACAGAAAAAAATACCATGTGACTGAGATGGCCAATTAGACATTATGAATATTCAGAATTCTCTAACTGAATGAAAGCTCATTACAAACACCCAGACTGAAATTTGCCCATGTAAAATATTCATTGAACAATTTTGCATAAATAAATAATAAACAATAATAAATGCATAAAAGTTTGTTCATAGACCATCTATCAGCAGTGGAAAAAAAAAAGACAGAATCTGTTAAATAAATTGTATGTAATGAGTAATCTGCCCACTGCTTGTTTTGAGCTCTCCCGTGGTAGGGCTGCTGTGGAGATCTGACATGAGCATCTCTCTTCTGGGGAGGATGTGAAACAGGGCTGCTTGGAGTAGATAAAAACACCGAGGTACCCCGATGTTAAGGGAGTAGGGTGTCTAAGGTTGGGACTTAGCTTATCACAGATGTAGCAGGGCCTGAGAGTTCTGAACACGTGAGCTGAAGAAAATGACTGGATTAGAAGAAGATTCAAACCAATTTCCATTTAAGCGTAAGAACATTTCCATTTAAGAGCTTCCTTGCATGTCCAGCCAGCCAAGGTTTACAAACCCTTCCTGGTACAAAGGATATGTTCAGTGTCATAAGTCATTGTAGGGTGATGCAGAAAGAGAACAAAGTTGAAAACTATAGTGTGTGTGTGTGTATGAGGGGCAAGGGAATGCATTTTGTTGGACACGTGCAAAGAGGCTGTACACCAACATAAAAAGGTCAGAGCTGTCCCAGAGCTGCATATGGAATAACTGCAAATGACTGCATGTGCTTTGCCTACCTCTTTGGTTAACAGTGCCAGGGAAGGGAACTGGGAGAGAAATCAAAGGGCTGCTTCAGTAAAATGTGAAAACCAAAATCCACAGTTGTTAGGAGAGAAATACCGGGCAAGAGTACTAAGCTGTGATTGGAGATGGTTATGACTGAAAAAGTCTTATGCCTCATCCAGTCTCAAATCACACTGTGCTGGGGCCCATCTGTGGAGAATCTGGCTCTTAGGAATCTGTCTATGAGACAGCCTGACCTATTAAGTGTGAGCTGTTCTCAGGGTAGGAACCACCATTTTTGTGGCTTGTTTGCACAGACAGTAGCAGAAAAGCAACCCATTCTCCACTTATGCCCCATCATAAGAGCTACGAATGGGACGTTTGTGTGGACATGTTATTTGTCTCCTGGCAGGTAGACAAGGGACATGAGAGCCAGATTTCCCCTTACTTCCATTCTATAAAAGTCATCACTCACCCATGGTAAACCTTCGCACTCCCTCCTTCACCCACATAGCAATTACCTGACAAGTATCCCAGGTGTCCACCCATAGAGCAAATGACATGGAAACTTTGCTGTAACTACATGATGGTTACCTGGTCCTTCATGCTGCCAGATAATTAGAACCTGAAAGAGTTTTGTAAAGGTCAATTTATTGAGACTGATCACACCCTCTTTTCTTACCCTGAGCTCAGGACTTCCACTTTCAAATATGGGACTCATGCTCTTCTCTGGGTGTCACCACTTCACCCTTGAGGGGGTTGGATGTCTCTATGGATCAGGATAGAGAAGGCAGCTGGGCCTGGGTAGGCTTTTGTCTGTTGTCAGCCCCCATGTGCCCATTCCCCAGAAGATAAATATGTGATGCTGTCACAACCACAGGAGTCTAATAGGAGGCTCCCTAACAGCTGTGGTCCCCAGTAGCTGAGCTTAGAGCCACACAGGCCCCTGCAATTCTCCCTGGAGGACTAACCACAGTAAGCTGCCCTCTCCATTCTCCCTGACAGGTAATCACTGCTCTCTGCTGACCAGCCAGTATGGAGGAATTAACATTGGAAAACAAAAGAGAAAAACAAAACCAACCCTAATCCTTATGCCTCCCTTCTCACCCACCAGTGATATCTCACATGGGGATTTTCTATTAAAGGGGGTAATCATGTGTGTTTCAGTCTGGATTCTGAGCTTTCCTGGCTGGATTGTGCTCTGTTAGAAAGAATCTCTCCTTTTCTAGCTGGTTGCAAATCCCTACCTTGTTATCACAAGACAGTTAACTATCTAATCACACAGTTTTATTGCATGCTTAGCCCTGAAACACACCGCACTGCCAGATGCTGTAGCAGACTGTATTAGCGAAATAATAACAAGGCAATTCAGAAGGCTTGTCTCATAGCTGCTGGGTAATTTAGTGACCAGGCTGTTCTGTAATTTTGTTGTCACTGTGGCTCCGTGGGTTTGGCTGGGAAGAACTGTGTCAGCATGTGCTGTTTGCTGTGACAGACTGCATGTTGTAGAGCAGCGTCACATGGGAAGAGCTGGTACCTGTGACATTAGGGGAGTCTGCCTGTTTCTGTTTGTGGTTAGTCAGGGTGGAACTGTGCAAGGGGACTCGTGCTTTCTGACTTGCTCATTGGAAAAACCAAACACAAAAATGGCAGCAGAAGGTTATTCTTCTACTTACTCTCTGAAACTGGTCTCTTCAGGGGAAGGAATCAAGATGAACAGTGTGAGGATAGGGGAAAATATGGGATGGAAACTGTTTATCTGGGCAGGGCAAAAATTTACCCCCAGGGCTCTGGGTGATTAGCACTTCTGCAAGTACCAGGATTTGTTGAAAAGAGAAAGACAGAATATATTAAACCATCTGTTTCCCTCTTGCAGAACACTGTAGGGCTGGGACAAAGATTACTGCATCTCCTTGTACATCACCCCTACCTAACCATGAGAGATGGGAGATTGAGTATTGTCAAGAGACATTTGAAGACAAATGACATTCAGCAGGAGCCTCAGTAAATTCATATTTATTAGCAAAGGAGGTATAGCAGTGTGCAAGAGATGTGCAAGCAAGACATTTTCATACCATCAGTCCTTGTCTTTGTGCTCTGTGCCTCAGCATGAGCTCAGACATGGCCATCAGCTATCTCTGTCTGTCTGGGCAGGGTTTAGGTTTGAAGTACCCCTCTTCTCCTCTCAACCAAGACTGATTACTTCTCTCCCAGTAGCAGCACAACACAGACCGAGCCTGAGCAATACTTTAAGGCACCTGAAGGTGAGGATGGTAAATGGAGTGTTCAAGCTCAGGGGTGAGCTTGAGTCTCCAGGTATAGCCTGATGATATTAGTGTGCCTCCTGGGGACTTGTGCAAATGGAGTGGAGGAGAGACATTCACGTAGGAAGAGCCAGAAAGCAAAATGTGTTTATGGCAATGTGACAGCAAACCTGAATTTGTGTGAGGATGTGTGCATGTGGTGGTATACGAGGGTGTGGGACTGGGCAGCTGTGTGGAAGTAGGTGTGAGTGATGCAGGCATGGGATGTAAATTTGATGCTGTGCAGGGACACAGAGATTGTACAAATCCTGCGTTCCTCCCCAGAGTCCAGGAGTTAATCTAAAAAGGCCCTTATACTTATGAGAGCTAGGGCAAATGTAGGTAAATGGGTACCCACCCACTGCAGCCTGGTCCTGCATGAGATGAAGGTAACACTGAGAAAAGATGCAGGTGCTGCTAACAGCTCATCAGTCCCAGTGACTCTTGAGGGTTTTTTCCATCCCTGAGTTTTGGCGACAGGGAAGGAGTGGGGCATCATTCTGGAGACTGTTCTTCATCAAGAACTGTTCCACTGCAAAGTGCAAAGGAACACAAAGCAGCCTAAGTGTGAGGTGTGTATTGAAAACAAAACCAATGGCATCAGCTGGGCCTTTCACCAAAGAGGTGGTTAGGAAGAATTTTATTCAGGCGGGTAGGTGGGAATGGCTTTATTAAAGATGTGAAGAGGGCTTGAGCTGCCTGAGTAAATCCATTTCACTGAGAACTGAGGTCAACGGCAAAACTCCCCCTCACTCTCTTTTGATTCATGAGGGAAAGCTGAGCTCTAATGCCTTTTATGAAAGATGGTGGTTGTTTGCTTAAAAAGACTTATGTGGGCCTGTTCTGGCCTTTCTGATGTCTCACCTTCTTGTGGGATGGGCACTGGACAGTCTCCTCTTGTGGGCTAAGGCTTTTTTTTCCTCTCATATGAGCTGAGTGATCAAACCTAGGAACAAAAAATTCCAACCCACCTTTACAGAGTCCACCAGCCCAGGATGCAGCACATGGCAGTCAGCAGAGGCTCAGCCCCCATGGTGAGCAGAAGGCAGAAAAAAAGCACAGGGGGATATGTTAAAATTTACTACAAATACAAGGAACAGTTCCCTCAGCTCTATTGAGCAGCCCTGAAAGAAGAATCTGCTTTGCAGGACCTAATCTTCTCCTAAGATTACTCTAAGGGTTTTTGCTTAGGTGTATTTTTAACTCTCTGTTTTCACATTTATTTCATCTGGACAACGAGAGAAAGTAAAGGCATCAGAGCAGTCCTTCAACATTGTCCAGGTCTTAGATGAGGAGTATGTATGTTCAAAGGGGCTTGGATCGTGAAGGTAAATACTATATGCAGTGGGAAGAATGGAGATAGCAGTAGGAAAGCTCCCACTTTTCACAAAGAATATTAACTGCCTGACTGTTATTTATAAACTAGAGGAGAGGTACAAGAATGAAGGGGTGGCAATTAGGAGGCTGTTTGGCATTTGAGAGATGTAGGTTCGATATCCTGCTGTCAGGTACAGCCTGTGAGATGTGGGACAGGTCATTTAGTCCCCTACTGCCCAAGTTCACCATTGAGATACAGCAATGGCATCTGCCTTACAGGAGCCCTAAGAATGCAAATACTCTACCACAAGGCATTGAGATATCACAGAAACAAAGCAAGAAAACACAAGCACCTAAAATGTAATATGTCTATAACTCACTGCATCAGTGTCAGGTCTAGCTACTAAAGTGTGGGCACTTAAACAGGAGCTGTTTCTTGCTCAGTGCTTTGCCAGTGCCTAGCAAATTAGACTGTTCTCTGTTGGTTCCTCAGTGTTGCCACATTCTTAAATAATCATTCACTGAAATTCCTTTGGTAAAAGTGAATGAGCTTAGATTTCTCTGCTTCTGCTGCCAGGACACAGTTTGGCCTACTCTGTGAAGTGCCCCTGAGGGGGGCAATGGACCACAAATTCTGTGCACACACATACACAGAGTTAAGGAATTCACACTTTTTTATTGGTGAGACTGCTGCTTGAAGCTGAAATGAGGTGCTATGTCACCATGCCACTTTTTATTGTGGAGATAACTATGCTCTTACTTTTTTGGAGAAAACAGCTCCGTTCAGAGAGCTCTGATGATCTCAGCAAGTGTTGCCACTGCTGCTGAGTTTCTGCAATCACCCACTGATTTAGGTGATGTTTCTTTGCTGGAAAACGCAGTACAACCTATCAGCTGGTTGGCCCCATCTTGCTTCTGGTGACACCTTCTGCATCATGACTCCCAGTGAGCTCAGCAAGAGAGGGGATGCCTGATGGGCCAGTCAGTAGAAAGTTGTCTCCTGGCCAGCAGCAACTGCTTTATCACAGCAACATGGGCACAGCTGGGGATGTACTGTAGCTCCCTGCACGTTTCAAGGCCATGTGGTACTCTCTCAGGATTTAGTAGGCTGCTGGAGTCATGGAGAGATAAGAACCTGCAGTGTTCTCTCATCCTGCTCCCTCCACCTGTGTCCCCCGTGCTTTCTTATAATGGTGCTGCCACTTGTATGCATGCATTTTGAACCTCCTGCTCCTTGCCCTTTTATGTCCTGCATCATAGGACCAATCTGTCACATAAATGTGGATCCAATATGAGGTGATACAGAGATCTATCTTCATATCCAAAATGAGAATAGGTACACTCATAAAAACATTGTGCTGTCATCATTGTACCCACTGGTCTGAGTTTGGGAAGAGCAAGCTGTGACAGTGCCACAAGGTAGGAGCTGGTTGTGCTGCTGGATGGTCAGGATAGAGAATTTTAAATCCCTGTTAGCATGCAGAGATCTGATAGGGAAAGTTTGGGAAGAATAAGATGAATTTCCATGGTTCTTTTATCACACCAACAGTCACTTCTATAAGTTTTTTAATTCATATCTTGAAAATTCTCATATGAGAATAGCACAGAAAGCAAAGAGTTTTAATCTTTGCTCTACTTCTCCCAGGCAACAGTGAGTTCCACATGCTAGTAAGTATTCACACTATGATGTACATGTGCAATTAATGCAACTACATTGAGTGCTTTCTCATTTCTTCTATTTCGGGTCATTGAGCAGCTGCGTGTGATTCACGCTTCAGGTGCTAGAAGTAGTCCTCGTTTTCAAGTGGAAATGGCAAAGCTCAAATAGCATGTCCCTAGTGGCTTAGCAGTAGAGAAGGGCAGTATTCCCTTCTCAGATGTCAGAGTATTTAAGACTGCTTCCCTGTTATGCACCTGCAGTCAGAAATAGTCCTCTGTGTCTGTCTACTTCTCTCAAGCTCTCTGTCCTTCCCTCTTTATAGCTATAATAGCTTCAGTGGGTTTTGAATTCAAACTTTCATTATCCCATGACCAAACCTGTGCAGATAGCAAGGAGAATTGGTTTCCACGCCTGAGGTGCTGGCTTTTGGCGAGCACGCTGATGCATTGTGTCCAGGGAGGAAATAGCCCAGACTAAAACTAACTTGGGGGTATCAGCTGACTCTGGGGTTTCTGGGGAGGAGGGAAGGAGGGCTGGTGGCAGCCCTGATTAGTTATCCTGCTGGGTCTGAAACTGGTTGGTGGATTAAGAATTTACTGGGAACTGTATGTCCTGGGCTTTGTGCAAATCAAACTACAAGCTAGGCCAGCTTCAGGATTACTGATGAGCTGAATAAATTGTGTTGCAGTGGCTGCAAGTGGGCACATAATTCTAAATGTTTGGCACACAGTTGTTAGGAGCATCAGCAAAAAAAAAAAACAAAAACAAAAAAAACAAAACCACACCAGAAGAAGAAGATAGATTTTGGAGAGAAATTGGATGGCACGTAGTGAATTCAGGCTGCTGCATCCAGCTGTGTTACACACACATGACCCAGAGCTGATGGACATGTAGCCCTGCCTGGCAAGCAAGGCAGCACACACATGCTCCTTGTGTCTCTGCAGGTAACTTTCCCTGCATTATTGCTCCTGCAGGGCGAGCGGGGTCCTCACTGACCTCTGCTGTACTTTGTGGTGGGTTGGTGTTGGGGAGAGCATCCTGGAGATCATGCACAGCACCACCTGGATGGATTTGCAAAGCTTTTTCCCACAGATTGCCTTGCCATAGAGCCAGTCTGTATCCATGGCAGGTTTACTCTACTATCAAGCCCGCAGGAGACCTGTGTGACCACTTAGACTATAAATCTGCTCTTTTAATACATTTATTCCTCAGCTAGTCATTTCTCTCCTGTGATGTTTCTCATCTCTTTTCTGCGCTGTTCTACTTCGAAGCTGCCATTAGTCCTGACTTTCTCCCTCATCTCCCTCCCCATTTCTTTCTTTCCCCCTGTTTTTCTGCAATGTCAACAGAGTTGCCTATGTGGTTTGATCACCAGGCTGGAGTTTTAGTCCTTCCACAGAGTATACACATTGCTTTTCCTTTCCTCTTTACCTCCCATCTCATTCTGAGAAACCTGTGTAGGCATAAAAGGGAACACTAGCACTAGACAGAAGCATTTTAAATCTATTTATTATCCAGCTTTTCAGCAGCTCTCTTTTTGTTTCCCTTTCAGTAATGAAATATGTGTCTATTTCTCTTTTCCACCAGCTTGTCATATTTTGCATCTTATTGAGCTCCTACGAGCAAGGTGAAATGCCCTCATGCTGGCCAGCAGGGAGCAAGGGAAAGTACTGTCTTTAAAGCTGTGGACCAGGGAGGTGTTAGGAGGAATCCTCCACAGTTCAAGTACAGGAGATGCTGGTACCTTTACATTGACAAAATTTTGTAATAGATTTTTTTTTCCTAGAATCAGAAAGGAGGCCACAGTGATGGTTTGGAGCTCTAGAGTAAATATTTAAGCCTAGTGGCCTGTAATCTCTTCTGCCTCTTCAGAACACTCTGGTGATATGATTTCACATCCCACCTATCCTCCAGGTGTCAGAGTCTCTATGTGGCAAGAGAACAGAGATATCTTGCTGCTTAGGGCTTGCACATTTAATCCAGCTGAGTAAGAGAGTTAACTTGCTGTAAACATTGTGTGTGTGTGTGTGTACAGGTGGCCCACAGAGGGGTTCATACACAGGTGCACACACAGTCACAGACACAGAAACAATACACACACATGCACACAAAGTGGGGAGAGATTACTTAAGGGGAATTACCTGGTCCTAATGGGAGACTCTGAGATAAGATGAAGAACAAAGCGTGTATTCTGTGCCTGCTAGTGGAGCCATTATCATGTAGGGAGAGAGGGGAGGTGGCAGCCACATGCTTTCAATGATGGTGAAACAGATTTCCTTGAAACCAGAACTCTACTGGGGCTAAGTCAGCCTGAGCCCACTGAAGAACCCCTGCTGCACCATGAACCTCTCTCCTCAATGCAGGACACTGCATAAACCCACCATCTGTCCTGCTACAATGTGTGCTTTTAACAGCATCAGGTTCCTCCCTGAATTTGTGGTCTTAGCATGCCTTGCTAGTTGTTGTTTTCCTTTCAGCAAAAGAATATTTGCTCCATGTTCTCTGTTGCTGGCATTGGTTTGGATCCAGCATTCACACCATTTGGAAAGGAATGAGGGGAGGAGTAATTTTTGAGTTTCACTGCTGCTCTTTTTTTTCAGCAGGTGCTGGGGGATTGCCATACCTGGATCACTGTGTTCAGGAGTGAGTTACTGGTCTAATAACACACTCTTTGGCATTGGCCGGAGGAAGCTATTTCAGTAAAGCAGAGAATGGCAGTCACTGGATGCAGGGAAAGCTGTAAATTGCAGCATTGCTTGAAGAAAGAGCAGTGAGACCTCCAGGCTGAACTGGCAGAGCAGCATTTTGCAGGAGCTGATGACTTTTAGCAGGAAGTCTCAGCTTTTGACTTAATGGGCCACAGGACAGATTGTACACAGCAGAACATGATTCTGGGATCATAGAGCTAGACTTAGTAAGCATGTCCTTCTGGGCTCCAAAAACCTGCTTTGCAAGTTTTAGTTTCTGTCTCATGAAATATCCTGTATCATTTTTTCTGTAATCTTTGGGAAGCAAAAATAAATGTCACATACATTGCATAAGGAATGGGAAAAGAAATCTTTTTTTATATGACCCAGATGTCTTTCCCCACATCAAAATGTCTTGTATGGAAAGTCTACTATTTTTTTGTCATTCAAGCTGGGCAAAGCTACACTTCTGCCTTTCAGAATAAGACATGGCTGTCACATTTAGCCAGCCTGGTTGGATACATTGAACAGATACAGACAGCTTAAATTCTGCCTAAAGTCATGTGTTTCTTCATACCTGTCTCAAAACTTTAAAAAGTTCATATCCAGAAGTGATTAGCAAAGGCTCCTTTGCTAGTCCTAGGCAGAACTGAGACTGTTCAAATTTGGCATCTAGTCATTGAATTTTGTATCTCAAGACCAATTCGGGTACAGATTATAAATCTTGGCTATCCCCACATACCTGGCCAAAGTAACTGAAAAAGGGAAGGTTAGCTTAAGAGAAAGAAGTTGTTTCTGCTTCTGTGTTTGTTTGGAGAATATTCTAAAAGCAGGAAGTTACTAAAACATTGTTAACAGGGACAGGTCTTTCTTTTTAAATGTCTGGAAACCACATACTGCCATAAATTCATTATATTCAGCCTCTCAGATAGTCTTTCTCATTAGCAGATCTCAGGGCTCAGCTGCACATGTAATGCCCACATCTGTAAAAAGCTAAGCAGCCCATCTGTATTTACAAGCTGGTATCTGCACTTTCATCTCTGTTGTGTAGCCTTGATATAGTTTCTAGGTGGTTCCATGCCAGACTGCTGCAGCTGTGTCCAGGCATCCTGGGTTCATATATTTATAAGCTTCTTTTGGCCTGCATAGGCTATTTGCCTCATTTATTTGTCCTGCCCTTGCCCTGTGTGGTGTTCTTTCTGTTCTTTCCACAGAAACTGGGCCTTATGCTTTGATTGCTGCAGGCCCTGGAGCCAATCCTCTCTGCTCTAAAGCCAAAGCCCAGCTTTTACCAAAGCTCTGGCTTTGAAGGCAGGGGGAGTTTACAGACCCCTCCCTCAGGGGCCTATGTTACTTAAAGCAAACTTATACACAACTCTAAACGTTCAAAAATCCCAGAAACTCTTTCCCTTTACCAGCACTGCTGTATAATTCATTATATACTGCCAAATAACACATGCTCCACTACCTTTCCCTGCTGGCATCCAAGGGAAATGTGATCCTGTGCCCATCACAGAAGTTGTGCAGCCTTTCTGTTTTCACAGACAGCCTTCCTCTCTGAATGTCCAGGGAAATCCTCTTGCTTTTATAATAACTGGTCATCTCTGCAGTATGTCCCCATTGCTGCCTGACCAGTTCTGGTGATCTTTCTTTTTTTTTTCTTGCTTTGCTTTAGTGCTCCATTTGAGACGACACTTGCAAAATGAAAATTTACAGGCCATTTTTTGTTATCATTGTCACCTTCTGTGAATTTTAGTTCAACTTAGATACAGAAAAACCCAGAACCAAACAAATCAGAGAAGGTTTCAGAGTCTCTCATTAAAACACACCTTGAAGTTTCTGCTAATATTCAAGCTCTCAGTATCAAACAGAGTTCATAAGCTTCACACAGACAAATTACCCATATACTTGATGCAACTGACACATATGCAGCTCATCATCCACTGGCACCTGTACTACTTGATCTGTATTGCAAATATTGCTTGGAACTCCCAGAAACAGACAAGTGTGTGCACACTGGCTGCAAATGCAAATAGCATCCCTTTGAGAGATGACCACCAAGCTGCCTGTGGTCATGGAAACCATTTCTGTCTTCCCTCCCCTGGCAGCACAGTGGGACTGGAACAGTTTGTTCTCTCAATAGCTGTCTTGTGCACAGTCTGAGAGCTCCTGTGAAGCTGAATGTGCCTCGCCTTTGTGCTCCGCCGTGCTTCCAGAGGAAGGCCACATCCAGTTAACAGTCTTCCCCACACCCCACCAATGCCCCTTCAAAGAGAAAATTAGATCAAAGTTTTATCAGTTCACTGTGTTTGAGAGTAACACATGCCAGGATTAATAGTTCTCAATTTTTCAGAAATATTAAAATTTGCTCTCTATTGTCAAGACAATAAATCTTTTACCCTGCAAGTTCCTCTTGCTCGGAGGACGACCGAGCGATTACTGACCCCAATTACACAATTAAATCTTTGAAATAATACTGTTTGATATTAAACAATTACATTTCTCATAAGAAAATATCACCATTCTCTTGCCAGCTAAGAGGGTATTAATAATGCATCTACACAGATTCCATTGTGTGTTAATAAAGAATGTCTACAAAACCTTACAGGATGTTCATACTGCATGTACCCGCAAAGATCTAGGGTGCTAAGACCCTAGAAAATGCAATAGTGAATCCATAGCATGGCAGTGGTATTCCCTGTCCATTCTAATCTCCAAGGCAGAAGAATATCACAGGGAGACTTGGAAAAAAATTCAGATTTGAGCAGCAGGAGCAGCCAGATGGTTGGGAGATTGATTTGAGGGACAAAGGAAAGAGCAGTGCTTGGCTTGTTGAGGTCTAAGATATGTGAGTTGTGACTATTAAAAGTTGTGTTTGAAACCCACCAAGAACCAGAGATTTTTGGCACTGACCTCATTGGGACTTGGATTGGAGGGTGTGAGGATTTAAAGAGGACACATGGGTCAAATGGAAACATGGAAGGCCTCGGTATGCTGAGCTAGAAAGTAGTATGAAATCCTCAATCAACCTGCAAAACACAGGTGTGTCAGGTTATTTCCATCCGTGGATGTAATAAATAAAAGTTATAAAACTGCACTGAGAAATGTGCAGTTTTAAGGAAAGGAAAAGGAAAGATGGGAACTGCCTGGGAGAACTTAGATACTGAGAGCTGAAATATGTGAAGTCCTGAAAAGATTAAGTAGGAGTCTCACAGCTGGCAATAGTTAAAACCGGTCTAGACTAAGCTGTAGGAAAGAAAGGTGAAGGGAATTATATGGTCCTGGCTCCACTGGTGCTGGACTAGGTGATACAAATGGTCACTTCTGTCTGTGCTATCCCTGATTATGTCATGACTGCATGTGCTTACAAACCCTTGTATGACTGTATGCTGGCTAAGAGCATCCACAGAACTGTTACAGCAATACTTACCTTCCAGCTGCTCTGGAATGCTGAAATATGTGAGTCTTCATCCCCGAATTTGATTTAAAAATAAGCAACTCCTGCTGCATGTTGTCAGATGATGGTGATGTTTCTCCATAGCTCCCTGTCACAAGCCAAATTCAAAACTACCAAGTGGAGGTTACTTAGTCATTATGCAAAGATGCCTTTTATTATTCACACTGGTTTTTGAGCACTGCAGGCAGAGAAACTCTCTCTTCATTGCCAAACAATATATTTTGTTTTATCAAAGGAAAGATCCCATGTGGAGAAGGCAAGCTTCTCCTGTTGCCACAGAGTAGGGGTCATCGGTGTGAGTGAGCCTGGCTGTGTGGCGCTTTCTGTGCCTCAAGTTTTTTCATGGCAGCACAGGCTGGAGCAAGCAGTGACTGGCTTAGCATGCCCAGCAGTGACAGTCACCCTTTCTGGTTGGATGGTGGTTATCCCAGTGTCCTGTGCTTGGTGGACACTTCTGAAACAGGCTGGCAAAGGCAGCACACAAAGACAATGTATTTAGTATGCAGCATGGTTTGCATGAGAGAGTGACTTAGGGAGAGCATAACCCCTGACCAGGAGAGCTGGAAAAGCAAAACAAACCAGAAAAAAAATACCCCAAAACTAAACAAATGTTCAGTCATGTCTCCCAGGAACAGACTGGGGCACTGTGTAACAAAAGAACTATTTGCCTCAAGTATAAAACACTCCTTTTGTGGTCTCTTCTGTGTGTATTGTAGTGAATATATTGACTGGCAGGAATGTTCATGGGAACAGTGAATTTTATGTAAATATTAGAGACTATTTGCAGGAAGCAAAATTTAAACTCATAAAAAGTAGTATTCTCTATGGAAGCCTGATCCTAAAGGTTAGTCAGAAAACAGAAACATCCAATGGGATTTACTGCATATATTTAACAAAGTGTATCTAACCCAGCTTTGATTTTGAATATTGACTATCCAGGGACAGTTTGTGGACAAACAATATGCTGAGAATTATTTACTGAGACAAGTCAGTAAATAATTGCAAATGACAAATAAATTTGAGAAAATTACAAACTGCTTATGGACAATTCATGAACAGAAGCAAGGCAAAATTAATCAGATAAATTATTCACAATGAATGAATCTCTCAGCTCTAATTAAAACTCTGTAGCATATTAATAATACATGCCCAGAGAACCACAAACAGAATCATATAACCAAAAGGATCCATCTGTGTCTGCATCAGAAACCTTCCTATCCTATAAAAAGGTGTTGCTGTATCTTCCTTGCTGTAACATTCTCAGAGCCTTTTTGTGTTTGCATGGTTTGGTTCTGGCTGCAGCTGATAGAAACCCTCTCTGCACATAGTGTATATGCTTAGTGTGGCATGTTTCCTCACCGATGCTTGTGATGTATGGGATCATTCCTGCCCAATTTGTTTTTGGTTGGGTTTTGTGTGTGTGTGTGTGTGGTTTTTTTGTTTTGTTTTGGTTTGGTTTTTTGGGGTTTTTTTTGGTTATTGTTGTTACTGCTTTTCCAGCCCTAGAAGAATTCCCACAGAATATGCAAAGTACCTGAGCTTATCTGAAATTGTTAAGGCTTTTCTGTCATGAATGTTGCAAACGATTGTTTTCTAAGATACAAGTACAAGCAAAGACCTAAGGGTTTAATTCTGAAAATGCTCAGGAGTGGAAGCCATGCTGGCTGTCCCAGCCCGAGGCTCCCCACACCAGCTCTGCCAGTGCTCCCCCTCCTGCGCCTTGTACTGCAGCTGGGGACCCCCTGTACATAAGTTTGCCATAACCTGGTGTGTGCTGCTTGCTTGGAGGAAGCCTTTTCCTAAATATGAGTATTTCAAGGGGCTTGGTCACTGTGTGTAGCAGGAGGCCCTGCCATGGGCATTAAGCAAAAGCTGATGGCAGTAGGCTGGGCTGGGAGCTGTGTGCCTGAACATCAGTAGTGCTGCATGTTTAAAAATTCCAGCAAATTAAGGAAATTGGCTCTTTCTCTGTCCTCCACCTGTATAATTTAGCTCTGCTTTTAATATAACTGTGCCTTTGTACTCTCAGGAGCTCCCCAAACCCATTCCCCCCACTCTGATTCCCTGCCTGACAGACAAGACCTAGTCAATCAGAAAATTGTTTAATAGTTTTTGCTTTTAGTCCCAAGAGATACCCTGGCCATTCATCAGCCCCGTTTCTACCAGCCACCCCCACCCCTCATGTCTTTTATCTGCTTAAAACCAATCACTCTTCTGCTCTTCTTTTTTTCACTTCACAAAAGGAATCAGAATTTAATAAGAGCAAGCTGCAAAATATCAGCATTAATCCCCCTGTCCTCATGGGGCTGGTGCCATGAGTCCCTGGGTCCCCTTATCGGCACCAAACTGTATTTCACCAGTTAGAGCCCTTCTGATAGCATAAATACCTGCCATGCAGGTGTCTCCAGCTGACAAGATAACACGTTATCAATCATACATCCCCAATTTATGCAAAAAGCACATCTTCCCTCTGTTTATTTCATCTCATGGAGGATGGAGAGCTAGGGAAGAGAGGGGCTGAAAAATTAAATCTTTTCTTTTCTCATACACTTGAAGAGCTAAATGACACATCTCCTGCATATGCAAAGCAAAGGCCTTTCTCTCCTGTAATTCACTTATTAGCGGTTGTGCAATGGTGTTGTTGCAGAAAAATGGGTAGGGAGTAATTGACTGTGGAATCCCATTAAGCTTTGTCATAATGCACAGTCCCAGAGTGGATACTGTGGAAACACCTCCATCAAAATTACCTGCCGGAGAGAATGGTGGGGGGATGATTACATGGATGAGGAGGGCAAAAGAGCACACCGTGCTCTTCACTGGCAACCTTAGGTGCTTGTTTCACACATACACAAGGGCAGGGACATGGCCTTATCTCTGGAAACTGCAGGGCTGGCTCAGCCCTAAATCCTCCTGTGCAAATAATAAGGGATACTTTCCAAGGGGAGCTGTGTAGAGGACTGGGCAGAGATGCTTGGCTTTGGCAGTGGCAAATTTTCATGTGAGGCTGATGGCAGTGGGCTATGCCACCATCTGAGGGGGGTGCCAGAGTCCTTCATGGAGGCACCTTAGGGGAGCCCTCTGTGTCAGCAGCTGGTATTCCCCCTGGGAAAATCCTCCAATGATTATTGATTCCTGAGGCTCACTGGGACTGCAGGCTGAGGAGGATTTGCTTTCAGTTGTGTCTTCTGATGCAATTCCTCACCATCAAAAGAGGAGGAAGAGTACGGGTTGTGCATGAAATAGCTGTCTTTACTCCATGCTGTGGGGCAGAGTAGGGCTGGCACTAATCTCAGTGAAGGGGATGCAGCAGGGACATACAAGTGCATGGAGGATCACAAGTCTTCTAAAGCTTTAGTTATATTATCTGAGCTCCATAAGGTTAAATGGGTGCAGCCCCCAGGTCCACAACAGCTATTGCTATAAAGATACCTTTATCCAGTGCAGTTTGTTCTGCTCAGTTTAGAAAATTAGGTTTTAATGGTAAAAGAACCTAATACAGGTCTCACCGTTGTTTTGATTGAAATGTCCAGTTAAGATTTCACTAACTCAAATTGTCAGACCTCTTCAAAGATTGAGTTGACCAGCTTGACCTACACACTGAAGTCTAATCTCAGTGGTAGCTGTCATATACAGAGGACAAACCCTGCTTAAAAAAAAAAAATGAAAGAGGGGTACTTCATAAGCAGAGGAATGGTGATGCAGTGCCATTTTCATTCCTGGGAGGTGGCATTTTCTCTGCTCCACAGCAGCTTCGGTTCACATACTGGCTGATGATGTGCAGGGAGGGAAATAAGCAGCAATAGCAAATGACCTCAGAAACAGCAAAGAACTTGGTTTCCATTGCAAGTGCCCTTATTAGGATGGAAGAAGGTAAGGAAAAAAAAAAAAGGTAGAAAGTACAAGGCAGAAAAATATCTAGAAAAGATGTCTTGAGCTATTTCCACACCAGCTTCAGCTGTTCCTAAAAGGCATCGGGTTTCCTTAAACATATATTTGACCCTATCGTCACAAGTGTTTTCTGTTCCTTTATAAAGGCAGGTTTAAAAAAAAAACTCAGGTGTATCACACTGCAATATTTATCTTGGTCTCTAATCTGTGCTTGATTTGTAATGTGCTTGGAATGGGGGTTGTATCTTTGGTCTTTGTGTGTAATACTTATCGTAGTGAATTTCTGTTCTGCAAATACTGCTCCCGTGTGCTGCCTCTGTACAAAAAATTAGAGATAATAATAAATCACAGTCAGGTCTGATTCTGGGAAGACCAGTTGGGTGGGAGAGGAAAAGAACAGTGTTGTTAAACCCAAGTCCTAGACATTCCTGTACACTCTTTAAGTTGTCACCTTCTGTCCGTGTCTGCCCTTGCTACTTGTTAAAAAGTAAAATGATTCCTCTAGGATGAAGGCTTGTTCTGCTGGTGCTGAAGATCCCAGCTTTTAAGCTCTGGGGACAGGTGTGGTATCTGCCATCACTCACAGAGCCTGGAAATCAAAATGCTTGCCCTGTTATATCAGTGCGAGCGGGTGCCTCACCCTGACAAAGGACTCCCTTGACTGGTGAACTAGCTATAATGAATTACTGTCCGAGCCAGTGTCCCTTTCCTCCCTCATCAAGGGTAATTAGCATTCTGCACCATGTGGTCCCTCAAGCCTCAAGAGTCCTCACCTCTGCACTGAGGTCTACAGGGAGATCAGCCCTGTCCCCAGACCCTCCAATTTTCCATGTGGCAACTGATGTCTCTTGCCAGACCTCTACCTCCTTTTTTGCCCTTGGGACCTCTTCATGAAGACACCTGTCTTATTAGATTAGGACAGTTCCCTGTGGGGACATGGAGATGTATGGATCATGTCTACCGCAGTTTCCATCTCCAAACTATGACACATCATCGATCAGCAACTTTCTGCTCTTGTGTCTCCTCTCTCAGTCATTAATGACCTTGATGGACACCTCCTGCTGTAAAAGTATATTGAACTGCTATGTTTTTACAGCACTGGAAAACATGCCTGTGATGCTATCTGAAACCCCCTGTTTCTTCTCCAGCATTGAAATTTTTGTTATATCCACAGTGAGAGAGAGCATTAGCATGAATGAACATGATGGAGAGCTATAAAGTTTTTATTATCACAATTTTAGGCTGTTCATCTTATGAGTGGCAAACTAACTCCTTGGGAAGGAAATACTTTGGGAAGCAGTCTCTGAGCAGTTTGGGGAGGAATCCCAGTGGGGACAGAAGAGGAGAAGGACAAGAGAATTTGTGTTGTACATAAAAGCAGAATAAAGGCAGTTTGCCATAATCCAACCTCAGCTACAGTCAGGTAGTGTGAAATTGTTATCTTGAACGGGTCTGCCCTGGTATAATAGAGAACAATATTTAGCCTCTTCTACATGCTAGTTTGTGATTAATGAAAAGCTGCTTGCACAATACCCACCCAGCATAGCTGCCATGCCACATGTACACATTCTGTACATGTGCCGAATGTGTAAGCTGTATATGTCTACTTTTCTTGTATTTACTCCCCATGGCCCTCCTGCCCCTTTATAAAACACAGTTTCTGTACATCTTTCTCTGGTCCCCGGACTGTGGCTTTTAGATGGGTCTGGATAAGTCTGTGTTGGGAGGGGTTATTCTGTCACTTATTGCTAGGGCATTGCAGAGCTCTCTGAATTTAAATTTATGTGTTCCGGCTTTTATTGCTGGGCCACTTGGCTCCTGTGAATTATCTCCGTCTCCAAATGAATTTTATAGTCCATTGGGGGCTGTCCATGCTTGTTAAAGTGATATTTCCATCTCCAGTGTGCTGTGGAATCCCATCCGCCACGCAGTGATCGCTTCTACCTGCCAGCTGCCTATTGCTTCTTCAGGAATCATCTCTGCTCCTTGGAGACTGATGCAGTTATGGGATTGGTTGTGTGGGGGGCTTCTGGAAGAAGAGCTGACTCACAGTGCACAATGGACATTACTTTTGCTCAGGAAACAGGTGAAATATATGCTGTTGCAATGTTGGGTTGTGGCAGCTGTCAGGCTGGCTTTTTGGTGGGCAGAATCAACAAGGTATGGATTTTGGGTTCTGTGCATCCCTGGGCCCCACTTCAAGGGATTTAAGGACATCCCCCCATGAAAGGGATTATCAGGCAGAGGAGGTCATCCCATGGGAGGTGGCTACAGAAATGGCAGAGACTTGGGCATATGCAGAGCGGAAGCTGCAGGATCTACAGATTCTGCTTCAACCTGGTGTTCTGCTGACAGTGCCAAACCCGTGCATCTGGGCCTGACAAGGCAAAAGTATGTTTGACTTTCTGTAGGGTTTCTCACAACACAGGCCCTAAAGGCTTGGCTTTGATGTAGACTCCATCTTTGTGCGGAGCTGCTTCCTGTGCTTTTGTGACAAGGACACCAGCATAGTGCTCCGCTATGGTGCAGAAAAAAACTGAGACCACTTCTAGACTTTTCCTTGCTTTGTTGCTCTTCCTTCTCATACCACCGTTTTGCTCTTCATTAAACTGACCCCTCTCCCTCTTCCAGGGAGGCTCTTCATTTTGCAGCTGGCAGTCTTTTTACTGAAGTCATCAAAGTTTGGGTGGCATTTTTGAAAGAATTCCCCATGCCCTGTGTCAGATCTCATGTTGCAGCAGATCTGCATGGTGGCAGAAGTGAGAGAGGATATGAAGATTTTATCACTCTGCAGTGATGAGTGCTCAGGACTTAATATGATGCTGCAGTGTGAGGAGTAGTCCAAGGACACATCTAACAGCTTGCACTCCTTGCAAGGATCACAAGTCTCCCTTCCCAGCTCTGTGTCTTGAAGTCCAGCATCATCTTCCATTGGACAGTGTTCTCAGGCACACAGGTTGCTTCTTGGCGTGTGCTGCGCAGGGCCAGGAGTTGGACTCCATGATCCTGATGTGTCCCTTCCAACTCAGGATGTTCTATAATTCTGTTCTATTTCTTTTGTAGGAGGCTTTACGTCTTCCCAATGTTCCTCATAGGAGCTCTACCGACACACTTCACATTACTGCTTAGACGCCTCAAACCATTTTCTCTATCTTGGAACCTCTTACCTGTTTTGTGTGGGACCATTACCAAAATCCCCTTTGTGCTAGTTTGGCTGCTCAGCAGCCCCAGCACTTCTGCAGTCCTGGAATCCCAGAGCTAGAGAGATCAGCTCTGTTTCTGTGTGGTACTGTTTGCTCTTCAGATCATCTGGGATTCTTACATCTTTTTCCCTGATCCCCTTAGCAGAGCTCTTGTAGGAATAAACCACTGGAAGATAACTTTCCAGTTTTTTTTCCTGTGCAAAGGGCTCCTGATGGAATTTCTCCATTAGCCTCTGCGGGATTTAATGTGATCTTGTTTCCTCTCTCCACTCCTCTGTTGTAAACTACTGATCTATGATGTATTGCGGCTGTTTCCACAATTCATTTCCCTAAGCCTGTTGTCAGGCTAATTGGTTTCCTGTTTAAGTCCTGGATCTTGAAGATTACTATGTGTGGCCACTTTGCAGGATCCAAGCCCCAAATTTTCATTCTCCTCTGTCATTAGCTGTGTTAGAGCCTTTGTTAATCCCTCTCTAGCTAACTATCTTCATACAGCAATTTAACTTCTTTATATTAATCTGGCATACCTCTTCCAGCAGGCTTGTGCTGTGTTCCTATGTCACCCTTGTGGCAGCCATTGTGTCTCTCCTACTGAGTGTAAATAAAAGCAAATTATAAATAAAATAAAGCTGAGAGCTATACATTTCCTTATTTTACTCCCCTTGTGTCCCTCCAAAGAAAATTAGATTCCTGTAAGGAGTTATCATGTCCATCATTTAACAAACTGTACGTATCTAGCATTTTTAATCTCTCTTCATAAATCAGTCCCTCCAGGCCCTTATCTCATTCAGCGGGTATGGAAATTAAAAAATAAAATAGAGCTCACAATAAGAAGTCTGGAATGTCTTTTGAGGTGAGGATGAGGAGCAGGGGAGGGACTGCATGGTGGTAAATAATTCTTGCTGGTTTATAACCCCCTGCATCTAAGGACCTCAGCGTTCTTTGCAAACAGGAATGAATTAAGGATCATCACGTCCCTCATGAAGCCAGGAAGTCTTGTCACAAATTTGTGTCAGTCAGGACTGGTCTTTATGAAGCATGTGCAGGTGTTGAAGTTGCTCAGTCACTGCAGGGATAAAAGTTATTTTCTTCCTGCAGCAGGAAATAAGCATCCACCTATTTCAGTTGGAAGTGGAGAGGAGAGTTCACATTAAGAGTAGACGGCCTCTGAAGGAGATGAAAAATTCTGACCCCTTTTAGTAAAGGTAACTGGATTAAATATGAACACATTATAAATACTTGGTATTTTAGAGGCAGGAATACTCAGACACGGAAAAACAAAATGATATGTCCAGCTCATGCAGCAAACTAAAGACAGGCAGAGAGAATCTTCATCACTTGATTTGACTGCAGAACAGTCCTTTCTGAAAGTAGGAGCAACTTTTCCCCACTTGTGGCCAGCAGCGTGAAATTTGGGCAATACAGCTAGGGATTCAATTCAATGGCTTTATCAGAAACTCCAGATTTGCTTAGAGGCACCAAGGGAACAGTCTTTCTCAGGAAATTTCCACTGCTTCCTGCTTTGGGAAGATTGTTTTCAAGGAAGACAAGAGCAATTGTCTTTTCTGGTGGCATCTTGACATTTTACACTGGATGCCTCAAGTTCCAGGAAGGAACACTAGCCTTGCCTGAGATGAGATAGCAGAAGGTACCAGGGTTTTTTTTTTGTCAGATTTGACTTAATTTCTTAATGTAGGCCTACATTTGTTCTTCTCTTACCCTTACTACTTCAACCCATCCCCAATACTTATCTCTCAGATTCATCCCTTCCGTCTGTCCTGATTCTCCTTAACTGCTTGTTCAGATTAGGAAACATCCTTTCAGTCTCTCTCTCTCTCATCCTCATTAAATCTTCTTTTTATTTTTTTTCCTTTATCTTCATCTCCTCCTTCCTAGACTGCCACTAAATTAAAAAGAAAAAGAAAAAAAAAAAGAGAAAAAGGAAAAAAAAAGTGAAGAAAAGCTCTTTAATGCATTTTTAAAAATTTCTTTGAAAAGTATACCATCTGTGTCTCTTCTCTCTGTCTCTCTAGTTGCATTTATTTATTTATTTATTTTTATGGAGCAAACTGAAAATTGGCTTATTGATGAAAGTCACAGTGGCTGCTGATGATTAGGTCCATAAGAGGCTTTTCCCCATTAGGACAGATAAATAACAAGCAAGTCTGCCAAAGACACAAAGCTGTGTGTTGCAGCTGAGATGCTGGAGGGCAGGGATGCTGTCCAGAGGGACCTTGGCAGGCTTGGGAAGAAGTTCAACAAAGCCAACTGCAAGGTCCTGCACGTCAGTTGAGGCAACCCCACAAACACAAACAGGCAGGACAGAGAAATGGCTTAAGAGCAGCCCCGAGCACCTGGGGACGTTGGTGGACAAGAAGGTTGACACGAGCTGGCTACATGCACTTGCAGCCAAGACAGCCAAATGTATCCTGGGCTGCATCCAGAGCAGCATGGCCAGGAGGGTGAGGAGGGAATTTTGCCCCTCTGCTGTGCTTTTGTGAGACTCCACCTGGAGTGCTGTGTCCAGCTTGGAGCCCCAGAATAAGAACGGCATAAACCTCTTAGAGCAAGTCCAGGGGAGGGTGACGGAGATGCTCAGAGAACTGAAGCATCTCACCTCTGAAGGCAGGATGAGAGAGTTGGGATTGTTCAGCCTGGAGAAGAAAAGGCTCCAGGGAGACCTTAGAGTACTTTCCAGTACCTAATGAGGGCTACAAGAGAGCTACAGAGAGACTTTTTACAAGGGCCCGTAGATTTTATGAAATATGAAAAAGATGTCTTTTACATTTAAAAGGACAGGCTGAATATTTGAATTCCTCCTCCTCCTCCCTCCAACACCCCATGACACAGGCACAGATGTGCAGGAAAAAGATTGGTCTAGAAGCCAAAGATAAAAGCATTTTTCCCACAAATATGCACTTAACCCCAGGCACTGATTCCAGAAACAGCTGATGTCTCCAGGCCCTTGAGGAATGTTCTGGGTTTCAGCAGACTGCAAATTGCAGTATCCCAGCCCTCATGACTTCCATTAGTCAGCCCTAGCTAGGAAATGGTACAGAAGAGCAGCTTCTTACCCAGTGGAAGCAAGAATGGGATGGTCTCTTTCAACAAGTAAAGGGAAACTATCACTTTGCTCGTTTCAAATATGTGAGGGCCCAGACCAAAACGACTCCTCAAAATACCCATACGTTTGGAGAATTTGTTATCTGAATTCATGTATTCAGAGAGGCTGAAGTTAGGAAAGATCACTAATGGATCTTGGCTCTGATCTTAAGGTGTTTCTATAATATGGCCACGTGTGTCCGTGCTATCATTGCTGTAACCACATCAAGTACTAGGAGGAATGAAACTGCAGCAGCCCAGACTTCTGTGTTGCCCACATGCATCTATCCAGAGTTTTGTGCCTTTAGCAACTAAAATTTATGCCCTTGCAGCTTTAGAGCTGCTGGAAAATAGGACAACCAGGTTGAAGGTAGCTGGCTGCAGTCACTCTCCTGGTATTGGTAATGAAGCTGGTAACTCCTGGTCACAGAGATCCAGACCGTGTGCAATCCAGTTTGGGCACTGGATGGACACTGCCACGAAAGAGCGGGTTTGATGGCTGCGTGCAGAATCACAGAAGTGTGGGCTGGAGGGGACTGCTTGTTGGACCTCTGGTCTCCAGTCCAAGCTCTTGCTTGAATCCAGACACCTCCCAGGAGCCAGTGTGTCAAGATCAAAAGTGCTACATCTTGGTGGGTTAATTTCTTCTTCTCCCAGCTTTCCCTGCCTGGTGGTTGCTGCTACGTCCTTGCCACTCTGCCAACACCTGGGGCAGCTTTAGCTGCCTAGCCAGGTCTCAATTCCAGAGGCACAGGATGTAGCACGTTCCAGAGCCAGTGTCAATCCAGATTCTTCATTAAGAGTTTGTGACTAATAAGAGAAACCTGCTTCAGCCATTGGGGATCACTGCCGCAGAAGGCAAGAAACTCTCTCCATGTAAAGACCTGCTGCGGACAGTGTGCAGACTACTGGCAGAAAGGACAGGGTCTCTGCATAATTAGGAAGCTTGGTAAACTCTTCCAATCAGTCCATCACTCCCCACCATCCAACTTACTGGAGAGTCCATGTCACAAATGAAAGGGTGCATCATGACTTTCCTGGTGGAATATCTGGCATCGTGATGAAGTAGAAAAAAGTGAAATAAAAACTAAAAATTTTTTAAAAAATCAAGAACTCAAACAGAAGTAAAGTAAGATAAAGATGGACAACATCACAAAATGAGGAAACTTTGCATCAAAGAGAAGGTCAGTACAAGTTCTCAAGAGTTAGATCCAGTCATTGAACAGTGGTTTGCATTTTTCCCCCAACAGTAAGAAGGAAGCTGAGAGAAGCTGTAACACCATGATTAAATTTAGCTGTGTTTAATCACTGGTGTGGCTTGCACTTGAAGGCACCACATAATAATACAAACTGGCATTGCTGCACAGATGCAAGGAGATCTGTTGTCTTTCTTAGATTACTTTTCATAGAGACTAAAGCTTCGCTCTCCAACAGCACCAACAAAATGTTGCTGAGAATCCAGAGGAAGGTACACATGGAGCAGGGGAGGACCTTGGACCAGACTTGTGCTAGAATTATTATGCTCAGACATGGAAACTAGTCTGACTTCTGTCGTGGTGCCAAACAAATCCCGTAGTATATCCATTTGCAGTTTTATGCTGTAGCATTTGGAAGTTGCCCTTGGCTCTCCCATTTCTGTGTGATTCTGCCTTTTATCTACCCCTTGCTTTCTTGGTACAAAAAGCAAGTGTGATACCTGTGCCTTGATGTCTAGGCTTGTCACTCCTCAAAAACACCATGAAGCTCAGCAATAACATGCCATCCAAACAGTAGGGAGCACTTTAATATCTTCTGTCTCAGGGACATAGCTGGCATTTGCCATACAAATCTCTGTTGTCCCCTTCAGTGTTTATTCACTAATTGTTACCCACTGCTCCCACAGAGCACTTTGTTTTTGATGACTTCTCTAAGTGGCACATTTATTCCCCTGCAAGTTTTGCGAGTGAGAACGAATCTAGTTTATTCTGGTAAAGTGAAAATTAAACCAGTAGGCTGCACTATTGGAATCAGGAGTTATGCAAAATGAGACTGTAAAATGCACTGTCAGTTATCTATGTGACACTCTCGCTCCTTTCCCAGTTCTGCCTCCAGGAGCTCTCTTCCAGCCCATGGCTCCTACAGCCCTCTGAATGCAGAGTGAACACCAGGAGTTATTCTCCCTGAGTGAATAATGTACATGGCATATGACCTTCTGGGATATACCCTTTCATCACTAAGGAACCATGGAGTGAAAGTGCCTTTTGAAAGCAGCTCCTGACTGCACTGTTTTTACTAGGTTTTTTTTTTACCTAGAAAAGGGAGGTGTACACTGGTGTAGTTCTTTTCCTTCTTCATATGCCATTCAGAGGATTTCTGCCTGGAGCGTCCTGTTCAGGGTGTGATGACAAGAAAGGCAAATGAATCATTCCTGGGTTTGCATCTCCAGAGCAAACATTAGGCCCTTCCCTCTCTTTAATGCTGGCAGCTGAGAAGGTGTGGTCCTCAAGGGCTCACACAGAGCCTCTTGTCTCTCTTTGCTGTCTTGCATGTTTGGATGGGAGTCTCTGAATAACTATGGGAGTCTGTTCCCCCAGGTGCCTGCACAGGACCCAAAACTCTGGGGCCTCACCACTACTGGGGCACGTGAGCCCAAAAACAACTGAGCACAAAGCCTGGGATTTTGCTGGGGAGAAATTCTGATCACAGTGTTACAAGCAAGAGAGGTTTCCGAGCTTCCTCAGACCTGGAATGTGATCAGTTAAGCATGAAAAAATGTTTAATTAAACTTACTTGAAAAAAGCCTGGAAGGGTCATAAGAACTGCGGGCGACAATGGCGGTTCCCCACAGCATATGGCAAAGCAGCCGCTGTCCCCTCGCTACAAATGCAGGACTGTCACTTCAGAGGGACGTGCAGCCCTTTCATTTTGCCAGCTGTCACCATGGCAGCAGAGGGATCAACCTGGGAGCCACCATCCCCACTGCCACCTTATGAACAGGAGTATGTCCCTCAGGGGACCCAATTTCACCAGAGGAAGGCAAACAGGGAAAAACCAGCCATTTTTCCACTGTTGAAGCCTGGCTGCTTGGCAAACGACAGCATGCTGCCGGAGAGTGACTTGCTGTGAAGGCCTTGGGGGCCCCCTATGCTAGGTGCCACTGGGATTGAAGCACTTTATTCTTGTATCAAAGAGAATTTATATTGGACATCTAAACTCCTTTAAAAGCAGGGAAGTCTTGATGCTCCCTGTGTTCATGGCTGTTTGATGTAGGGGCATTTCAAGGGGCAGGTAGCTCTGTTTTCTCAGCTCCATCCTGCACCACACACATCCTCAGGAACCCAAGGCTTGCCATGGGGAGTAGGTCTATATTGCAGCCATCAGTTGGAGAGATGGGGAGCCCTTTCAGTTGTCAGAAAGGATGACTTATTGAATAAAGGCTTCTTTAGATCTCTTAAATGATCATGATGAGCCCTTTCCCATGGGAAGGCATTATGAAAGCTAGCTTGAACATTGAGGCAGGGAGTTGACTCATATCCTTGGCTTCAAATATCCTGCTGTCTATTTGCCTGTTGTGGCTTCCCTCAGCTCAAGCAGCAGCCCATCATTTGGTATTCTGTTTTATGAACAGATAATGTGCTCAGTTACATGCAGTTATAGTCAACCATGGAAGTCACAAACTTGAAAGGGTGTGGGATTGCAGGACATTGGGAGACCAGGAGGGTTACCCAGTGTTGGTGGCTGTATTTTTGTAGTGCAGGAAGGAGATTTTTGTAGGGTTATAGCGTGTCACTGGGAAGTTGAAATATCACAAAGTTCTAGGCATTGGGTTTTTTTTTTTTTAAACATGCTGGTCTTTCCATATATTTTAGCTGTGTAAGAAGAAGAAAGGAGTGATTTTAGTAGCCCAGACTTAGGAAGTGAGCCCATACACTAGAGGAGGCCAGGAAACAGGCACAAGGTGAAGTCAAGAAAAGGAAAGACAGGCTCAAAGTGCTGTAGGTTTTTTAAAAGTGAGAAGAAATTGAAACAGTCCACCAAACCCTTAAGAACCAAAGGAGGGATGAAGTGGGATAGATGTGCTATGATGGGATTTGAGGGTGAGGAAAAAGAATGCTAATGGGTATATTGTGTATGCTTTGTGTGTCAGAGAAGCCGGGGAGAAGTTGCACTGCATGGAAGTGAAGCGTTAATGAGCGGCCAGGCATGTCTCCCAGCTGTCAGGACAAAAGAGAAGGGCTTGGGTGCTGGCTCTATTGCAGAGCTGTTTTTATCCCGAGGGACTTCAATCAGAAAGTACCTTTCCTGGGATGTTCATTATCTCTCCTGTCTTCCCTGCAGTCTCTCATTCTCTGCACGGACAGAAGTGGCCCCAAACTCCAGAGACCAGGCTGCATCACAGTGGCCTCGTTCTTCCTTGCAGACCTATCAGCTTCCTAAAGGCTTCTGCCTTTCTGCACTCTGTCAGGAAATTATTTTTGCTGAACAGACAAGGCATAGTCATTGTAAAAACTATTCCAATTAAGATATTTAATTGCAAAGGAAGAAGAAACATCTGTAAATTAAATGAATCACTCTGTTTACACCACAGAAGAGTAAGGAATGATCTGAGAGGAAGCTGACATTTTGGCAGTCTGAGGCAGCTGAGTGCATCAAAGGAGTAGAGGACATACTGGCTTTTAGAGCAATAGCAAGGCAATTAACCTTGCTTTCCCTAGAGTTCCTTGGACATCTGATTGATTTTAAACACCAAAATGTGCCCTGTGTTCCAGCTGCCCCTCCAGCCTGTACTCTTTGCTGGGCTGTAGGATGTAGAGAGGGCTGTGCTCAGGTGGTGGGCAGCAGGGAAGGGGCGATTGCTGCAACCACAGCAGTGGCCACCTGTCAGTTGAAGCTCATTAACTCATCTAGCACCTGCTCCCACCCTAATGAGATGGGGGGAGCACTTCCAGTGAGAGTTTCTCTACCTGGACACAATGCAATTACATTTGGGGTTGTTTGTCTGTCTCTGCATGAAGCATAAGACACCAGAGGTGCAGCAGAGGCTGGAGCATCCTGAGTAGTCAGGGGTTGTGGCTGCGTGTGCTGTGTGTATATTTATAGTACAGCCTCCAGGCTTTCCTCTGAATTGCTGTTGCTGTGTGAGGAATGAGAGTGGCAAGAGACATCCAACAAGTGGTCAGAAGGAGGTGGCATCTGTGAAGCAGTCACACTTGGTAAGATATTGGCAGCAGTAGCTGTGTGCCTTGTTGCTTAACTATTAAATAGCATGTCTGTACTCCCACAGGATGTTCTGCAGTAATAATTAATAGTGATTACATAGTGATAATACAATGGTTATGCTAATAGTTCTATCAGCCTGCATGTAAAGAAAGATGAGCCAGTACTATAAATACAGTACCGTGTGAAGAGCAGTCTTAATGACAAGTGTATTGCATATAGTAAATATGCTGATATTGTTTACAGTAAACACTATAGCTCCTCACCTACTACAATCAGTCTTTGGAGTTCCCCTGCAATTAGCTTCCAGTGTTTCCATCCTGTTCTTCTGTTTCCCCCTCCACTCTCAGCTGCATTGAGATGCATCAAGATTCATTGGTTCCAAGATAAATAAGTAACCATGTTGGGCTCAATAGGTGCCCATTAAGGTCCACACTTAACCTCCCTGCAGAGACCTAAGTACCCATGATAGATAGGTGCTCAGTACAGCTACACACAGGGCTTAGAAGGCTTTGCCAAGACCCCCAGTTTCATTAGTATTTAATTTCCTTGCACTGTGTCAGATGGAAATAGTGAGGAAGGTGGATGAGGGATGTAAGGAAACCTCTTAAGCTGGCTCAGGTAGGTTATGATGTCCATCTTATCCAGGCACACTTACAGATTCACTCCAGCTGTGCAGGAAAACCCAGCCTCCTCTGAGCGACTGAGGTGGGCACAGAGATACAGTGGCATGCGCTGCATGCTTGTGCGTCCTGTCAGTGGCCTCAGGAAGGAGCTTGGAGCCATTTGGGGGGGCTTAGTCCCTAGCTACTGATCATTTCTCAGGGTGCCAGCAACCAAAGATGAAAGAAGAAAGCTCTGAGGTTAGTGATGTCTTAAACTCTAAAAACCATAACTCTAGGGAAGCAGGGGTTAATCGAAGGAAGATCCTCCGTAGGGCACTACTCAGGAACCAGCTACAGCTGGGATAGGGGCTGCCCTAGGCAGAGCAAAGCAGTAGCTGGGGAGGTTACTTACTATTTCAAGATTCTCCTCCTCAGCAGCAACCTAGGAAGGAGACAGGTTCAGAAGTCCTATGAGGATGGATCCCTCTTAACTGGGGAGCATCTTGTTACTCATAGATTTCAAGGTATAGAAGACACTGAGGTTTCCTCAGGCCCTGTTACGCTCTGCAGAACAGGACACAGCATCTGGTAAGCTGACCAGGCAACAGCCTGAGTGTTCTGGGATGATAAAAAGATGCAAGGTATCCTCAGAGAGAGGAAAAAACCTCCTTAGGAATGTAACTACAAGTGAAGGATTACACAGTCTGGACCAAGTTGGAGGCTGCCTAAGGCAGGTAGCTCTGCCTAGAAACCTGGCCTATGTTCCTGGCCTAACAAAGAGTTATACCTGTGGGGGAGCAGTAAGTGCAGGCACCAGCTGTGAACTTGTCCCTGCTTGTTAAAGCCACGATGTGAGGCGTGACCATGGTGCTTGGTAGAGATCCAAAGAGCATTCTGGCAGCACAGATCTGTGCTAACATGGTGTCTTTTGTTATCAGCTGGTGAAAGCTGCTGTACTGAGGTACTCAAGAATATGAGCTGTAGTGTCTCTTATGCTGTCGCAGGTACGGGATGTGTGTTAAGAATAGGCCCTCGTGTTATGGTTGATTTGGAAGCATTCCAAGTTCATTGAAAGGCATTAATAGTGGTGGGCCAGATTAGACTTCTCAGTCAAGCACTGGCTTGGTAGCATGATAGAATTAAAGACTTTTTCTCCTGGTGTTGGCTGAAAAGGTTGGAAGAAGTATTCTTTTGCAAGAGATGTCTTCCTTTTCAGCTTGGGAGCTTGAATCAAGTATGTAAACCCTGCACTGTAACAACTTAGCCAGCTCTCTTACAAAATTCCTTTGTGCAAACTATTTTCCAAACTCAATTACCCATTGCAGTCACATTATTATTGCTCTGTATAATTCTGTGTATAGCCTTCTTGGCGAAAATTTTAGGAATGCTTCAGCACTTTCTAAGGGCAGAAGTGGCCTCATGGTGTGGTGGAATGCAGAGGGCTTTGAAGGAATCCTCAACGTAAGTATCCTCAACAGCTGTCTTTATTCTCTGAAGATCACCATGAGGTACAGAGGGTCCAAGGTGCTGGAAGTAGGATGTGCAGTGGTAACCTCTAAACCAAATCTGTTTGCTTAGGAGCTGAAATGTGTTGCTTCCTAGTTTCATCCCAAAGATTTTAGTCCAGTGCCCATGTCCACTTCAGAGGAGATGCCTTTATTTTGTGTAGAGTTTACAATTGTCTTGTACCTTGGTTTAAAACATTGTTCAGCATTCCTCCTGTTGCACCACCTGGCCCAGCTGAGGTGCCTGGGGTCCCCTACAGGACTTCAAGCTGAGCAGAAGGACCAGGGATTGACAACACCTATGCAGCCAGAACAGCTAGGGATGAATTTGATGTATGTAGGTTGCAGTCTACACTTCCTGCGCTGGGCATGACCAAAAGTTGATTCAGCCTCTCTCACAGCCAAGCCAAGTGAATTAACTAAACCATGTCATAAAACACAGAGCCTATGCATGGATAGGACAAACCTCTCTGTGCATCACTTCTTCCATTGAGGAACACAAGGGAAGTGATGGACCAAGTCAGAAGTAAAATGAAAGCTTCTATCTTAAAAAATGAAAAAAAAAGAAAAAAAAAGAAAAAGAAAAAAAAAGGTGGAAAGGTGGGGACTAAAGAGAAGGAGAATCTGCACTCTCATTTTCTGCTCTCCTTTGCTTCCCATTTTTTCCCTGCTTCATACTGTGTCAAATACCTTTATGCCTGTTCCCCTTACTTCTGCCAAATTCCATCTGTTTTCAGAGCTCTGGCTTTAAACATGCACACATATATGCAATTAAATGCAGGTCTTGACTTTTCACCTGGGAAACTGGAGGGATAAGGTGAGGTAAGCTTTTAATTACGACTACTCATTCTGGGAGGCAGGGAATTCAAACTGACAGTAGATGCTGCAGCACTGCTTAATCATGTCTTACAGGGAAGAGGAAAAAATCCCCATGAATATGCTGGAGAAAATATTTCCTGAATATATAAAGAAAATTTTATATATTTTTTGCTTTTGCCCTTTTCACCTTCTCCTTTCATTTTTCTTTCATTCTTTTTACTTTTGTGCCAAGTCAAAACTAGGTGTTAAATACTGACAATTTGATTGTGGCTTTTATTAAGGTGGAACTGTTAATGTGCAGCTGTGACCCCTAGGATAAATCTCTTTGTGCCTAGATATTTTTAGTTTGGTTTTGGTTTTTTTTTTTTTTCCCTTTTCTTTTCCCCTCTGTATCTCTTTTAAAGCATTTAATGGACCAGGTTCATTTGGGCTTTTTCATCCATTGACATGACTGGAGTTTTACCACAGACACCTTTGGCTCTAAGTGATTTTCTTGATGGGAGGGTGAACAGTGTAGGAGTTTAGTGCCACTACTTCCAAGAAAAGCATGGTTGAAGTTGTTTGAGGAATTAAAACAAAACACAAAAAAAAGCTACCTTTTGTCCCACAAATAAATCACTGACAGGTTTTCCAGCATTCAGGAAGAAAAAATGGTTCTCTTTTGCTGACCACAGGCCAGCAATAATTCACAGTCCAATTTGATTTACACTAGTCACTGGGTTTTTTTCCACTTCATTCCAGGATTTTTTCCTATGCTTCAGAGCCAGTAAGTACTTGCTTTGCTAAGCAAATGGGAAGGTAGGATCAGGCATGGTAACTCTGTTAGGATAATGGTATGAGTCCCAGGAAAAAGCCTTTCTACAAAAGAAAAGCAGAATAGAAAGTGATGTGTGCACACATTTTAGAAACATGGCACCTCTGCTGAGTCACTGGAAGGCATCCCATCTCCACCTCTTTTTGTCCATGGTACATAAATTTATGCTAGGGCTGTGTCAGGGAAAGCCTGCTCCCTCTTGGAGCTGTTCTTGTGCCACTTTCTTCACTGTGGCTTCTTCTGACTTGTGCTGAAGAGTCTCACTTGCCAATCTCGGTTCAGGCTGGGATGTGGAAATGTCCTAGTCCCCACCAAAAGCTGCTGCGATGACTCCCAGACCTTTCCCACTTCCTTCTTTGGATTAAAAATTTGGTGAGAAAGTGAAGCTATTGCATCTGAGTGTGATGGTAAAAGACAAAGAGATGTCTTGCTTTCCATAAATGACTTTAAATTGTTTATATAGGGATACTTTGCAAAATGGTGTCATGCACAGGGGTTTAACTTTCTTAATAAACTTCAAATGTTTAAATTAAACTCTACTGAAATTTTTTACATTCTTTAGAGAGGATATAGTCGGGACTAAATTTGTTAGAAGCCTATCTGAGAAATGAGGTAGAGATGAGAGCTGTGAGTTCAAAGGGCAGGTTAGTCAACAGCATTATTGAGTTCTTGCTCCTTGTTTGTTTCCATGCTTCAAGGAGAGCTGGGTTAACATCAGCATTTCAAATGGGGTGCTTTTTGGGTTTGAATACCTCCATCTGAACCTATTCTTACAGTTCTTTTTCTATATGATGTCCTGGTTTTGACTGGAATAGTTCATTTTCTTTCTAGTAGCTGGTGGGGTGCTGTGTTTTTAATTCAGTATGAGAATAATGTTTATAACACACAGATGGTTTAGTTGTTGCTGAGTACTGCTTACCCTAAATCAAGGACTTTCCACTTTTCCGTGCTCTACTAGCATGAGGGTGTACAAGAAGGAGCATTGCCAGGACAGCTACTCCTAACTGACCAAAGGGATATTCCATACCATAGAATACCATGGTAAATTAACTAGGTGGAGGTGTCCAGAATGGTCTAGGATTGGTCAGTGGGTAGTGAGCAGCTGCCTTAGGCATCATTAGTTTCTCCTGGTCTTTATTCCTCTCTATTGCTTTAGTAGTAGTACTACATTTTTCTTGTTTTCAGTTACTAAGCTGTTCTTATCTCAACCTACGAGATTTAGTTTTTTTCCCCGCTTGATTCTTCTCGCCACTGGGAAGAGGGTAGTGAGAGAATAGCTGTGTGGTACTTAGTTGTTGGCTGGGGACAAACACTGGGTTCCTACTTGGCATCTCCTGGCAGCTTTCTGCTATGGACTGTGACTCTCTGTGCTGCAAAATAGCTGAGGCCTTTGCATAGCCTGCTGTGAACTAGGAGATTTATCTGTCTTACTGGGATGAAATTACTTACCTGTCTCCTTTGCTACTGCCTCTGAATATCCTCTGCAATGCCATCATGACCCCTCTGGTTAATTTCCACAATGTAGCTTTGCCAGATAGACCTCAGCAACCTTCTAGATGACCTCCCTAACCTGTTGTCACCCAGAGGGTTTCCACTATTAAGAGCTGAATAATCTGGCCAAATTTATCACCTTCAAAGAGATTTATGGAATGGTGTGGCCTTGACATACAACATGGACTCTCTTCTCCAAAGATGTCTTGTGCACAAAATTTTTATTTCTTGGCCTCATCTCTTTTTAGATGCTGCTCTTCTTTCATTTAAATTCTTCAGCTTGGAAAACTGGTATTGTGTCTGTGTACAGTGTGAGTCAGCTGTGATAAAGAAGTGCCCCAAATTATGTGGTGTTTGGTTTAGGATTTAAAAGTTAAATAAGGTTCTTTGCTTTAGATAGATTTCTCGTGTGACTTTAGTCAAGTGGGAGGTGTAACAAGGAATTTGGTGGCTGCTTAATGAATCAAGATCCATAGGGATCTGGGCTGCCTATTTGTGCATATGCATAGAAGGCATTTTAAAAAACTAATATATTCTTTAGCTTAAATAAAAATAAATATGCATGGGCTTCTCAAGAACACTTGAAATCCCAAAGGAGCCGGTTGTACCCTTTGCGAGTCTTTTACTGCCACTTAGTCACTAGAAAAATGCTTGGTGAATTTTGCTTTTGGTCTTCATCATTACCTTATTTTGCCTGGCTTTTTCATTGAGCTGTGAGCTGCTTCCCTAAGACACAGCAAGGGTACACGTGTGGAGTTGATGTTGCTCTGGTGTGGTGCCTGGGAAAGAGGCAAGGAGCACTCCACAGATGAGCGTTATGGGAATTCCCTACCCCTGCGAAGGTGCATGTGGAAGTTGGGTTGGCTTGTTGTTGTGAGAAGGGTCATCTTGTTTCTGTTTTCATCTGAAGGCTTGTTTCATACTTCCTCCTTCAGCAAGTGAGAGGAATCTCAGCCCAGGGCAAAGTCACTTTCTTTTCTAAGTTGGTTCTGCTGATCCTGAGGGAAGGGCTTTGTGAACAAACAGCAGGATAAATGCAGCTTGTGTTGGTGCCCAATTTTGCCTAATATTTATGTGTCCTCTGTGAGCCATCACTGGGCAGAGCTAAGGCACAAGGGGACCATGGAGGTCTGAGGTAAAAGGACTTTGATTTGTTGCTTCTCTTGTTCTCCACCTCCTGCCTTGACATCTCCTTCTGTAAGACTCTTGTAAAGAAGTTCAGCACAGCTAGGCCAAATAAAGCACTCTGGCCACTCACTAACCTACATTTCAGACCACCTTCATAGCAGGCAATAGCTCTGGAAAAGGGGCTCTAGTTTACTTATCAAACCTTTTTTGGGAGGGAGTGATGGAAAGAGGAAAAAGAAATTACAGCAGTGTAAGCAACACGCTAGAGGAGGGAGAAGCAAAAGGAGAGGAAGCATTCAGTTTGATTTGTTGTCAACCCAAAATGCCTTGGCCACTGACTTGCCTTTAAGGTGGTGTGAGAGAGGTGAGACTAACAGTGCAGTCGATATGTCAAGAGGGTAAATCTGGGAAAAGCATTTATTTAAGACAATTGTGATCAAATATTCATCAACTTGCCCTCCCACCATCCCACTACAGCTTCTTTCTTGCTTTTCTCAGCTGGAAAAGACTTCATAGTGAAAGAAGGAGCAGCACTTAAATGCTTATTTATGTTGTCATTTCTAGGCATTTTATCAGGTCTCTAATAAAATAGATTTTCTCTCAAGAGGTACATATTTTCTGAGCCAGAGGGGGAGAGCACTACAGATTGCTGAAAAGTCTGCCCACATTCAATACATTTGTTGCATTATTAATGATGATAAAAGCAAAAGGTTATAAACATTTTCTTTTCTAAATACTAATTGCAGCTGACCTTAGCTTGAAAAAAAAAAAAAAACAAACAAACAAGATCAGACAGGGGAGTGTGGTGAGGCAGGAGAAGCACAAACAAACTCATTGAGTCCAAAATGTAACTGTCAAGGCAAAACTTCTTTCTTGACAGTCCCCTATGCTTTCACATATATCATTTCTAGAAGCACTGCCAGAGCCAAACCATTTGAGACTAGAATTATAGCAGAGATTAGCGGGATTCTGTTCTAAGAATATCTTTATGGTGATCACTTGTCACTTGTCATTACAAATAAATCCTACTGGTCTTCTTCCCTCAGTCTCATCCTTGGCTTACTTACACTTGAGAAATCATTCTTCTTGTCCCCTCTTTTCCAGCAAACAAAATTCATGTTGCTTCTTTGAATGGCTTCTGGTTTATCCTGACTCAATACAGCCATAGTGGAGGGGGATAGATGCAGGAATTTTTCATACTTATTTTTCATCCAGGTGCTGTTAAAATGTGTTTTCGTAGTTATTGTCAGAACACTGGACAATTCTGTGGTATCACTTGGGACAGCAGTGTGTACACAAAGGTTAGGCAGGTTACCTTATATCCAGTTGCCTCAAATAGAATGAGGAATATTGTGGGCGTTTGATTTGGTTTGGTTTTTTTGTGTGCGTGGGTTTTTTTTTTTTTTTGGTTTTTTTTTTGAGGGTTTGTTTGTTTGTTTGTTTTTTGGTTGATTGGGGGTTTTGGGGTGTTTTTTGTGGGTTTGTTTGTTTGGTTTTCTTTGGTTTTTTGGGGAAAGGGTTGGTTTCATTTTTGGGGGAAAGGTTGGCTTTTTTGGGGGGGGTGTTGGGTTTTTGGGGTTGGTTTGGTTTTTGTTTGTTTGGTGATGGTTTTTTTTTCTGTGATTACATACCTCAACACATTGTTTCTGACGGACAGGTATGTGCACCCAGAGCATTCAGCCAAGGCAAAATTCCTGTTCCATATACAAACAGCAAGGTGTTGTCTGAGTAAAAGGGTAGAGAATGAGGGCATGAAGAAATAAAGCAGATTGGTCTTATTCCTGCATCCCTTCAGTGGGTCCAGAGTACGAGAACCCAAGCACCATGAGCCTTGCAGTGCTGTCCCATCTCCTCCTCTCACCTATAATACCATCCAGGCTCTGGACAGGGTGGTTAATAACTAGACTATCTGCTGGTGGTGCTGTTGTTCAGAGCAGCATGAGTCAAGTTCTGCTGGTTCAGTTCATCACAGCTGTAATGAAAGCCACTGAGTTTTTATGTGTGATGCTGAGAGCAGGCTGTGGCATCCTAAGCAACAGAAATGGAATTTAAAACAATTAAGGATGATATTGTATCATTATGTGAACAATTGTAGTTGTTCATCTGTGTGAACCCTTGGAAGGGTTCAGGGTTGAATAGAACTGCCCACAGACTTTTGTTGCTCTTTCTGGAGCTTAAAAAGAGACACTAGTGTTTTAGGGCTGGAGCTTAGGCTGGTGTTTGGATATGATTTTAAAAAACTGAACACGTTCGTTAATGTGTTGGCTTTGTTTGCAACAGAATGCCTTATTTCTATTTATTATTTCATTCATTTATTATTTATATTACACTAACAGCTAGAGGCTTCTTTCTGCTAGGTGTCAGAGAGATTCTTTGTAGGAGGAAAGTTTGTATTCTAATACTCTGCCTGAGAGGCAGGAGTGTGTTCAAAGAAGTAGCAAATGAGTTGGAGAACTTGGGAAAGGACCCAGCTCTCCTGAGTCCTGGCTTCTTGACTTAACTAGTGACCCTCATAAACAGCTACATGAAAAAAAGCTATTGGTCTCGCTTTGTGTGAGGTCTTTAATTTAAACTGATTCTTAATTGGAGCCTTCCAATGCACCAAACAAACTTCCATCCAAACAGGCAGTGCTCTGGATGGAAGGATGGTCTTTCTGTAAGATAGCGTGCATCTGAAGAGGGCTGTGCTGCCTGAAGCCAGAGGCCTTTCAATGTTTCTGGAGCCTAAGCTGAT
Source organism: Dicaeum eximium (assembly GCA_013396995.1). NCBI lineage: Eukaryota > Metazoa > Chordata > Aves > Passeriformes > Dicaeidae > Dicaeum > Dicaeum eximium. The sequence continues at coordinate 374,669 of VWZP01007814.1, read as the reverse complement.
TTTTCACAGGCTCTCTATATGGCAGGAAATTGGAGCCCTTGCTTCATTTTTCTTCTTGCTACAACATATTGTCCACGTCACATGAGATATCAGGGGAATCTTCCTCAGATGTTCAAGTTAAAAAATAAGGCTTTTGATGGCCATGTGCCTCCCTTGGCTCTGGGTTTAAAAGCCTTCTGTCAGAAAGGGACCAAACCCTTGGGGATTAACATTTTCTTTCGTTAGGATAATTAAAGAACAGAATAAGCAGAACAGACAGACTTGTTCCTTTTAAGATGCAAATGAGGGATTCTCTGACTGGGGTTTTGGAGTCAGTTTCCCTTCGTTCTTATGCAAAGTAAAATACCAGTTTGAAACATAGTGGAATAGCCTTAGCATCTTGATTTAATGAGTTTTCTACCAGTGCTGGAACAGAGGTGATTGCCCCTTATCCTGCATACTTTTTCCACATGGCCATTTCATTGATTGTGGCCTCCTATGTAGGATTCTGGTGTGGACTGTGAAAAATAAGATGCTCTTTGGAGCCTTGGGCTCTTCTCTACAGAGACCAACTGTAATCCAGGCAGCCCATTTGAGACCTGTGTTTTCCTCTGGATTAAGCTAATGACTGCTGGCCATTTGCTACACAGCTTGGTATTTTCTGACATGGACTGAAAGCTGCCATCATCTCACGAGGGTAGATCCTGTCACTGAGATTGTAAAGCATTTGCTGGGGTGGGATGTGGTTTTCACATAGGCAGCGTGCTGCTATACAGTGGCTACAGTCATGCAGGAAATATCTCGTGGCACAAATTTCCGTGGTGACATGACACTGCTTCCTGGGTTCTAGGAGCACCCTGCCCTGTAGAAGGGTTCCTTACTTCTCCCTCTATGCCTCAGCAAAGATCAGGACTGATTCCTGATGTTCTCACCTCCAGGGAGCAGGCAGCTGCCAGTGCACTCAGACAGATCTGTGCTAGGAAAAGCTGAGTAGCAGTGGCTACAGTGGATCATAAAAGCATGAGACCTGCTTGTGAGCCTTAGAAACTGTGGTACATTTGCTGAAGTAGGTATGGTAATGAACAGACTTGCAATTGTGTTTTCAGAGGAGTGTTTTTGACACCTTGTTTAATCTATGTGGTATTCTTGTCCTTTGCCAATGCAGCAACTTCTTACATTTCCCTAATGTTCTGGCATGTCTGCACACTTATTCGTGCCATTATTTCTGGCATCAGCCTACTTTTTTTCCCCCTTCAGTTAGGACAAATAAACATCAAAGAGATGCCTTTTCCTCAGGGACGTCACTGAACTAATTTCTGATGGACAGGGTGATTTTTCTTATTACTTATTTATTAATTTTCTCGGAGAAGATCTAGGCCCTTCCAAAAACACTGCTTGGTTTATTCCCAGTGCGCTGGGGCTGTGTGCACACTCCGGCACCACTCCACACATGCATGTGGTGTCTTTGTGTCTGACACAGTCAGCTCTCATTCAAGTGGTGGACTTGCTCTTCTCTGCTTGCTGTGGTGTCAATACTTTTGCCTCTGCCCCTGGGACAGGTGCCAGAAGCCATGTGCAGAGAGGCAGCAATTCCACGGAGACTGCACAGAGCGCAATCCTAAGTAAATAACAAAGTCATTGCAGCATACTGGCCTTCACCTCTTTTTGTAAACATTCAGGTATTAAATATAAATTGATGTTTCAAGGATGTATGTTTCCTCAGGGATTCCTGTTTACTTCATCATTGTTAAAAGGAAGTTTGTTCCCTTGGGGACTGGAAACCAAGAAAGATCATCTCTTTTTTGCTCCCTCTCTCGCTTCCTTACTTAGGATCATAGAATGGTAGAGAATAGAGTAGAATCATTAAGGTTGGAAAAGACCTCAAAGATCATCGAGTCTAACCTTTGGCCAAATACCAGCATCCACTAAACCATAGCACTATGCCATGTGCAGTTCTTCCTGGAACACTTTCAGGGATGGTGATTCCACTGCTTTCCTGGAAAGCCCATTCCAGTGCTTAACTACCCTTTCAGTGAAGAAATTCTTCCTGATGTCCAACCTGAACCTCCCCTGACACAACTTGAGGCCATTTCCTCTTGTCCTGTCAACTTTTCCCTTCCTTTTTCTTACTTCCTTCACCAAGCAGTAACAGTGCAATGAGCCTTTCCAAGCAGGAGTGCCCTCATATACACAACACCAGTAAAATCTTAAGCATGCTATAAACCTCAGTAGCTGTCTTCTTCACACAAGAGCTTTGCCTGACTCTGAAACAAGTTTCTTTAAGTCACATCACTCACCTGGGTATCTACCCTGCTCCTAGAGCTTGATGACAGCCAGTTCACCAGGGGACAAAGGCTGAGATGAGGGCTTAAAGGTCCATGTTCTGACACAGTTGTGCAGTAGCCCAGTTGTTTGTTTTCACTAGCTTCACTTAATTGCTTCAGACTAAAAATTTGCTATGCTGTTCTTCAGTAATTTTGCAAATTATATAATGTAGCTGGAGATATCACCTTCTCATTGGGTGGTTTATTTTTATATGGGAAGTTGCCTTACAGAAGAAGCAAGCCATCATTGGCTGAACTGCAAGTGTAAGATTATTGCTGAATATATTATCTTAATTACATCACACGGGTGTCACATTCACTGCAAACTACTGATGAGATAACCCTAAACCACACCAGCTGTCAGCAAGAGGAAAAGAGATAGGTTAGGGATGCATTTAATTTTTGTACACTTGGCTATTTTGCATAAACAAGCCATTGCATCAGTATCAGTTTGAAAAACATGCAGACTAATTATGAGCAACTCTCTTTTTTTTTTTTTTAAAGAAAAAAATGTCTCTTATGGAATCCAGGATGTAACACACCACTTGTATTTTTTTTCAGTATGGAGCTTGCAGGTACTCCACGCATAGCTTCTTACAGCAGGAAGCAGGCAGAACCAGCAGCTGTAGCATGCTCTGGTCCCAGATGGATGAAGCACATATACCACAGTACAAAAGCTGTGTCACCAGGAAAGTGATCAAAGCTTACTATTTATAACTATTGCATTCGTAGTCTCCTTCTGCCTTAAATCCAGGAGCACAGCTCTTCCCTGTCCCAGCTGCTTCCAGGAGAAGGTGCTCTTAGGAGCTGTAGAAAATCACTAGCACCCAGAGCCACTTCATCCAGTCACCGTCTAAAATCTTCCATTTTTTAGCTTGTGCGGTGTTGCCAAATGCACAGCAGTTCTTACAAATGGGATTTGGCAAAATAAATGAGCTGAAACTCTGCAAGGAGATTATTCCTCATAGCAGAAGCCTGAGCTGCCACAGTGTTTGTCATTTGTAGTGCTTTTGTTATCAGTTCCATCACCAAAGCCAGTGCACGTGTCATGCGTGTGGTAAAAATCAGACCACTGGCCTGGGGACTTTCCCTTCTGCTTTTGCAGCTAAGAGGAGAGGTTGGGGTGTGTGAAAATGGTTCACACTTGCACTCTTTGGGCACAGACGCTGCAGTTCATGGGTGAAGTACTTGTTTATTTCGCATTTGTTTTAGCTTAAGGGTGTGAGCTTTTTTCTCACTTCTCTGCTCTGGTGGATAAGAGTGTGGTTGTTCCATCTCCTCCCACTCTCCCCACACCTCTCCTTTATTTGCCTTCTCTTCTTACTGTTGCATTGGTCTTTCTGGAAGGAAGAGAAATAGAATAGTTGAGTGAAAAGGAGGAGTGAAAGATGAGAGAGCTGGAAACTAATGGAGGACAGGCTGAATGACAGATAACCTGTCTGCCTTTCTTACATATTTCTTCTGCAACTGTTTCCAGTCACGCTCATGTACTTTCTCTCACTCACTCATACAAAAACATACACAAACTGTCATCTAAACTTTCATTTTCCCACCCCTATCCTTTTTCCTCTTCCTTCTCTTCCTCATACTCATTAATTTCCTCTGTTGAATATATTCAAGGGGAGATATAAAAACACTTGAGATTCATTATGATATGGGAAGGTAGAGGCCAACAGTAAAGGGAGTTGGTTTTGAGGAGGAAAGGTAATTCAGACATGAGAAACCTTGGAAACACCGTTATTTCTGGACCCTCCTGAGGCTAAGTTCAAATCTTCATATGAGAAGGAACAGGCCTATGGCTGCTGTTCCTCACAGCGACTTTCCCACATGCTGCTCTAAAGTCTAGGTAATTTCAGTGGGATCAATATCCTAGGCACGGTACTGCACCAAGAAAAAGCCCTGGGAGTGGTCACCTTTGCTTCAGGAGGTCACCACGACCATAAGGGAAAAAGACAGTATTGCAGAAGAGGGAGCAGTTAAAGTTGCCTATAATTTTGGATGACTTGGTCTGCTCAGCATTTGAGAGTGGCAGGACTTGGATTTTCAGAATTCAGGTCCAGGGCACCTTAGATTGGCCCCGCGAAGATGACCTCATCTCTTGTAACATTGCTTCTTTTCCAGTGCAGATACCCAATGGAGACTAGGAGCAGTAGAGAGAACTGTATTTTTGTGACTTTTGTAACCCCATCTTGCCTTCCACCAGCTCTCTCTTCCTTTCAAACTGCTGTTTTGAACAAGGAAAAATGAACGAAAAAAACTGCAAAAGGGATGTGCACACAGATGTTTTTATCTTCACTTCCAAGGGAGGCCTGCCCTTTGTCCCCTTTTCCAAATAACCAAAATCCATCAGATAACCTCTTAAGACCAAGCCTAAGGCAAAATCAATCTCCAAAGGAAATAGCAATTGCTGTTGCTCAGACAGCAAGCAGAACGTGAAATCCATATTGGCTTATTAAAAGCACAGGCTTTGACTTGCTCATCTCTGATGATGACAAGCAGCAATTAATTTTATTGCATGCACACATGGACACACGTGGGTAAAATACAGACTGTTTTAAAGGCAGAGGTTTCCTGGGGCTGCTTGTAGTGATTCTCATCACTCCATCACTGAGGGTGAGTGAATCCTCCTCCTTGAGCAATATCCTGTGTCAGCAATTGAATGAAGTGCTCTGATTTATCTGTTTCCCTCTGGATTTTATTATCTGTTCTGTTTCCTTGCAAGGGCTGGATTTGAAGGGGAAGTGTACGGAGGTTAGACAAGCAAGTAGTGTGTACATACCAGCTGGAGCTCTGATGTACAGCCACAGGTTTTTAGAAGTCAGTGGGATAATGGCACCCAATTGGTCCCTGAAAAGAAGGATGCTTTGAGCAGAGAGTTTTTTTCTGGGTAGGCTGGAAGGCTCCTAATTACTAGAAATCAAGAGGAGAGTCAGGCAGGAGATGGAAACCTCACAGTGGGGAGACAGCTCAGTAGAAAATGGCTGTTGAGCAGGCAAACTTTCTCAGTTCTCAATAAATGTAGAAAATTATTATTGTCACACTTTTTCCTTCTCCTTATCTTGCTTCTCTGTGGAAAGAAAAACAAGCTCTGCCTCTCACCTCCAGTCACTCTGGGGTCACTGCAGTCATGTAGGGCACCCTCCCTCTGCTTCTGCTTCAGTGCCTTATGCTGGCACCCAGCACACCCCACAAAGTAACCTGGGACAGTTTAATGAGCTGACAGTGGCTTTCTTTAATTACATTTCTTGCTTTAAGTTTATCCTCCCCCTTTCCCTGCTCCACCCCCAAGCCCATTCCCCAAGTACATCTGTGATCAATCCAGCTGCATGAGCTGGTTATGTAGAGACCTGCTTTGAGCTGTTTCATAACCTGGAGAGAACCAGAAACCAGGACACTTTGTACTCATCCTGTGATAGGTGATTCCTTAGGAACACAAATTGAAGGGGAAGGCAAAGTGAATTAACTCTCTGATAGGACTGGGGACCAGTCAGCTACTTTCTTGACAAATCTGCCTTGTCTGTGGGTTTTTCTATTTGTCACTGTGAGGATTTCCTCTCTTTTGTAATTTCTCTCCTGTGGCTCAAGCAAAGGTTTGGGAACTGAAAACTCTGTCTTTTCCCTAGATCCCTCAGAATTTCATGGAGTTAGCAATTTATTCAGGTCAAAACAGACTTGTGTGATCATCTTGTGTCACTTGCACAGGAACTGCTTTGTCTTTCAAATACCTGGCTTTGAGGACTTCATTTCTTTCTGTGCTCTTGACTCAACATGTGATGCTGGGATGCTTCTTATTTTCTTTCACAATGCAGTGCTGTTGGCACCCTAGTAAGACCAACATCTCATGAAGGAGGAGAGGGGCAGGTAGGGGAAAGCAAGAAGGCACCTGTGTTATGTTTGGTTTCTAGCAGATCTGATCAGAGCTTTTTGTGACTACAGTGTCACTTCCAGGTTTGTTTTTTTTTACTTTCCCACCTCCTCCCCGTAGCTCTATATACTGCTGCTGATCTGCTCAATTATTGAGAATGTGTCACTGTCTTTTAAAAGAACCCCTTGCAATTGTGGCTACAGTTACTGCCATTGTACTTAGGCCTGTAGATCTATAGGGCAGGGCTGGACCTGACACCTTTTTACCTGCAGTAGTTTGAGGACAGCCCCATCTTGCCAAGTTCCTCCAGAACTTTGCTTTTGGTTGAATTCTCCATTTGGTGTCTCGACATGGGGAGTAGCCACTTTATGAGAAGGGACAGGCCAGTTTGAGCTAGTGGAAGAAGAAAGCAAAATATGCTACTTGTTCTTTGGAAAACTCTGAGAAAGGGAGGAGGGAGACAAGTATAAAAAAACCTATCAAATCCTTGCCTACTCTTACCATGAAGAGCAGCTCAGTCTTAGCTCTCTGTGAACTCTGATCACATCTCCAAAACGTGTATGGAAAGCAATGCTTAGGGAGGAGCATGTAGATTTGGGGTCGGGAGACAGGAGAAACATATGAATTCTGTTACAAACACTGTGCAGGAAAAATCCCTGCAGCTGGAGCTCAAATCACATCTGTACAATATGAACAGCTCTATCACTAGCACTTAGTCTGTAGGCTGTTGTTTAACACCTCTGTTCTAGAGGAATTCCATTCCCCTAATCCCTGTTTTATGGATGAAATAAGGAATGGACCTGTGAATCAGGGTCAGCAACTTAGACAGAAATACAAAATTTATCTTAGGGTTTACAATACATTCATATAATGCCTGTGCACTTAATATTCTAGATGACAAAATGGAAGTTTTATTTCACCGTTAGGATGGTAAGCTGTAGAGGTCTGGCCTGACATTTTTCTTGTGGAAATGAATGTGCCTGATAATTTTCCAGCAATTCTTGCTATACACTGCTGCTGCCATGACTAACTTTCCACTAAGTTTGTGCACAGGTGATTTTATGCCGCTTGTTTGGGATTTTTCCATGCCTTCTTGCTGCTACTCCAAAGATGATATCCTTACAAGATCCTTTATTTGTAGGATATTATAGTTATAAGGAACAGGTATGTTAATGTAGAATAAATCTGGCTTTTACTGCTTAAAGCCTTTGTTGCCCCAGGAGGTCATCAAGTCAATTATTATAAAAGGATTTAAAAAAGAGCCTGGATAATTTTATGACCATTTGTAATTATGTGTTAAGATAGGGGTAATCAAATCTTATGCTTTGTGGCAGATGATAACCACAGGGACTATCAAATGGCTCATTTTCTCTCTCATGCACCACTTGACCATTAGGGTGGAGTTTTCATCTTCCTCTAGACTTTAAATTAATTGCTGCTGAGCATAGGAGACTGAAGGCCCTTAACTTTCTGATCTCTTTGGCAGGTTGAACGCTCCTGGATTGTGTCTTTCAGCTTTGGGTCTGTTTTCTGGGCAATGGTCAGGAGAGAGGGGTCCAGTAAAAACCCAGAGTTAGCATGAGGTGACAGGAACAATTCCAGGTACCCTGTGCTTCTCATGACTGAAAAAGCTCATGTCTGAATTTCTGGTTGTGGGGGTTGCAAAGTGTGGGCAGTAGAGTATCATCACATCCATGCGGCTTGTGTTGCCTGGCTACAGCAGCACAACCAGGGCAGCTTCTGTGCTACTGGCCTCTAGCCAGTATCTGCATAAGCAGTGGCTCCAGGTAAATTGGATTTTAGGTAAGAAATTGTCTTCTTTTTTTCCAGGCTTCAGCTGAAGTGCTTGTGTTGGCTCATCTTTAAGATGTACATTGGACAGGGGAAGCCGGGCCAAGGGAGTTTTTGGAATTTTTTCGTTCTATGGCTTTGCTGTGCTGGTTCCATTATGATCCATGCCTCTCTGCTCCATTTGTTTCATAACATGGTGAAAATAGATGAAACATTTCACTGGATAATGAATTATGGCCTTGGAGGTCCCACAAACCACTTGTGAGTGTGAAGAAAGTAATGTTCTTGCCAGCAGCTGCTCTGGCTTATGCAGTTCCTTGTGCAGTTTCCTCATCAGCTTTCTGTATAAAACTGTAATTTCAGCTATGTCCAGTTTGAGTCACTGTTTGACAAACTGGTTTCCTTCTCTGATTTTTTTAACCTTTTTTTTGCAGGTAGCTAGAGATCAAAATGCAATGTGTCTCGGACAGAGTATGGATGAATAAAATAAAGCCAGCTAGAGTTTTTATCTAAACACACTATTTTTAGTGTTCAGCATCTGAAAGACATTTGTGCAAATGCAGATATTTTGGGGAATTGGCCACTTCTTGGGATAGATGTGGTGGTGGCTTGTACACAGCAATATTAACCAATATTATTGTTGTGGGGTGACAAAGTTTTAAAACTCTCTGTTGAGTAAAGGAATATGGAAATGGCATTTCTCCATTTTATTCAAGCTAGAAGACTGCAAATATCTCTGCAACTTTTTGCAAGAGCTTTTTCAGGCCTCTTGCTACAGTCAATAGGGCTCTGAATTGGCAAATCTGAACTGGCTCTGAAATGCTGTTTTGTAATGTGATGCTGCCCATCTCTTACCAATGGGAATCTTAAATACTCGATGGAAAGAAATGAGATCAAAAGGAGAAAAACTGCAGGATGGTTGGCAAAGGAGAATAAGAGATGCTGTCAGGAGAGGAACTGAACTGAGAAGGAGTAAATGAGGCAGATAGATGCAAGGAGCCTGTTCAAAAGGCAGGACACACAGAGGAGAGGCTTTCAGAGCAAAGCGATGAAAGGGCTACCATGCAGGACGCTGCACAGTGAGGAGAGCAGTGGTTAGATAATGTAAGAGCTGTCCATTTACATTTATGTCTTGTCATGCATTAGAACCCTCCCTTCACAACTGACATTCCCATTTGGCTCCCACCCGCTGCCCCTCCTCACCTTTCATGTGTCCTGCTGCTACCTCCCAACTACTCATGCTTCAGGGCTTGGAAGGGAAGCTACTGATAATTCTCCCCAGCGGTCATAGGCTAGTCCTGGTAAGGATTAGGTGATCCCATGATGCTTCAAGATGGCCTTTTTTCCACTTATAGTAAAGAGGCAGTTTAGTTTTCCTGAAAAACACGGCATCCTCCCTCGACTCAGCTCAGCCAGCTTGGTGCCTCTGCACCTATTCACTCAATATACCTACGGTGATGTTCGCCGTTCTTCCACAAATTGGGCATAGGAGTCCTCCGGTCACAGGACTGTATGTTTTAGTGAGCTTGGTCTTCTCATTATCTGCCGTAACTGGGGGAAAACCGTAACTTCATGGGACAGAAACTGTCAAAACTGGTTCTCTGATATGCCCATAACTGCAAGAATTTGTAAATAGAGAGCACCAGAGCAGCAAAGCACTGATTGGAGCTCGCTGCAGAGTTTACCAACAGCCACTAATTGCCAGCTCTGTTTGGATGAATTGTAAATGGCCAAGATAATGCAAATTAGGAAGACACTCTCTTGGCAGAATTTTAGCAGCTTCTGGGAACTGGGGAAGTCATGCGGTTCCCTTTGTAACTGAGAGCAGAGCCCAATTTGCTGTGGCTTCTGCAATGCTTACTTAGGCTGGGAGTGAGTCAGTGGAGCCCAACTGGATCACATGCTATCCTCCAGGGGTTTGTTGCTAGTTAATCCCATACAGAACTGGGACATCTAGTTTTGGGGTTTTTTAAGTCTACTCATTTGTTGTTAAGCATTAAGAAAAAAAGGGAATAAAAAAGCTTGCAATAAATATCATGCCTGTCATTGATAAAGTTTGAAAATACTTTGTTAAAAGCTAGGGTTTTTACCTTTATGTACTGGGTTTTTTTTTTGTTTTTTTTTTCCTAGCAATACGTATTTTACATTGAAAAGCTTTCTGCCTGGGGGAATACTGGTACGGATATGGGATCAGCAGAGGAAAATACTTCAGAGATTCCATTGTCTTTATTCCCCATACACCCTGAAGTTTTTTTGAGCTACCTGATAAATTTATGAGTGCAATTGGAGTGGGGTATGCTCCTTGGAGAAGGGAGGAGGGGAAACACATCTCCCACTGCCTGGCCTCTTCCAAGTTTGTTATATGTACTGTCATGGAGAGAGCCCAGGCCCCATACATATGTGCTTAGGGCAACAGGGGGTCTGCAGACTTGAGCAGGCTGTGGTGTTGGTGGTCTGGTTTGGCAAGCTGTGTTTGAGGGTAGGGCATTTCCCTTATTTTTTCTGCTCCTTGCAGCCGTGTAATTTGGGGGATTATGGGAAGGAAGGTGGTTAGTCTGTACTGGGTGAGGAATGAACAGAAGTCAAAGTTAAGGGCTGCTGGGTCACTGCTCAGGCAGGGTGGAGTTAGTCTGTGCTTTGTTCAGCAACACAGCCTCAGCAGAACACACAGAACAACTTCCATTTAGGAAGGGATCCAGGTCCATGAGAAGCATTTGGCATCTCTCATGGCTGGTGATTGTCTGGTGCATATCAGGGGAGTGGATATTGCTGAACTTGACAAATACTAAGCTGGAAATAGTCAGAAACATCTTGAAATCTGCTGGGATGATTCTCTTGGTTTGAAACTTCCTAGGCAATGTGTGAATACCTCTTGGTCCATTAACAAAAGTTTACTACATGGATATGAAGGGAGATCTCAGGGTACCTTCCATGCCATCCCTCTCAAAGAGTAGAACTGGGGGAGAAAACGGGCAAAGCATCTACCCCTGGCTTCTGTAATTAGCCTTCTGTTGCACATCCTCTGATAATTCATGCTTTCAGGAATTAACTTGCTGAGAGTTTGCCCACCAGAATATTCAGGGAAAGGAGTCACACCTGGGGCATAAGCATAGCCAAAGCCCAGGTGGTTTTAAAACTAAAAAAATAATTTATGGAAAGTGAGTGTTTTTTGCTATGTAGTCAGCTTTTGGGGGGAAAAAAAAACCTTCTTGGGAGGACATGTGTACATAGGATCCCTGTGTTTACAGTGGATAGAGTGAGCACACTTGTTAGACTTGCAAGGAGTGAAATTCCTGAGACTGGTGGTGTAATTATTTTGAATTTAGCTTGTTCAGAGTCAACACTTGAAAGAAAATGAGAAAAGCCTGGAGCTGTGAAGGACTTTGATTTCAGAAGTGGAGAAGAGTGGATGCCTATTGTGCAAGAATCCAGAGGCTCAAACCTTCCATGTCTCCTCTTCTGCTCAGTCTCTAAGTGCTGCACTTATGTTAAGCAATCCCCATCCACAATGAAAGCCAGTGCACTTTATTTAATAACTGTGTCACAGGGCTCCTCTGAGAGTGGGAGTGCCAGAACTGGTTGGCTTTTTAATGGGGCCTGTCAAGGGAATTGGTTAAAGATGGGGAAATGAGGTTCACTCTTCTCCGGTTTTAACATCCCAGCTCTGGAGTAGAGGGTGGGTTTTGTTAAGTGCACTTTGTGGGTCTTTCTCTTCTGTAACAGCCGACTACTTAATGCAAAATGCAGCTCCTCAGCCTTACCACAGCCAGGGAAAGTGCTGTGTTACAAAAGCGCTGTGGGAGCGGAGAGAACGGGGAGGACATCGCGCGTGTTTATTTGCTCCCATTACGCCAGAGCTGCTGTGAACACAGATCGAAGCTTTTCTTCCAAACGGCCCCTTGGCACAGGTTATTTGCACATAAATGGCCGCAGGTGATTTATTTATTCGGCACAGCTGGGTTCTGCAAAAGAAACTGGGCTATACCTGCCAATAGGTTAATACTCCTCCCTGCAGCGCTGGGCAGGCATGCGGAATTTGCTCTGCTGCAAGAGACAAAGACTGTGGCTGAAATTTTCGAGGCTGTGGGATAATTTTATAGCTGTACTGTCCTCTTGGCTTGCTTGTTTGCTTTGCTCTTTGACTGTGGTGCAAAATAGAGTATGGGGCCTTGAAGGAGGGAAAAATAGAAAGGTTGTGTTGTATAACCGGGCTAGTGTGTTGCCCTGTTGAAGAGAAAGAAGAGCCTGCATGTGAGGGAGCAACAGAAACAGACTGCTGTGGGATTGCTCAGTGCATAGAACTGGCAATCCAGTCACTCACTGTTGAATGCCACATGGCCATGGAAAAGTTATTCCTTATCATGAGGTATTTTAAATCTGCATCAGATTTAGCTACATAGGTAGCCAGCTCTAGATCTTGGTGACTGAGTTTTATTCCTTGAATGCCGCTCATACTGATTATGTGTCCTTTAGGGCTCCTAAGTGTCCACCATTCTGTAGCCAGACATCACGGTCTGTGTGTTTTCATAACCCATTAGAAAGAGTCAAGTTTATCCTAAAGACCAAATTCAAAAGTTCTGAAGTGTAGGGTAATGCATGTTTACCTCCAATGACTTCCAGGATGAAAAGGCCTTTCTGCACAAAGTATCTGAATTCTGAAAGCTGAATACCTAGGAGTTTTTGGGAGAGGATTATTGCAGGAAGGATTGTAGAGATTGGGTGGTTATATACCTCAGTGAGGTGAACTGAGGATGCTATGGAGACAAATTTATTTTAGAAACCACCTTGTAAAATGTGAGGTCCTCAGAGCATCGGTAGAGAAAGCGGTCTGAAAATCTCTCACATCTAACTTCAAAGGTGCTCAAAGACTTTCAAGTGCAAATGCTTAGAAGCTGAAACATCAGCTGAGAGCAGAGAAGGTGGCTTGTTTTCCTTCTCCTCCCTCTTTATTTCCCAAAGTGGAATTATCCACTTGGAGAGTTCCATGAAGATTTTCCACAATGAAAACCCGTCTCCATTGGGCAGTATATTTGCAGGAAAAGCCAAAAAGCCTGAACCCTGCAGCACTGGAACTCTACACCCCAAGGCACTTCTGTCTTTAGACTTCTCTCTTCAGTGAAAACCTTTTGTTCCTCTCTTTTGATCCATTGCCTCTGCACTGTGACTTATATAGAATTTTAAGAGAAGGAGGTTCTCCCCTTCATTCTCTGTTCTTCCCACACTCCTTCATATTTGGATGAACATCCTCTCATCAAAGAAGAAATACTAAATATTTAGGTAGCGGCTATCACTGCCCATGTGGAGTAAGGATGTGCAGTGTAGGATGGGATAATATGGTGGTTAGGACACAAACTGAAATTTGGAAGACCTGGGTCCATTTGTCTTTGTTAGTTCTTGGATGACTTTACTTTTTGGAACTTTATCTTGCTTTATGTGAAATGGGGATTTGTAACATTCTCTTAAATCAGAAGAAGGGTTGCAAACATATAAATGTTATTGAGTCTAGAATGCTGCGGACTGTATAAATGCATAAGAGTTTCAACCAGCAAAATTAGATAGTGAGGTTCTGCTCAAAGGGGCTGGAAGGTAATGGGGGATTAAGTTCTGTTCTGGATTCACACCCCTAAACCTTGTACATAAGTTGAAATTAGTCGGGAACATGACATCCAATTTCTAGAAAAACAGGAATATCATCCACAATAATGATACACGTAGGGCACTTAGGAAGTTAGCACATGTCGATTTTTAACAGATCTGAGGTTATTTAGTCTTTGTCTGCTACATTGTCTGCTACTGTCCTATAGTCTACTGTCTCTAGGAATCGGTGCCATTAGAAAAAAATTTTAGTGCCATTAGAAAAAAATAGGACAATTTCCCAAGCCTTTTCTATTCCTCTTATTTTTATGACAAAACCCCATCTACTTAGGGTTAGCTCTATTATAAAATTTTCCTTTTAACAAATTCAACATCACAAAAATGTCATGTGAAATGCTGCATTTTCATTATTGAATGATAAATCTAAATGTAGGAACTGGAGTTCTCAGTGGAAAAAATGTCTAATTTTTTTCTTTCACTTTTGTTATATCCCTGTTTCTACCCTTGGAAATAGCAATGTCCTTGTGTAAAATAAAACAGTTTCAACTTTCTTGAGTTGATAAGCTTTGATTCATATTAATTATTGGATGCAGGACTAAGATGTGAATGCATATAACATTCCTTAAATGAGTATGCTTTTGAACACTCAGATTACCTGGTCCGGAGAGGGTAGGAGTGATCATAGAACCATGGAATGGTTTGGGTTGGAAGGGAACCTCAAAGATCATCTTTTTTCAGTCCCCTGACATGGGCAGGTACACCTTCCATTAGACCAGGCTGCTCAAAGCCACATCCAACCTGGCTCTGAACACTTTTGGGGATGGGGCATCCAAACCTCTTCCAGTTTTCTCACCACTCTCATGGTAAGGAATTTCTTTCCAACATCTAATCTGCTCCCTTCAAGTACTGACAAGAGGCTATAAAGTCTCCCTGGAGCCTTTTCTTTCCAGGCACAGCAGCCCCAACTCTATCAGCGTGTCTTCATAGGAGAGGTGTTCCAGCCCTCTGACCACCTTTTGTTTCCTTCCTCCAGACTCGCTTCAACAGGTTCATATCCTCCTCACATTGAGGGCCTCAGAGTGGGACAGTTTTCAAGGCCAGTTCTCATGAGAGAGTATTAGAGTGACAGGCAGAAGGATCCCCTCCCTCGTCCTGCTGGCTGTGCTTCTTTTGATGCAGACCAGGATACTGTTGGATTTCTGGCCCACACAAGCATGTTGCCAGTCATGATGAGCTTCTTGTCCACCAGGACTGAGTCTTTTTGCTCAGGGCTGGTCTAAATCCATTCTCTGCCTAGCCTGTATTTGTGCTTGGGGTTTTCCCAGCCTAGGTGCAGCACCTTGCACTCAGCCTTGTTGAACTTCATGAGGTTTGTGTGGGCCCACCCCTCAAGTGTGTCAAGGTGCCACTGGATGGGGATCCTTAGGAGCCAGTCTTAAATGAGCAATATGGACAGATTTAGAGCACTGCCTCTAACACCCAAGTGTTAGGTGAGGCAGAGGGGGAGTATCTTGCATGCAGATTTAGCCAGGTCATATCTGTGAAGGAAGCTCTGAACATCTGCCAGTTTAAAATGGTTATACATGTGCTTTGTTGCAGTAAATAGGTGTTTCAATAATGTGTGAGCATAAAAATCACCAATAGAATCACCTTAGGTGCCAAATGGTTTTGGAGCAGAAGCCAGGTGGAAGTTTTACAACTGCTATGAGCACCTACATGTTCAAGGTCTGTTTAGGGATTTAGCAACTGGCTTCCCAGGAATGATCACTTTACTCTGCCTGCCAGAGATGTCATGAGGATTATTGCATGATAGCTGGGACACCAGAGGTTGGAGGTGCTTGTGCTCACCAACAAAAATTACATGAGGTTGGCTCCTTAGGGATGTCTGAAAAGATTAAGCTGGAGATTCATTTTTTGAGGGAAAGCAAAGCAGAAAACCTGTTAGTTCTTTGCAGTAGGCCATTGCTGGTCTTAATAATGCATTTGAGTTCATGAGATGAAGAGAATGTTGTTCATGGCATGTCTTGGAGGTAACTATGTAGGATTTGAAACTGAAGCATTTTATGCAGTACCAGATGAAGAAATATTATGCTTCTGCAAGGGATGTGTGTGAGGCAGCATGAGATGAGAAACACTGCTGAGAAAAGTGCACAGGACAAGCTGTAACGGGGCAGCAGTGAAGCTTTGCAAGGTTCTCTCAGCTTTTGCATTTCATTCAAGCCTGAAAACCTCTAAAGGTCAAGACAAATTGTGTATTTCCCCAGAATTACAGGGTAGGCTGTGTTCCTGATGTCTCAGGGTTTTTACATTTTTTTCTGTTTGCTTCTCTTCCTCTCCTTGTTCATGCATGTGGGTTTTGCAGGTTGCTGGGAATCAGGGGAATAAAAAAGTTTTACTGTTAAGGAAAAAACAGCCAATGCCCCTCGCATATGCACAGCTCGTGCACATACTTGCTGCATTTGACAGCAAAATCAATTAATCATTAGGAATCTCCTCTTGGTATCAGCACAGAAAGGTTTCTACTCTGCAGAAGGTAAAAAACACACAGAAAAAGGCAAAAAGCAAAACCATTTTTCCTTTTATTTTTCTCTTTCCTGTTTCCCTTTCCCTGCACACAGGCACATGCTCACACCTGCAGATGTTGACACAGCAGTTTAGCTAGCCAGAGCTGCCAGTCAGTGCAAACATTGTGGGAAGGCAGTAAATATCACCCTGTGGAATAAATGGCCCCCATGAGTCTCACTTGGGAGGATTATACTTTATAGGTCTCCTCTCTTCTGCCCCTTGTTCTTTCTTCTCTCTTGAGATTGTGTCTATGGGGCTCCCCTTTCACTTCCCAAGAGATTGAGTTCCCTTTGCTACCCCCTGCTTCTTTCAGGGAAGGAGAGCCCACAGAAAGACAGCTCTCTGAAAATTTAACCAACATGTTTTCTCCATTGATGGAGAGTGTGAGTCTCTTCTGTAATTTCTGGGATACTCATTCCCAGTGCCCATGTTTGCTTCTGATTTAATGCAGTGCTGAGAATGAGCTGTGTTCCCAAGCTGCTGTGAGGAAGAAAGGGCAAATATGTCATTTCTGCTAGCTGAAATCTTCAAGGCAACAGAAGAGATCAAGCAGAAAGCAGAAGGGACTCTATATTAGGTGACCTGGTAGTCACAGGATTTTCATTTGTTTGCAGAGGAAACCTGTGGATATGTGGGTATGCTGTACAAAGAACAGAAATTTATGGTTGTGGTACTCTGATCCTGTACATTGCTATTACAGGTCCAGTAGAGGGTGACCTTGGTCAAACATGATTACCCATACCTGGCCACTCAGAATTTCCTGCTGGAAGTGTGCATGGCCTGACACTTCTTCCTGCTGCACCAAAGACCCATTTCATGCAATCTCACTTCTTGTAAGCACTGGTAAATGGATCCCTCCCTGACAATCCTCAGCAGGCACAAAGAAAATAGGTTCTAGCTTTTCTGTCTCTTTTAAGCAGAACACAAGGTCATGCACAGGGGCAATAAAGAATTTTAATATGGAAAGGTTAGGTAAAAAAGGTGACTTGATCCACACAGAGAGACCTGTCTTTGCTCTGTAAGTAAAATTCCCATTTACAGCAGTTCCACAGTGTTTCTTACCCACACCCCACTCTGCCATCATTAACTCTTCAGCCCAAGTATTGGGGGCCAGAGCCCTTCTCATATTTGTCCAGGCAGTTATGGGCATATATTTCTGCATCCCAGCTCAGGAGACAATATTGTCCTTTGGGATAAAAGATAAAAGAGAGCACAGCTTTCCCACTCCCTGCCACACCCTTGCCCCCTCCCTTTACTCTCTGTATCCTTAGTGCCATAACATCCATTAGTTTATTAAAATGAATGAAAACTCCAGTTACTCCCCATCTTTGGTATGTTTTTATGTTCAAGACCCCATTAAAAAAAAAAGTGAAATAAAATTAAGAAGGTGTTGATATTAGCATTAAAATTCCATGGCAATAACTGCAGCATGTTTGAGCTGGAAATTATTTGCTTTCTCTAATCCTCAAAATAAGCCAAATAAACCTAAACCGCCTCACTGCAAAGGTGACTCTCACTTTTTTTGTCTGTTTAGAGTTGGCTCTGATGATCCTGAATATTTTTCCGTGACTGAAAGGAAATAAAATTCAGCCTTCTGTGACTGCAGCTCTGAAAAGGCTTGGTTTATTTTAGCTGGTTGCAGTGACTCTAGAAGCTGTGTAAGGAAAAGACACTATGGCTGGAAATATAAAAGAGAATTAAGAAAGACGAGGCACAAGTCTGCTTCTGACTTAGTGAGGGACACCAGTCAAGTTATGAGAACTTGAATTTTTCCCTTCTGTTAAAGCCCGACTGACAGGCATGCTGCACAAATACACTCTGCTGTGGCTTTTCCACTCTGGCAAGAGTCTGCAGCTGAGGGTAGTGTTAACAAAGAAGTAGGGTTTGGCACCTTGGCTTAGGAGTCAACGCTATGGAAACCCCCACGGAGAATTTAAAAGCAGCTTGAGGTAACACTAGCCTTTGAGTTCATTCAAACTCTACCGTCTGGCCCCTAATGACAAACAAACGGAGCCCAAGAGTGATAGTGTTCCTTCCAGCTGCACCCTGTCTCACCTCCCGTGCTCCCCTTAGCCTGGGATTTCAGGAGGAATTCACTGATGTTGGATTCGACTCTGCAGCTGCTGAAAGTATCTCTGCAATGAAGCCTCCTCCAGCTGAGGGCATTTGGCAACTCACTGCCCTGCCAGCATGGCTTACTGTTTTTCAAGAAGAGTTTTAGAGAGAGATATTGATTTTTCAAGTCAATGCTACAATGAAAATACTTGGTTTTGTTCTCAGTCTAGTTGGTTTTGTCTTTCTAAATATTATGGTCTCCTGAGAAATCATCTCTATTTGAATTTCAGGAAAGATTTATTTTTTATTTTCTGCAAGTCCAAAATGTACATTTTTATAAATCAGTAAAGGAAGTGCTTGATCTCTGTTCTGCTTGGTCCTCTGTAAAATCGTGTACTCTGATTTAATACAAGAGTTGTCTGTCACTGACAATGGATGACTCCACCTAACAGAACTGTTGACGCACAAAAGTTATTTCCATCACATCTACAAGCTAGAGAACGTGTTTTGCAGATGCAATTAGTTTGAAACAAACCCTGTGTATCCTGTAGAAAAAAATTAGGACACAGCAAATCCAGGTGAAACAGAATGGCAGTTCAGCCTCTTTGTCTGTCAGAATTGCACACAGAGCAGATTTGTTCAGAAATAAGACACTGGGACTGCTCCACCCCCAGAATTGCAAAGCCAACTACACAGTGCAGGGGTGCTGTGGAATCACATTGGACTGGAGAGGTAATTTCACCTCAAATGCCCAATTACACAATCACAGAATACACTGAGTTGGAAGGGACCCACAAGGATTATTGAGTCCAGCTCCCTGCACTGCACAGAACTGTCCCTAAGAGTCACACCATGTACCCAATCTAGTGAATAGCTGTTGTGAATGACATTGCCAGTGCCTTTAGCTATAATAACCTCTTAAAAGGCATCCAAAATCTGTGTGGAGAGGAGTGTCTTAGTGTCAGTCACCCTGTTAATTACCTGTACTGGTGCTAGGAGGAGGAAGGAAGGGAGGTGAGCTCTGATCTGTCAGGGCTGAGGTAGGTACCATTCCCTTCGCTGTAATTTTGGCTTATCAGATGTACATTGCTTGACACCTGAGCCTTGGTGAAGGACAGAAGGAACACATTTGATGTGCTTTCTCTATTCAGTGGCCTGTAGGAGAGCACAGATGATGGGATTGCTTCGCCCTCAGTAGCACCTTGTATTAGTACGTTTGCATTACCACTTCAGGAAGAAGGACAGGCAGGTGCCAGGACCCCTGTATGCCAGGCAGTGTGTAGGCACAGTGTGAGGGAGGTGGCTCACATCTTGCAGAGCTTCAGGGCTGTTTCTCGTAAAGTCTATGGCACTGATTTTTTTTTTCCCCCATCCTCTCAGGGGTGGGACAAAGGCCTGATCTAATCTGTGGCTTGGTCTTCGTAAAGGTCAGTGAGTGTTCAGGCCTGACCCCTTTGAATGTTAGAAGTGCTGCCTGGCTGTTTTCATTACTCATGTCTTGCATTACTGAGATACTTGGATATAGGAGAGTGTTGGAGCTTAACATGTGAGGATAGTTGGCATCAAGTTCAGGCAGTGGCAAAGCAAATAATAGGATTTATTAAATACCTGCTTGCTGTCTAGTCAACAAACTTGCCAGCCAGCATGCAGTATCCAAACAAATGCATGGGATCTTTGGACTGCTAAGGCTGACCTCCCGTACCTGGGCAAGCAGGAAGGCATTATAAGATATTAGTAAGGACAGGCACCACATGCTCCTTTGAGACACAGCCATCAGTTGCTGCACAGGTACCCTGGCAGAACAATTGCACAGAGTCTGTAATGCTTCATGACAACTGAATATCAAAGGTTTCCATACCAATGTTCTTGCCATTAGATTTTCTTATTCGTGCTCCCACCTACCTTGGCTTCTCCCCAGAGTTGGAGGAGTGGGAGGACATTGTCAATTATTCTATTTGTGCTCTGTCCTCAGTCAGAAACTCTGCCCATTATTCTAGGGACGACAGCTGTTTTTGTTGGAATAAATGGCTGCAAACAAGTTAACAATACTGACACTTAAATTGACATAATTAGGCTTCAGAGTCAGTACCCACAGAGACCCGTGCAAGGAGCTGATATTTATCATAGCTCTTTCAGTTCTTTTGCAAAGAAATAAGGTAGAGCTGCACTGGGATATAACAAAAAAAGAAAATAAAAGAAAGGGGATGGGGGGAAAAACCCAGTGGTTTGTAAGCAAGGATTATCACTTGGATAAGTGGAAAGCTGAAGAGTCTTATAGTCTCTGCTGGATGCTGCTAGAAGATGTGCTCCAGTGCACTGTTAGCTGTTAATGCAGTGTGACCCTTTTCCTGCTTTCTGAAATATTTTCCTCATAACCTCATGGTTTAATTGTTGAGTGTGTTTTACATATAACCCACCTGCCTTTGCTTTTCACCATTTTCTTCTCATTTTTAAAATCCTGTTGCAACTCTTTCCTTTTGTTACACATTTTAACTTGTTGCAATGCAAAATTTTAGGTCTTGGCATGCAACTTCTTGTGGTTTTGTGTGAAATCTGCAATAGTGTCCATTTGTGTCTTCCTCTGTTCCTGTAGTCTGTTGTTGTTATTCCCTGCCTTGTAGTGTTGAGTGGAAGCCTTGTTTACAGTACACTGCCTGAAAAAACAAAATGAATTGTCATACAGGAAAAGGAAATACCTTTCCAATAAACTCTGTGACTCCTTTGCTGGTTTACCTGAGAACAGCTCTGAGCAGCCTGATACTGGCAAAGGTGCTTGAAGGGGTTTTTTTGTTCCTGTGGAGCAATTGTAGCACAGTGCAGAAAACGAAGCTCTAACTCTGTGTAACGAGACCACTGGAGGTAGAATTTGAGCCACAGACTGAGTTGTGCACGAGAGATGCTGAAATGCTCTTAAAACAGATCTACGTAATTAAAGTACTTCACATTTTCCTGGAACACTGGCTTTGTGCTATTGGTTTCCTGACAAGGAAGTCTGTTTAATGTGTTTGATTTATTTTATTTTATTTTATTTTTTAGCACTGCTGGAGCCAGGGTGTAGTATATCCAGAAGCAATAGAGCTTTTATAAGAATCTGTGTCTTTCAAGCTGGCATTTGTCCTTTTGCAAGTAAAAAAAAATTCTGAAGTCTTTCTAATGCCTAATGTATTCCCCAAGTCAGCCACAGAAGTCTGAAGACCTGTAGTGCAAGGCACACCATAGATCCAGGCTGTCCTCCAGGACACTTGTTTGAAAACATTGAAAAGTGCTGGAAATGCAGCAGTCTGAGGAAAAAATCAGTATCCTCCAAAGACAAAAGATACCGAAAGATACTGATGCTGGGAGCTGGCCTGAAGAGCCAGGGTGTAAGGTTTGTCTTTGCCTCTTCCTGTTATTTCCAGGTTGCTTAGATCCATGCCCTCATGGTTGGCTTAGGTTATTCCAGGAAAAAAAAAAAAGCCTATGAAAGCCTTCAGTTTCTCCCCTTTCCCTGCAAAAGAAGAAGCTAGAATAAAAAGTGAGGAGGAAGAGAAGAAAAGCCGTAGAAGAACGATAGAACTGCAGTACTTGGCTGCCCAAAGGCCACTCTGGACTGCAGTGATCCCTACTGCATCAGGCAGCTTGCCCAGAGCTGGGGGAAGCTTGAAACTTCTGTTACGGAGGTGCACTTTCCCAGAATGCCTCCATGCCCAATTCCTGGGGGTTGGCTGCCACGTCCGGACTCACTGCCATGTCTCTAACTAGTAGGTGTGGATTCTCTAAGTTCTTTTCTCCATGCTGGCCTCCAATGTCTCTGCGCTCCAAACAAGGACTTCCAGTCCAAAATGGCATTTGCTGTAGATTAAAGAAACCATCAAGAAAGAGAAAAAGGGAGAGAGAGCTCAGCATGTTTATCTTAAGTTTTGTAATGTGAGGAATTATTCCAGCCTCTCGCAAATTAGCAAACCCAGTCCATGGACTAAAGAGGCTGGCTGGCTTTCAAAGAAAATAGTGGAGAAAGAGCCTAGCAAAGAGAAAACATTCATTACTGCATGCTTGTGAAGACAAAGAATATTTTGAACCTTGTCTGGCAGTTGTTCTAGGTGGGCAGATATGTTTTGGTAGTCAAAAATCAAAAAGGAAAAAAAATAATTAAACAGGTGAAAACTCAGAGTGGCTGGGCTGTTTTTTTTAAATTTTATTCAGCCCAAATAGTAAGCAAAGCCCTGACCTCTGAGGTAAAACATGGCTTTCTCCCCACCACAGGCTGTATCTGAGCTTCAGAGATGCATCAGAAGCTAACTTACAACTCGGTATAAGCTACATTATACAAAATTCAAGCATAAAATTAAAGTATCCAATTTAAGAGGATGATCTTTGGAAGTGTGTTTCATGGTAACAGTGGCAGATTAATCCTTCAGTCAGTCAGTCTCTCTCTTCATTCTTGAATCATCAAGGATGCCCAGACTCCCCACTTGTGCTGCTCAAGGGAGATAAACCTGGGTGTAAATTGCAGATATCCCCTATGCCATTGTCTTGTAGAAAAAGAATGTGCTCTCAAATTAGCATTAAAGGGTCTATCTGGAGCTCTGGTATAGTCGAGGTTATCTGAATATCATAGCTGATTGCATTAGATCTTACAGGGATGCCTGGTCCACATGGCTCCCCGTACTAATGGCTGCTCAGGGATGTAACTGGAGGACTCACTGAGATACTTGAACAGGAGTAAATATCTCTGGCATCTCTGTGCAGTCCTTAAATGAACTCAAAGAGACAAGTCTCCCCCTCCATTATCCTGCAACTGAGACACAAGTTTTTAGCCCTTGCTTGAGCTGACAGCAGAGTCAAAAGCAGCTGGCTGGGAGTCGAACGTGAGCAAAGGGCTGGACCAAAGCTACATCTCTTTACTTAGGAGTGAAAAGGCCAAGGGAATCAAATCAGCTTTGCTTTCCCTTCATAATATAAGTGACAATTGAGGTTTTTATGTTTGTCCTGAAAGATGAACCACTACACCTGCCATATTGTCAAGGCACAAGCCACTTCCCACCCTGCTCGTTCTTGGGCAGAGTAGAGGCTTCTCTTGGAAGTTTAGAGTTTGTTGGGGTATGAGATAGTTGGTTGCTATTAATTTTCAGCAGCCATGGGGTGAATGGCCCTCACAAGTCTCTCAATTCCAAGTGTCATATTCTTCCTCTGCCTTTTCTCTCTGAGTATCATTTGCATGTATATAATCAGCAAAATATATAAAAGATCTGCTAAAAGCAAACAAACAAAAAACAAACAAACAAAACCCAAACAATTAATCCTTCTCTCTCAAATGTACTGCAGTTGATCTAGGGGAACAAGTGAGGAAATAAAATGATCCACAAAGATGTTAGTCATATCATTGCCTTATTACTGGAAGTTGCTTTGATTTTTCCCAGTGAAAGAGTAAAGGCCCTGCACAAAGCAAACACTGAATACTTTTCAACTAAAGCATATTTACATTTTAGATATTGAGTGCTTATAAGCCACACTCTATTTGCCACCTAGAGGGTAAACAGTTTTTTTGATGCAAGGGTCAAAATTCCATAAAAAAAAAAAAAGACCTGTAGCAAACTATTTTTATCAAGGTTTCTTTGAACTTCATGCCATCTTTAAGAATGTCGAGTGCTTTTCAGTTTCAAACTTCTTCATGTGCACCTTTCAATTAATTTTTAATGGCTGTGAAAGAAGAATGAATATTGTTCTCACTTCATATTTAAGGAAGATTTGGACTGACATGGCTTGCTGAAAGTGGTGAGAGGAGTAGGTAAACCTTCTGTTTGGCGTAGTTGGACAGATCTTTCTTGAAATCCTAAACAGAGCACAGGTGAGTTGGATGTAAGGCTATTTTTATTGGTTGCCAAGATCATGGTTTTTACTCTAAATGACAGCATGTAACCAGTCTTACAGGCTGTACAAATGGGATCCATGAGATAGGTATTTCTAAAGAGACACCTGGAAAGACTTAATGTGTCAACAGCGCCAGTGCTGCCATTTTGCTCAGTAATTGGTTTCTTTGCACCATTTATGTATGGGGAGAAAAAAAAAAAAAAAAGTTGTCAGTCATTTAAAAAAGAAAATTAGAATTGTTAATGTATAAATGTATAATGCTCAAGCAGACAGCAGAGGAGACCTCTTAATTCCAAGAAAACCTGCAGTGGGACAGTGCCATATGTTTGAAACATATGGACTGATGATATAAAATGCTTCTGGAGGGTGCTCCAAGGCATTACACCTTGCATAGCAACATTCAAAATAAGAATGTAAAAAACCTGTGGTGGAGGTGGGACAGAGCTATCTGCTGCACAGACATGTTAATGAGGGAAGTGGAGAGTTAATGGACTACTGATTAAGCACATTTTAGGCATTCACTTAACTAAAGGAAATATTATTGTGCTGCTGCTCCTTATCCAGGAGGTCAGAGATTTAAAGGCATAAGAAGCATCCCTGAGGGTTATTAAGCCATAACCTTTTAGATCTTCCAGGAATGAGCATTCAGCAATGTGCCATTAGCCTGTGAAATCACATGGTCTTTTCACCCTCCCTTCCTCCAATTTCTGTTACATTCACCTGCTGGGTCTTGTCTTAAATTAGACTGTGAGCTCTTCCTGGCTGTCTTTGTATTTGCATAGAGACTAGCACAATGGGGCCCTGATACTGAATGAGGATTTTGGATCCTACTATAATACCAACATATGAGTAATGAATAGCTAATGGTAATAATAATAATAGCGTAATAGCGTCTGCTTTGTGTGTAAGCTGCTTTTTTTTTTTCCACCTGCTCTCATTTGTGTGAGTTACCTCACCCTCAGTGGCTTGAGCACACAATTTCTTTTCTTATTTTGCTTTTGTGAATTGAAGTGTCTCTGGTGTAGCAGGCAGACTTACACTGATGTGCTGGGGAAGAGCACAGAGCCCTTGCAGGAGGAAGAGGGCGTATGACAGGTACCACTGACATTCGGGCAGGTCAAATAACACTGCTGTACCTTGAGTCTCAAGCTTCAGCTGAGCTGCCTTTATAGATCTTTTGGTAGCCCCTCTCCTGTGGTTTATTCTGATTCTTGTGACCTTTCCAGCTCTGTTTGTTGCTTCACAGTTTCAAAAGTAGAGGATGCCAAGGGCAGTTTTACACAGAAGCCCATACAATAAACAGGAATGGCTTCTCTAAGGGAATATTGCTTCAGCTGAAAGAGATTTCTCAAGAGACAGATCACCATACCCTCAGAGGCAATAGACTGGCAAAGTGGAGGAGGCAGCTAATGTAAAAGGAAAACCAACTTTACACTAAAATTGTATGTGTCAGAATTAAAAGATTAAGAGAGAGAATAGGGTACAGTTATTTACCTCTGAACTGCCGTCCATAGTCTAGCTCTGATTACAATTCTGTGTAAGTGTTCAGGAGTTTCTAATGGCTTCTTATTTTCTCAATTATCTAACCTGTTAAAATTGAGATAAATTTCTTCAGTGGCTGGGGTTTGGTTTTTTTGGGGATTTTTTGCTAATGTTAAGGTGGATGCATAGCCTGTGTAGCTGCACACACCTTCCCTTTGCATTACCAGTCATTTTTGAGTTCTGTATTGTCTCTTGAGTTTTCTTTCTTCCCCTTATCCCTGTGAAGGTGACCCATTGTTACTTAGCAGATATGGGTAATGAAGAGTGAAGCTTTGCTTGAATTTGTCATTCCCAATCCAGGTGAAAAAAAGGACACAGTAGGATCCTTACAGGGAAGTTTTACACCGAAAAGATCAGTTCTGTAAGGGACCTTCTGTAGACCCTTTTTACCCTCATGCCCTAGCCCTGCATTGTTTTCTAGTAACTTCCCTGCTGTCAATTCTTCTACTTCAGAGCCAAAGAACAGCCCAGAACTCCCTTACTAACAGTCTGAAGAAGAACTACTGCCAAAGGAATACTCTGCCCCTCACACATACATATCAGCTGGGGATCTGATTGTGGCCTCAGGGAAGCAGTGTGGAACTTTGTGTTTGGAGTGGTGCATCCATGCCCCGTTTCAGTTGGGAGATGATGCTTTGGGAAGACTGTAGTCTTGCAGAAGAACGAAAAGCTTGGCAGTGCATTGCTGTCCCCTGTTCTCATAGGTGTGTACACTCCATGGACTGCTGTGGGGTATATTCTGAAGATAACCATGAGTTAGTTTGCCCGTCTGTCTGAAGGGATATACTGTGAGAATGGGTCTTTCCCAGGGTAATTTTTGGCTGGAAGGAGTCTCTGAGAGGGGTGTAGAAAAGGAAAGAGATAACCCCCAGGAAAGTCAAACTATCTATTTATTTAGTTATGTGTTTTGGGTTGCGTTTTGCATTAATCGCTGCCACACACAGGAGCCCTGTAATTTATTATTGGTGATAAGTGTGGACAGTAGCTATTATTTTTGTTCCCTGTTCTAAAATGTGGCAAGCAGGGACACTTAGATTTATGGAACATGCATTATTCAAATCTCAGGGCCCGATGGCTCAGCATGAACAATTCCAGCTATTTCCAGAATCTTTTGGTCTTTCCTCCTTTATTCCTCCTTGTTTTTCCCTTCCCTTATTTTTCCTTTCTTTTTTTTTTCTTTTTTTTTTTTTTCAGGCTGGATTAGGACAAGGGGAGTTTATTTAGGCAGGGGTAGCTGCAGTAAAACTCATGTGTCCACACCAATGACAGGACAGGTCGCAGAGGGACTTCACAGAAAAATGCAGTGGGCCTGATTAATGCCTATTATGAGGAACTGGAGGAAAAGGTGGTATGTGTTTGGATAGATGTCTAGCTGTTATAAAATACTGATATAGTGAAGCTAAAGCTGGGTGAATATTTTCCTGGGTCAGAGTCTTCTTTATTTATTTTTTTAATGGCTGACTTTCTCTGAACTGTCCTAGTGCTGAAGCAAAGACTGTAGGTTTCTACCTAGGTTGGTGTCCAAGGCACTAAAGCTACTTTATTTTTCATTGTCAAGAGGGAACTGCCTTGACATGTGCCTGAAATCACTCTCACATCTGCCCTCATTGTCTATACAGGCGGATTTCACACCGAGGATCTGGATACCTCCACTCCGTTCTTTGGTATAAAGTGCAGGATTCTGCAGGGTTATTGGTTACACCAATGAAAAACTGGGGGAGGTTAGGGACTGCCCCTGGCAGACATCCCCTCTAGATACTGCATAGATTTTGGCTAGTTTCTTTTTCTAGCTGGTTGAAACTGCTGCTTAATGAACAGCAAAGAATTTCTGCAGGAAGGCAGAAGAGTTGTTTTCTAGGAAACTCCTACTTACATGCAGTTAAGAGCAAAAGAAAATAAAATTCTGATGTAGAGCCATGGGAAAGCTAGTAAATTTTGAGGAGCCTTCACACCAAGTGATAAAATCCAGTGGTGGTAGCAAAACTAAAAATGAAATCTTTATCACCAAGAATAATGTATAGGGGCCTAAACAGGACAACAGCATGGAAAGGCAAGAATAATCAAAGAGTAATGCTCAAAGCAGGAGCAGAATCTCAGCAAAATGAAATTATGGGTAACTTTTATCAGTGACTTGATACCACCTGGGGAAGTCCAAATACCACCTTGACTACACACAATCTGCTAAAGCCTTACAAACTTCCATGAGAACACGTCTGTGTCACCTGGGGTATGTTTGCATCTGAATGCCTTCCTTTTGTGCAGGAATGGAAATTATCTGTTCTAGTAAAACCTTCATAGGTATCAATGCAGGTACATCTGCTCTGGGCTTGTAGCATAAAACCACTACATTTTCACACATGCTGCCCTTGTCTCAAATTACATACTGCCTTTTAAAAGTGCTGTTGGAAATAAGTTGACAGAAACCTGCAAAACACAAGAGACAGTAGAGAACTGGAGAAGATGGCCAAGCTGAGGAGGCTCAGGAAACTGCATTCTGAGGGTTTATTTCCTCTGCATTAGTTCACACAGATTTTATCTGCCCACCTGTTAAATTGTAGAGTGGGGAGCCAGGGGGCCTAAGTAATACTCATGAAAATATAATACATGGGTAACAATATGCTCCCTTACCCAACATGATTGTATTTGCTCAGCCTGTTTGTGTACCTACCAATGAGCCCTGGTATTCTCATTTTTGCCATACTAAATCACAGCAGAATAAGTCTTTTTTTTTTTGTTCTTTCCATTGAGACTGATAAGATATGCTTCCAGGACCAAGTATAATTTAAAGAAACAAGCAAGTCACAACTGGAGGGAAAAAGAGATAAATATGCAACAGTGTAAATGGCAACTCTGAATCAAAATGGATTGGGGAAAATCAGTAGGATATCATAAATTCTGTCTCTGTGTAGGGAAAAGTGTTGTAAGCTCACAAACAAGCAGTCATCATAGATTTGTGTGGGCTCTGTCAAAATACCAGTTTCTGGTAGAGCCTTTAGTGAGACAGATTTCAGGTCTCAAAGACATAAGCAAGTTAACTCTTTGTGCTTGTCAGCCTCCGAAACACCACAGTGAGGAGACCCAGCCATGCTTTGGATACTTTGGGAAAGAACAGAAATCAATACTAACTCAGAATTGGACCAAAGTTAGAAGTCCTGACTGCAATGCTGCTGAACTTTGACATGTCATCTGGAACAGAACTTTGTGGTTTGTGCCTTTCTATAATAGGATTACTCTGAATTATCCAGACTGAAATTGAACACACATAGCAGCGGCATATGGACTGGAGAAACAGTTTATCAGGCTCAAGCAAATGTTTGTGGCAGCTAATTTCTTGAATGCACAATAAGTAGTACTGGCTCCCATTTTAGGCATGCTGGATATAGCTCTGAAACAGAATTTTGTGTGTGGTTGGAGTATTTTTTTGTTTTCTTAGGGTTTTTTGTTGTTGTTTTTTTCTTTAAAGTATAAAAAAAATTAGTCACAAACAAGGATGGAAGGCTGGAAAGGCAAGAACAAACAGATGATAGGAAATTAGTTTCTAGGAAAATATCTGAGCAAATTGAGTATGCTGCCATGCAAAGCTTTGATGAGATTAACGCATACCTGCAGAGTTATTTTATTTCCACAAACTTGCATTTTTATGGAGTTTTTCCAACAGAAGTTTTTTCTAACTAATGCTGCTTATTGTGGTTCAGTCATTATGAGCGACTCAAATAGACCAAGTCTCTTGTCTTCCCAGGGGAATCACTTGAAGAGTGACATGACACAAAACTTCAAGTAAGTAGATTATTAAAAACTCGGGTGATAGTTTTAAGAGTCTAGAGGGAAATGTAAGGATACTGAAATCCTTACAATGCTTTGTATTTTATTTATAGTGTTAGGATAACGCCTAGAGGTGAAATACAGTTCCTGTCCCAAATCTGGTATGTTTTAAACAGCAAAGGCTCGAAAGCGTGTTAAAAGGCTGCTATCCAGTATCTGCAAAGTATTTTGTCTGTCTATGAATGAAAGTGAGAACACGAAACAGTGTAGCAATAAAAGAGGTGACATGGAGAATAGAATAGCCAGCACACATACAATTTTTAAATGTTCTCAAAACCTCGAACCAAATCTTATGGGTTGTATTTACATGAGGACAGAGGAGAAAGACAAGATGATCAAGGGCAATCATACACTTAAATGCATCAGTAATGCCAATAGCATGTGCCAGAGATTTATGGCAATAGGTATAATGGAGAGATTAATGGATTTATGAGAGGAAAATAATTACTGATGTGTATAAAGACAATTAATGTGTTATTTATAATGTGGTCATTTGAAAAGTGTCTGAAAAATGTTTTTGTTGGTAGGTCCCAGTTGGTATCGGTGAGGATTGAATTTGCTCCCCGCTGATTCAGGCAGTGGGGTATGGGGAAAGATGTCCTGTTGCCAGCAGTAGCTGATTAACCTGGTGCTGCCCAAGTACTCTGAGAGGCACCTTCCTTGAAACCACAGTCCATGCTGTTAGAAGTGTCTTTGTGGATATTATCAGTCTCTGGTAACAGAAAGAAATAGTATTCTCCCAGGCTCATCCTGGGAAAGCTCAGAGAAAGAATTAAAACAATTCTTATCTCATCAATTCTTATCTCATCATCTGCACCTGCTGTTTATAGAAAGATGTTTTCAAGTCAGTGGTGTTCCTTTGACCAATGGTGTGAGAAGCACTGCTAAAGACCAATCAGGTCTTAGCTCCATGATGCTGCCTATAAGAAGTGTGATTTCCTATTAATAAAATGTTCTTTGCCTTCTGAAATCATGATCCAGCATCTCAGTCTTTGCTGACAAACCTAGCTGCTATATTCCCCAGATCTGTCCCTTCCCCAGTAAGGTCTTGACTTTTAAGAGCTTCCCTTCCCCTGCATATTTCTGATCCTTACATGGTATAGCTCCTCTTCTCTTTTTCAGCTATGAGGGATCTTTCTAGGGTAAGGTTGCTTTTATTTCTTCCCTACAGCTCTCTTTGTCACCGTAACTCTCAAGACACTGCTAACCTAATTTAAGAGTCCTTGGTTTTGGGAGGGCCTTTCAGTCCAGTGGAGACATTTGGACCCAGTAAGTTTCTGGTAGAGTTCAGCAGGTAACATTCAAGGGATTTGCCTCTACTCTGGGATCTTCTTTTCTCTTAATAGCTATGGTTTGTTCCATCTATCACTGCCTCAGTTTCTCCACTTGTAAAACGAGTATAATAATAAAGCCTAAGCTTACCTAGAGCAGGAGTTGGCACACTGAGAATCTTGAAGATGTGATGCTGGCAGGTGTGGAAGGAAGGCTGTATTGGATGCTGAAGAAAAGAATGCTTATTGTACTAAATTTCTCTTAGAATACCTCTCAGATTTCTCAAGTGATTTTCTTGTTGTAATCCTATAGTAGAGTTCCCTTAGCGCACATTTAAATTTTGCAAGCACTGATGCCAAACATCCATTATTTCAGACAAATATTATAGACCTTCCAATGCTGACAACTTATTAGAAATTTTCAGAAGGAAGACAAGAAATCTTATTTAATTACCTGCCAATTCTCTGTTTTATTTAGGGTAGCTGCTGTTTAGATAAGTGTAGTGAGGTGGAAGAATGTCAGTGGGCTTTTCTAGAATGAAGTTAAAAGGATCACATATCTCTGTGACCCACAGCTTGTAGATTAATAATGTCAGTGTATGTAATAAAAGCATCTTAATGGGCACCTCACTTGGACCCCACGTCTGTGTTACACCCCACTTGGTGCCCACTTGACTGCATTTTGCCACTCATCTGTTCCACACTGAAGCTCTCTCCAGAAGGCCAGTCATTTCTCTGGGTTTGAGATAGATTAGTCCCTTATCAGTGATCTGGTGCTATTAAAAAGCATGATATTGTGATCTTCAAGGACTTGAGTTGGTTGCATCATTTGATCTTTCAGAGTCATAGCATGACAATCGCATCTAACAAAACAGTGCAATACTTAGGAGAAACCCAGATTAGGGGGTCTACCATCTCCATGTGCATCAAACATGAGAAAAAATACAGCTGTTACTCTACAATTCTTACCTAAAGACTTTCACCAGGTGAACCTTTTTTCATGAGGTACACCCTCTTCCAAACTATTGAAATTAGATGAGCTTCCCTGAGAAATATAAAAACCAACTGCAGCTTATCTTTCTGCATGCTGAAAGCAACATCATAACTATTTTTTAAATCTTTGTGTACAATCAGCACTTGGAGTAAAGCTTCTGGCTAGATCTAAGCTTGAGAGATGAGGCAGCTGAGCTGCTGGAGACCATGCTCCCACAATATTGCTGCCTTCAGTCATTGGCAGCTGCCTCCATCTCTTCTTGGGCTCTTTTACTGTACTCAAGGAAAATGCTTTCCTTTACCTCCATTCTCATGAGCAGAACAGTTACTGCTTGGGGAATTTTACTAAAATTTATTGCCATAACTTGTTATAAGTTAACATAGATTAATTACTGGTTTGTGTGTGGGGAAGGAAAGAAAGGAGACAACAAAACAAATACGAGGAGAAAACCCTTTTCTCCCTTTTCTCAGGCTCAGCTCCAGTCCAACATCTCCCCTTACCACCTTAAGTTATTCTGCTGTGCTGATTAGAAAGAATGTGCATGTAGTTGGGCTGTAAAAGTCTCAATTCAAGGCAGCTTCTTCAGCCATTTTGCTCTGTAGTTTTGCCCCATCTCCTTAACTACTGAGTGTTTCCTTCTTCTGTGTAATGATCAAGACCAGTGTGGAAGGATCAGGAACTTTGCTCTGTAAAATTTGGATTGAAGACATGAGCATCCTGCAATAGCCCAAGGTCAGGAACATGGCATGATGCAGGGCTCCTTGAGCTCTCCCCCTGAGATTTGTTGGAGGGGAGCTGCATGCCTCTGCTTTGTAAATCAGTTTAGGAGGGGCTGAAAGAAAAAAGTCTAGAAAGTTGGTGTATTTGACATTGAATGGGAAGATCTCCCCTTGAAGTTGTCCCAAGACCTGCCTGAATAACGAGGCCTGTCATAGATAGACAGATAAAGAACAACTGCTTGATAATGGCAGCAATAACATTTTATCATTGGTAGAAAATACTCCATGAGAGGCCTGATAACATAGCCAGGGATCATGTATGACTTATTCACCTGATGCTGGCATCTCCCCTTCAAAATAGTTTCTGTGGGCAACAGAATGCAGACTAGCAAAGTGTTTTGCTCTGGACAGCAGAGCACAAGCTGGGCCTGGGATCCCCTTACCAAAAAGAGAAGAAACAACCACCAAAATCCCTGGGATTTTTTGCTAGTGCCAGCTGGACTTAAAAGTGAGCTGAGAAAAGTAGATGTCAGAGTACAGTGTAACCAAGAGTTCATTTTAGAGCTAACTCTGCAACAAGGAATTACTTTACTCATTTCATCAGTGTTGCTTAAAAGAGAGGAACCTTTTTTGACAGTCTGCCCTTTTCACAGTCTGTTTGTGTTTGTCAGCCTAATTTGAGCTTTAAAAAAAAACCTTGCATCAGCATGAGTATCACAGTGGGAACTTGAGGAAGCTGGAGATACTTGAGAATCTGTCAGGTAAAGGTTGTTTGTGCTCGTCACCAAATGGAGTGTGCACTGTTTGGGATCATTGAGTACCTCTCCTTTCTTTGGGATGGCCTGGGACTGGGAGGGTCCAACATGTCAGCTCTGAGTTCCATCAGGGCAGCTCTTGGGGCCTTTTGACTAGAGGAGCATCTGTTAGTGGGAGTAAACACAAAAACTCACCAGCAAGATGGAAAGGGAGTAAGAGGCATTGCAAGCTCTTCTGTTGATAGAAGCTACCTGAAAGTGTGGAAGTACACCATCAAAACTCTAAATAATCTCTCTCTTTTTGATTACATTATGCACATGAGCAGTATATGCTTAAGATTTGCTAGAATTCTTCTTTCACTTGTATTCTGCCTGTTCTGCACAGTGCATTTCTGTACATTTTAGGTATCTGTTTCCCTATAATTTAAACCCTTATGAAACAGAGCCTGTGTTTACCCCTCAGAAATCCTTTAATTGTAGATGCTGTTTCCCTGCAGTAAATGTGGCCCTGGAACACACCAGCATATACACAATGTCATGTACTACAGCTGGCAGATGCAGAGACCTCTTTGAGCTAAAATTGTATAGCATTTCTTTTCTTTTCTTCCTTTACCACTATGTCTTCTAATACCACAGTGAAAAAAGCTTCACCTGTCTGCATTGAGTATTTCACCTGAGCCCATCCCATCTCAGCAGCCGGGGTGAAAGCAGCTATGTTTTTGCCATAAAACACAAATTATCATTTTCCTTCCATCCAAACCCTCTTCTGTGACTGCATCTTTATGATCACTGCAGTCCAGCAATATTGTGGCTGAAGATCAGGCATTTGTGCTCAGAATGTGCATGAAAAGAATTTTACCCTCTCTGTAGATGTAGTCAACCATTACTGCTGTTGAAATAACATATGTTTTGATCTCTGCTGTGTTTGTTTCTCTCACCATTCAGTCAGGGCTCAAAGGTGACAGAAAAAGCAGATTGTCCTTTAGTTTAATAGGTTGCCCTGCTGTTTTCCGATGCAGAGATCCCTGGCTTAATTTATTGCTGGAATGGATTGCTTCCAAATAAGGATAATCCCCCTCATGCTGTTTCTTCACTTGGTTACCTTCCTGTTCTTTTTACTGGCAACATCCGCCTCTGCAATTCTGGCTTATTCTTGCCAGAAGACTCTTATTCATTTGCTGTGTTTATTGTAGTTATGGTCCTAAACCCACTATCTTCAGTAGCTTAAAACTTTCTGAGACAATTGCTTCAGAGGCTTGAACTTTTTGATCATATTTTCAACCCATAAGTGAGTTCCAGAAGAGGAATCTGCTTGGCTGTGTTGGTAGTGAGGATTTTGAAGTCATGCCTTTTTTTTTTTTTTCTTTCCTGGCTAAACACATTGAAAATAATTACTTTGTGCTAGATTGACTCCTGCTTGCAAGAAGAAGTGCCAGAAGTCTGCTATCATGAAATTCCTACAGGAAAGCTGCACATAATGCAAAGGCACCTCTCCTAGCTGTTCTTTAATAAAATCAGATGTTTAATCTGCCTTAATGCATCCCCTTGGCCCTTGAGGCTAGAACCTGGCTTTTAGCAGGATGCCTGTGTCAGTAAAGAGTGAGAACCACTTCCAAAAGAAATGATTGGGTTTTACCTTTAAAATGTCAAGTTCTCTCAGCTCTGAAGTGTCTTTGGCCCTCTGTACTCCTGTCTGTCCCACTGGTACACTTCCTGCACTCATGTTACTGTAGAAAAGTAGATACTAGAGATGAGAGAGCTAGAACTCCAAGTTCAGTGTGAGTGGTTGCAGAGCCCAGTTCAGTCTGATTTTGTTTCTCATTCCCTGAAAAAAAAAAAAAAGGAATAGTATGTGATTGCCATTTTTTTTTTTGTGGAGACTTCACATCCTTTTTTCCTCTCATCTTTTTTTTTCCTGTTTGTTTTGTAGTTTGTTTGTTTCCTTTGGCAAGGGGCAAGGACATTGGAAAGGAAGTTAGAATTCTTGAAACATTCAGATTCAAGCAAACTTGTGGAAGTCGATTGCTACTTGTTACACAACTTTTTGAGGTACACAGTGAAAAGGCAATGAGTCTATAACTCAGTGGGAAGGAGCACTGTAACATAATTTTAAGTCTATGCAAATTTAATTATCAGCAGCAATTCATTTATGCCAGTAATTTTCAACAAGGAGCTCTTCTTCTAAATAGAGGCTGAAAAGAGAGAGTGAGAATGAATTTAAGACAGAGACAACTTGCTGCCTAACCCCGAGAAACATTCTTATTCAAACACCTCATGTGCCTACCGTACCATGCTCTACCAGACCCTTGCCTCCCTCTGTGAGGGGCCCAAGATAAGGCTGCTCTCTGAACCTTGGCAGAATTAATTTTTCAGCTCCTGCATGATTAACTGGAAAGCTGCATCGACAGAGCTATTTGTTGCTCGGCTAATTACTGTATTGACAAGGGGTTCGATGTTTTTTCACGCTCAACCTGCAGTGGTGTTCTGCCAGGCAGCAGCTGCGTTAGCGTGGCTTTCCTGCTTCAAAACCAGGGACGGGTGCGACGTCTCACACCTCCACACTGGTTGTTGGAGACTGATTGAAATATGAAGTTGTGCTCTACCTGTCTGGCCTTTTGACAGAATGGCTTTAAAATCTGAACGTTGCCCTGTCACCAAGGCACAGCACAAAGTTGCAACAGGTCCTGGATAAGAAGGCATTGTAGAATGGGAAGTGACTGCTCACCTGTAGTGCAAAACAACCTCATTGATACGCAGGAGGCTTCAGTCCCTGTGACTTTCAACGTCTTCCACAGCATCAAACTGATATTTCAAAGAGATTAAGAACTGAAGGGAACATATGATATCCATTTAAAGCCAAGCCTTCAGATTTAATGAAGACTGTATCAGAATGAGATATGATTCAGATATCAAATTACATTTGTTTAGCCCAACACAGCTTAATAAATCACAGCAACATTTAATAAATATTTATCTTTTTTTAATCACCAGTTAGTGTTTTTTCTGGTCTCTCCATTCCCTTAATGGCTCATTCCTGTATTTATTAAATGTGATTTCCATTTCTCAAATAATCAATACATCTTTTTATATTCTATAATTTGAGCAGCTTTACTGAACTTTTGTGAGATTTAATTAAGATTAAGCTTTAATCTTTAATTTCAATATATAAATTACCCTGCATTCTCTATTAAGACATTATTTGGTCACCTCATTTGGTTTGAAATCTTGACTGGAAATGTGGCAAGCTCAACAGTAGTTACAGTACAAATGTTAATGAACTTCAGGAGAATCTTTGGACCACAGGAGGAACTTGACTGCAATTACATCTCCTTAGCTTATGTGGGTATCCAGTTAATAATGTGAAATGGGCAATAAGAAAGGTAGATTCTGCGTGGCTGACAAAGCTTTTGTTTGCGTGGGTATCTGGTGCAGCAGTAGAAGTCAAGGTGAGGTCAGCTGGAAAACAGTAATCTGTGGAAATGATAGCACTGGTAAATGATGACTCAGGTGCCACACAATGTGTGGCACATGGGGAGGCTGTGAGCAGGGTTGAGTCTAGCAGAGTATTTTCTATGCCAATTGCTCATCCCTGCTAGAACCCATGGATTCAGCCACAGCCAAGCAGTTGGAGGGGAGACAGTAAGTGTGGCCTGAGTGCAGCTGATGGGAATGGCTCTTCAGCTCTCGGCAAGACCTTGACTGCCACCACAATCTTCCAAAACCAATGTTGTGCAGCAGTTCCATACTACCTTCCCCATCATTATCAGCTCCCTAATTTAAAATAATATTAATCTGTAAAGCTCTGCAGGTGGTTGTCAAAGTACAATTTACATTTCAGGGTACATGCACTTTGTGGCACTCTCTTTGACACATGTAAACCATGGATCTCATCCACTTGCTAGCTGCTGTCCTTTCTATGAAAAAAAGAAAAAATTGAACTAATAAAAAAATCACACAGAGGAATGCAATATAATGTTGTGGGCATTTTGTCACAACTTGGGCATGCACCTGGATCCTGGGGAAAACAGATTTCCATAGTATCGGTAGAGCTTTTGTTCCCAGACTCCAGGAGTTTGTTCAAGTCAGAGATGTTTGAGTCCAGCCAGGAGCTCATATTGTTTCATAACTTTGGCATTGTTGTTTAGTTTGATATTGGTCAAAAGTTAAATGACTTTTTTACTTTTCATTTAGTTTGAGTTTTTTTCCTATGGGAAGGTGAAGCCCCCTGCAGAGTCTCATGATGTGCAGAAAACTTACTTTGGTTTACCTATAGAACCAAGGATATAATTGCTAAAAAAGCCATAAGGACGAATGTAATATTTATAAAGTTAATGCACTGGTCTTTGAATGTTCCGTGCTTCTGTAACATCTATCACGTATCAATATAATAGTCACTGAATTTTGCATGACTCCAGAACATCACATCTGCCATGGCCCTGTCTAGCAACCTACTGCCTGGAATGGTCAAAGTGCCCCCTTTCCACACCTACAGCTAACACAAGGTGTATACCCACCCCAGGTGGGATGAAGGCCTTCCTGACCCCAGCATGGGTGCCACTCTTGCACAAAACTTCATAAACTGATTCAGAATTCTCACCTGACAAGTATTCATCCTTCTAGTATTACCTGGTCTTCAAATGCTACTCAGACAGTTTTTAAATGGGCTTTGACTCCTTCAGCTCTTGTCTGTCATGTCTTCTTGCTCTTCTCTTCTCTAGCCATAGAATGAATGTTGCAAGATACAGACTCAGGTGCTTCTTCCTTCTTTTTGTAGACTTCTGCAGCACAGACATCTTATATCTCACCTGAGAAACAGACACTGCTTTTAATTAGTGAAGAGCTATCCCCTCTCTGGTTTTATCAATGTCAATAGTGCAGTATGACTCATCACTTAAGCTTACTTTGGTTGTTGCTCCCTTTTAGGGACCATTTTCCTTCCAATGTCTAGGTACAAACACTGTTGGAAGTAGAGGAGGTTATCTGAGGAACTTTGCTTCCCTATCACTGGTATGCTAATGAGCTATCCCTCAGATTGGACACAGGTTGAGAAGACCAGACCAGGACACAGAATGGTATCCTTGGTGTTGCTACACAAGCTGTTTCTGAGCAATAGCATCCCAAACTCCCTATTCTATTAGCTTTTCCATCAGAAGGCAACTGTGGGCCTATGGACATGGGGAAGAAGCAGAATTTGTTTCCTCCAGCTCTTCTAAGTCCTACAGTTTGCTGCCCATCACAGGTTTAGAAAATGCCTGTAATGAAATTGTTTGCAGTAGCAAAGAGCTGGACTTGATCCAGAGATACTTTAAAGACCAAGGCTGGTTTAGACTAAAATATTGCTTTGTAGTGTAGTCAGCAACACTGAAGTCAGTGGGGCAAAAAAAAAAAAAAGTATAGTTGTATGAGATTCAACAGATTAGGTGTATTAATCCAACACCCGGGGAAATTCTCAAGTTGAATGTCTAAAACAGATTACTTTTCAGACTGCTTACTACTGCCTTCTCTCTGCCTTGAGGCTCCTCAGTGGTGTCTTGCAGAGAGCCTGAAAGGTGGTTGGGTTGTCTTGCAAATGGGAACTGGAGTCCCAGTATGTGATAGTGTCTGGCTGTTATCAGCCTGTGGAGACATTTGGGGCTGTTGGCTTGTGAAGCCCTGCAGTGTGATGAATGGTATGTTGGGGGAAGTTTACTGGGTAGCAGGCTGGACATTTGGAATTATCAGGCCTGCAGTATCCACATTAAAGTCCTTTAATAATGGAACCTACTTTGCTTGTTTGAAAGACACACTCTGGTAAGGTTAGAGGCCTGAGCTAACAATAGTGGGAGTACATGACATGAACAAAAATACCATCACTCTCACCTCATTGCTGACATCAAGGTGCCATTTGGCTTTGGGTGAATTGGTTGTGATCTTGTAGCAAGAGCACTGACTAAGGTTTCTGTGTATTTTTGCCTTGGTTTGTGTCTCTGCATCACAGAAATTGTGGGTCTTTGAAGTCACAAGGATACTAGAAGAACAATAAACTACAGCAGGAATGAGTTCACTCTTTATTAACATCTCCCCAAATTATTAGTAGTCATCACTTTGAAAATAGGGGACCAGGAGGCTGACATCTGTCCTCTGTCATCAGAGTATGCTGTGTGATTTTGGGGAGTTTTGCTGTAGATTTTGTAGGCCAAACAGTTCAGAGAAAATACGAAAGGTTAAAGAGGAGGAGATGGCTGCCTAAATGGGGGGAAACATTAAAAGCAATTAATGTGGAGAAAGAGTAGTTCATCAACAGCAAAGCAGGTGAAGTCCCGGCTGGCCAGCCAGCTGTCTGCATCCATCTCTGCTCAGCATCTGCACACAGACGTTTTGTTGTGCATCTCCTCCAGCTACTCGGTACCAAGGAGGGGATGCTTGGGGAGAAGCAGAGACAGAATAGCAGACATTTGAAGGGAATTTTGGATAGATGTAGGAAGAAAAAAATCACACCTTCTGTTAAAGTTGAAAAATAAGGTGGGAACACCAGCAGCTGGGCACTGGGAAGCATCTTTCACCACATGAGGTCACTCAAAGGGGAAAGGTGGCAAGCAGTTGTACTGTGGGAGATTTTCCTTCTCTTTCCCACCCCTGTGTGCAGTTTGAGGATGAATAGCCTTGCCTTCTACATTCTGTAAGGATGATTGCTGCTGTGCTGTGCCAGTTGCATGGCTGCCAACCTCTTCTAATTTGCATGTAATGTATGGCAAAGCCATAATGTCATTACATTGCATAGATCTTGCCAGAGACCACATTCAGAAGCCTGCTATGAAGTTTCTGGCTCTGGCTCCACAGCATTAGTTACCCCATAAGCCCCTCTGGCATTGAGCTTCCCAAATCAAGTCCAGATGCCAATTACTTTTATGAGGCTGCAGATTCTAAAGAGGACACCCCACCCACAAACCTTGCCCATGGCTACTGTTTCCCTGGGAGGAGGCGCAGGCAGTTTTGACAGACACTTATTTTTTTGCAATGAAGCATGCAAGAACATCTGGGGAAAGTGCGGGACTTCACAGTTGTCTGTAGCTGAGAAGAAAAAGGCAGCTTGGTGCAACTGACTTGGATGTCTTTGGCTGACAGATATCATGTGAGCTGTGCCTCATGAATGCAGAACAGCCCAGTGCCTTCAAAGTACACCAGATGCAGAGGTATCAATTTCCTGGAAACACGGCTGTTGTTTGGCTTCCTTCTTGTTATTAACGTTATAGCCTCAGCAGGAAATCTGGATGTGAGATAGGGACACAGGTAGGGAAGGTTTGGGTTGAGGATGCTGGTTATCCAAGTGAAGGGTTTGCAGCCAAGGCTATGGATTCTTGGAGAGAAGTTGGTGAGGACTAGCCAGGATTTTGTTGTGCCAAGGCTCTGCCAGAGGCAAAGCCCTTCATGCACATGCCTACAAGGGCTTAACAATAGGCTTTTGCTTCAGCTCTCACAATTGTTGGTCTGGCCCCCTTATGCCAAAGGGGAAATGGCACATTTTGGAGGAAGTCACAGCCTGTGTGCTCTTCCCCAAGTTCACTCACTGGAATGCAACAGAGACCCTCAACATTAGAGAAGACTCACCCCAGCCACCAATGGGTGACCAATCCTCAAATCTGCAAGGATTGCCAGACAGTTACAGACCCATCTTTTCCAGGCACAATTACCATCCAAAGGGGTGCAATTGCATCTCCATTGCAAACACTGGGACAGGGAAATACCATTTTGTTCAGATCTTTTGCTTTGTTCTGTGTAGCACAAGAGGACACTGGTCTATAATCACTGAGCGTGGGCGCTGCTGCAGTCCATCTGTCGAGATGGTGACAGCAGCACATAAATGAAAGAAATCCACTGAAATTAGTGGAGTTGTTTCCACTCTCACGGGACTGAGGCCAAGGTGGGAATAGGGATCAGAGTAACACTGTGATTGTGGAGTGATTCATTTCCTCTGCCTGTGCCTCAGTTTCTCCATCTATGAACCTGTTGAGGACATAGGTTTGTTATGTTGCATTGTGTATTTGAGATGTATTGTCTGCAAAGGTGGTTGTAATCCTCAGATGTTGTGGGAGTGGGAAGGATTATCATCATTATTTCTGACAGGCAGCTATAATTCATCTTTGCTTACCAGACCTCTATGGTAGTTTTATTGTGAAATGAGTAAAGGTTATTTCAGCCTGGGAATCATGTGAGCTTATTTGTTGTTGAGACTGATAATAAATTGGATCCAGATACTATTGCCTGAGCTGTGCAAACAGAGAAAATTTTATGATTCTTAATTTAATTTGTGCTTTCTATTTCACACTATTTGTATTCTCTCAAAGTCTGAAAACACTTCTTCACCATTTGATCTTGACTTTTCCCATTTGATGAATGGTGATTATTTCCTTTTCTCCTTTCCTGATTTTTTTTTCTCTGTTTTGTATAAAATATGAAGCAGTGATTTAATTAAGCTCTTGAAAGTAAACCTTTTTCAAGTTATTTTAAGCTCCCTCCACTGGAGGCTTCTGCAACAGCATTGGAGAATGAAGTAACTTGGGATAAACACCACTGGACTTGGTTTTATGTTGTGCATTCCTGTAAGAATTGTACAAAAGGGAGGTAGTGTTTATTTTTTCTTTAGGTCCAGCATTTTCTGTGATAGGATCTTAAAGCATTTGATGTACACTAACGGCTTAACCCTCACCACAGACCTTCGGGAAACAAATACAGTAATTTCAGGGCAAAATATATGGCTCCAGTTAAGAAGCAACCTTAAGGGATGGACCAAGGAATAGGATGAGAGGAGAAATGCAGGATCATGGTGAAAGCTGCAGAGAAGTTTTTTGCACCATTTTGAATGGACAGCAAATGTAGTAGCAGAAGAGAAGGTGGTATTGTCCAAACTGAGAAAGATAGGAAAAGAAATCAAATGAAAGGCTCGGAGGACTGAATGAAATAAATTCACAAAATGAGAGTATTCGTCACACCACCTTTCATCCTAAGTGTCACCACCCACTCTTCTATCCCGTGCCTTCTGCTCAGAACGATTCTTTAAAATCCTGTTGCATGTTTATCTGCAGTGAAATCACTCTTGGAAACCAGTGGTTGGAGCACTGCCTGCAGTAATGTTACTGCTGGCCCCCCTGGCCCTCCCCACCTCTGCACAGAGGCTTGGGAGCCCTCCCTTTGCAGGGAGAGCTTTGCAAAGGTGTGGGTGAGGGTGCAGACAGAAAGCTGCATCTCATGCTGGGTTCTTCTTCATTTTTGTGTATGGTTTCTGTTTAATAAACCGGTATTGATGAAAGAGGTCCTTCACCATCAACTTATTTAGTTCTCTGCCATGGGCTAATGTTTAATTAATATGCAATAACTTTTGCGACCAAATGTATCCTTTTAGATTTACTATAGGGGACAGTTTGAAAATCAACTTAAGTGGCCAATGACTACAAATGTATTTATTAAGGTTTAAACATGTGTAAATGAGTTGGTGCTTATTTGCAGAGCTGTTAAACTACAGTAAACATGCTATTTGTCAATTGGCGGTTAATTAACATCCATTAGTTCTCCATTAAAAACACAGTTTGGTGTCTGAATTTCCTTGCTTCCGTACTAACTTTGAATTAGGGCTGTATGTTTTCCTCTTCATACGCAGCAGTTTTCAAAATCCAGTGCCAGTCCTTGGCACTTACCTTGCAAGACAGGAGATTGAAAAAGGGAGAAGGGGTATTTTACTGCCCAATGTCGCAGCTCCTGTTTAGGAACAAGGCACCTTCCTTCTTCACATATGTCCCAGACTTTTGTAGCCAGTGCAAGTTGTGGAGTCGTCACAGGTGTTTAATGCCTTTGTGCCTCTGTGAGGATTGTAGGACACATTAGTGCAAGAACTACTAAGGCCTGCATGTACGATGCAGACAGGGCCGATCATGGAGGTCCTGTTCAATCCCCCCAAAAAATTCCCAACGTTTATGTTCCTGCGTGAAGGCTTTTGGGGGCGAGGTACAGGGAGTATCCCCTCTCAGCCGGCCGCTATGCCAGCAATCAACCACAAGGTGACACTGTCCCAGTACATTATTTATGTTTTGACAGAGGAACGTATATTAAAACATTTTGCATAAAAGATGGTTCTAAGCATCAGCGTCTGCTCCCTGTTTCCTAACTGAGCATTAAAGGACTGAGGCATGCATCGTTCACTTGTTCTATCTAGAAATGAGGGAGATTTTCAAACTATCTCAAATTTCAGATGATGGAGTGTGTTGCTTGTAGGTAGAGCTGGGAAAAGTCCTGTTTCCCTCTTCAATTATGAAAACACACAAGAAGAGAAATATAGGCCTGAGGGGCTTTTTTACAAGCTGGGCTTTTACCCAGAAACATTTATTTATTTATTTATTTATTTATCTATATATCTATTTATCTATCTATCTATCTATCTACCTATCTATCTATTTATTTGAATACTCTGCTTATTTGCTGGAATTGGTTTTGGATGGTTTCATGGAGTGAGGTTAAGCTGTGCCATGGGTGTAACTCAGCTGTACAGTTGATAGTGTTGCTGTAAACCTGACACACGTGTGAATGGCTAATACAATAAGCACCTTGGAATAGGGTGCCATATCATGTGTGTCAGGTTTTACAGAAAGCATCTGTGGAAAAAAAATATCTGTAAAGTACACGAAAATCCAGGTGAAAGGTATTTTTGTAAGAGCAGAGTTTGGACCTGATTTTTCCCAGTTGGATGTTCATTTACAGGTCAGGTTTAAAGAGTTAACTCAGTTGTTTGTGTGTGT
The DNA here is from genome assembly GCA_013396995.1 of Dicaeum eximium. Taxonomy (NCBI): domain Eukaryota; kingdom Metazoa; phylum Chordata; class Aves; order Passeriformes; family Dicaeidae; genus Dicaeum; species Dicaeum eximium. The sequence goes on along the minus strand of VWZP01007814.1, from coordinate 330,776 downwards.
GATCATGAATAAACAGCGGAACCTGATACTGTTCAGTTTCCATATACTCTGTGCTTGCAAACATCTACTTTGGTTTTAGTAACATTAGCTAAATTAGTAGAAATATTAACTGCTTCTTGTTTATTTCTCCCTCATGAACCTGCAGTCTGCCTGTGGTTTGTTACTCTGAAATGATTAAAGGAACAGTCAGAGAAAACAACGTAAGTTTAATCAGCTCAGTCTTGTTTGATCAGTCATCAATGTCCCCCCTTCAGCAGCCCTGTAATTGGGACCACCAACATAAATTGTCCCTGTGTGTAAGGGGAGCACAAGTGAAGCAATGAAACACTCAGGCCAGGTAAGGAAATGCAGTAAAAAAGCACCAGCTTGTTCAAGCTCCTTCTGGTCCCATGCACGTTTCCAGCCTCACTGGAAAGGGAGCTTTTTGTGGCACTTGACATAGTACCCAGGTGCCTTATCAATAAGCATCTGGGAATGTAACTTCTGGCAAGTCATATTAGCAGCTTTGGTTTGAGGTCAGACACCTGTAAGTGGCAATCGTGACTTGCCCTCCTCTTCCCCAACACTTCTGGAGGCAGTGAGGAATGTTTTGATGACATTTTTCTGTAGAACATCAGGACAGGCAGACCTGGCCTTGGGGAAGGATGGGTACAGGCAGTGCCTAACTAACAGAGTTATCAAGTTCAATGGGGAAGCATGAACTACAGCTCCCAGGAGGCATTCCCTTCCCACAGGCAGATGTATTGTTGAGAGACTCAAACCAAAATGCACTAAATTCAGAATGGCAAAACGTTTGGTTCTGTCGAAAACAGCAACATTTCCTAATCAACCTTGGCACATTATTTAAGTACTCTTGATTTTGGAAGTTTTTTTAAACAATATTTCAACTCTCATCTCTAATTTAGGATGAATACCTGTGATGGAGTTGTTGGAATTTTCCACAAGGAAGAAGTTCTGATTTGTTTTTTTCTGAGCTCAGCTTTAAAAATTGAGGTAGCTGCACTTGTTTCTGTGAAGTGCTTTGATATCCATGGATGAAAAGAACCATAGAAGTGCTAATTATTGTCATACTGGTTTTAATTATTCTGTCATACTGATAGAGCAACTGCCAGTTTTCAGCCAGCAATATTTTTTTTTACAAGATGTTGTCCAGTCCACAGTTTTCACAGAAACAGTCAGATACTTCTTTTTAATTGTTGTAAAAGAAAGAAAAGAAGAAAATCCACTCCCTTCTCAGCAGCTGCTAGAGTTCTCTGATGGAAGTTCAAATCTTCCTGCATTTGTACAAGATGTTAGTATCAGGATGGTAATGAAGAGAGGAGAGATGGAAAGCTCCAATTGTTAGATATTGCAGAGAAAAGAGTAGGAAGAGCTAGCAAGGGTGAGAAGCTCTGAAATTTGATGTCTACAAGATTTAAAGTGGAAAATGTGCTTCCCAAATATTCCGGAAAGGTGTGATTTTCACCTCTTTTATTATTGCTGTTCCTGTTATTTATTTGAAGTACAATTTATTCTGTTTCTGGGAAGTACTGTATTTCCAGTCAGCTCCAACCAACTCAGCTGAACTGTTTAATTCAACTAGTTTGAAGAAAAACTTTGTTTACGCAGCAGTATCACCAGCCCTCATGAGAGCTGTAGTTTAAAGGCCTCAGTGCTCTTATCTTTTCAGCCATTCTTCCTGGCTGTGTTACAACCCCCCTAAGGCATCCCTTGCTTCATCCAAGGCCAGTGTCATGTCAGTGGAACCCCACGGCTACACCGGAGGAATGTGTTTATCCCTGCAAAACTACCCAGCAAAAATCTGAGTGGCTTCCCTAAGGTACTTCAGCAAAGGCATAGCACCTGGTGAGACAGTGCTGACTGGAGTTTAATGCACAGGGGAGGATTTAGGGCCAGGCAAACAAACACACACAAGCTTATCTGGTGTGCTCTGTTCTCATGGCGGAACTATCAGTGCCGTGATTTCACTGAGGGAAGGGAACCGAGCAGGGTCTGACTGTTAGTGACTGGCCTGAGCTACAACCCAAATATGAACCAGGAGATCTGTGGAAATGGTCTAAATCTGTTTGAAGTACACAGCTGTTCCCAGGGGAGAAGCAGTTGCCACCTAGTAAGGACATCATGAGTGGATAACTCAGCTCCAGGGGTGCCACATTTTGGAGGAGGCTCTTTCTGTCTGTGCAGTTCATGGGAATAAGATGAAGATGTGCAGAAAGCTTCATAATTGCATTATTCCAGTGTAGAGAAAAAGCAGTTGCAGAACACAACTGACATTGGCATGGCACTCCCTCTCTGTCATGGCTTTGTGTATCCCTATGTCAGACAAGATATCGGGGGCAAGCAGTGACTCTTCACAACTGACACTGGGCAGCTGGTCTCCAGAAAAAGGTTACAGTGATAATCCTTTGGGCAAGAGACTTTCCCCCCTGGTCTGACAAATGAGATGTCAGACCATTAAAACACAGAGATGATTTGCTTTTTTACCATTTGCACTCTTTGTTTGCTTTCTGTTTATTTCCAGTGAAGTAGTCTAGTTCCTTAAAACCAACATGATGCAGCAAATGGAAACCTAGAGCAAAGCCTTAAACACCCAAGTCCTTCCACACATGTATTCTTTGTTTTNAAAAAAAAAAAAAAAGATCATTTATGTAAAAGCCTTTGATGCAGCAAGCAATAATATTGTGTTGGGGTTTATTAATATGAAGCAGAAAGATTTTTGCCTGTCACTGTAGTTACTACTCAGTTGTTGCCTGAGGATTATGAGGCTTTTAAACAGATAATATGCCGTTAGTTTTTCCTGTTCTGGAGAGAGCCTGGTGGTTCTCCATGTGAGCCAGCTGTAAAGCAGAGGAAGCATACACAGTGAATGTGTCACCAGGGCCTAAGAGCCTCTTTTAGACTCTGTGGTGATTTTTGGTGCCTGACTAGGCACCTCTGTGCCTCACCAACAGGGTCTCTGGCCTGGTGACATCTGGGTGACTGTCCCACGTGAGCAAGTAAAACAGCAGAAGAAAAAAATAACTTCTTCTTTGGCAACTTGAGTGGAGAAACAGCACGAAGGAAGTGATGAATATATGGGGAAGGGCCAGTTGGTATAGTTAGCGTGCTGTTGTACCTCAGAGGCAGAGAATTTTCTTTTGGAATTCATGTTGAAAATCTAAATTGAAGCAATGTAAAACTAGCTTGCATACTTGCGGAAATTCTACAAAATGCTATAAGTTAGGAAAGAAAAATCAGGATGGAGTCACACAGGTACAGGGATAGGTAGAGTTTTCTTTCCTACGCTACTGTCAGAAGTCGTGAACCAAAGCAAGATAATTTCAGGATGAGGCTCAGTTTGTCTGTGGGAATTGACATGCAGCAGCTGACAATCTGCCAACCTGCTGGCCAGCCTGCACTCCTTGTGCCCAGGACCAGCTCTGTGCTATAAACCTTTGTTACTCTGGTCACAGGCACGAGGAACGCGATGCTGAATGTGACACTACAGGAGGCAAAGTGCGGCTGCAGCTCCCTGGCCTTGTAATCCTTTTGCCAAGAGTTTACTGGAGGAATGAAGAGATGGGAAGTACGTTACTGCCACATCAGCAGAATGTCAACTTAGGATGGCTTTGCCAACATAGCTAAACCTTTAGGTCATCCTCAGGGCAGGTTTAAGGTGAAACTGTCTTTGGGGGCATGTTTTACCAGCCCAATGAAAACAAAGCAGTATGATTTTAACATACATTAAGCAAAATGGCAAGAAGGAGCTTGAGGTTTAACTAAGTGATTTTTAATACATCATGGAAGCATGCTGCCTTATTTGTGCTAAGCTGTTAGCACACATTAGCTAGTTAAATACATGTTCTTCGCACTTAAATCCCAGTACGAACAGAGTAAGTAAGAATATTTTTTCAAAAGAACATCTATACCAAGTTAAAATCCTGAATGCAGGCACTGATTGGAATTTTCCAGGTTTTTTCTATGAATATAAATCTTACTGTGGGCTTTCTGTATTGTCTTTTGAGGATGTCTGATGAGGGAATAAGAAGAAAAGTTTCTACATTGGTTTTTCTTCTTTACTTCTTATTGCTTATATTCCAAATGTTGTTAGGAAATAATGAGAAAGCATTAATCATCTCTCTGGCTGGTCTAAGACAAAAGGACAATCTACAAATCATACTGAATGTTTTGTGGGTTTTTTTTGAAACATTTCCTAGTCTTAAACGCTGTTTCCCTTTGCCTTAATTTTCCAAAGTTTTGTATTCTGGCTTAGTATTAATTGGCAGTAGTTGCTGTATTTGCCACATGAGTCATCAAAACAGCTTTGTATCTTTCAGAGGGATGTTAGAATTTGGCAATCTCTTCAACTCTGGTGAAATAATCAAGTGTTGTAGTTTAACCCCAAGCAGCAACCAAGCACCACCTGCTGCTTGCCCACTTCACCCTCATCCCAGTGGACAGGGGCAGGGGGAGGAGAATCAAGGAAAAAAAAAAA